>CM053785.1:747176250-747776250 GCA_028749045.1 Cupressus sempervirens
ACAGGTACCCATTTTTTGAAAATAAAAAATGGGTACCTGATTTTTTTTTAAATGGGTGCTCATTTTTAAAATTTAGGGTCAGGTACCCGAGCCGAAAATGGGTGCTTGTTTTTTAAAATTGGGTACCCGTTTCTAAGAGGTCTCATTCCGCAAATTTGACTTTTACAGAATTGCAACCCAACTTTGTGTATTCACCCCATTACAAGGAATTTAACTTAGAACTTATCCTGATAGAGAAGATATCATTAACAAAGGATTACACCTCAAATTTATCTCTCTGAACAATGATCTGGTGCAGTTAGGTCCAATAGTTACTCCATTACAGGCTCTCTTCACCCAAGGATTCTCATCAGACTTAATCTAAATTAGATATGAATCTTATGGTTTTCTAGTGACAAATCAATGCTTCCTCATGTTGCACTCAAGAGTATGCCCATTAGAATCATGTAGTCATACACATGTATTTCTAAACTCCCTCTAAGTATTAATCTTCTAAGATCTTGTTTTTCCTTTGAAGAAGTGTCATAGTTCCTCTAAATGTAGAAGGATAATCATAATCTCAATCATCCAAGATATTTTCTTTAAGAGCCTCATTTTATAGGTCCCAAGATTGTAACCTGGCTCTGATACCATGTTGAATTATCAGGATCACTGCAAATGTACTAACATTGTCAATATAATTAATGTCTTCCAAATATAGATTTGAAGACTCATAAATATGAGAGGAGGAAACATGTCTCATGAAGAGACATGTCTCTATAGTTAATCATCATTATTTAATATATTAATTATATAACTAACCATCTATATAATATATATTATTATATATAATATAATATATGTAATATATATATATAATATGTAATATATATTATATTATATAATATTTATATAAGAATATTTATCTAATGATGATTTACCATCAACAATGTATCTCATGCTAAAATCAATTTGATAGAAACTACAACCATAACAAAAATGCCTAACTTTGTTAACTACACACCTATTGCTATTGAATATGCCTTTTAAGTCACAATTGTTCCTTAGCAAAAAGAAAGGAAAATGTGTAAAGAGTGATATTGATAGTTTTGATGATGAGATTTATGAACTTGAAGCCCTTATTACAAAATGATTTAGAAGATGAAAATGTAAATACAAAGATAAACACTTATTATCTTTTTTTCATCCAATAAAGTGGGTCATATTGTTGCTAGGTGTCCTAACATAGAGGATAAGGATGAAAGGAAGGAAAGCAAGTACAAAGTAAGAAGAGATGACTAAGACTTCAAGAGAAACAAGGATGACAAAGGTAATAAATCATGTTATATTGTTGAAGAAGAAACTAACAATAAATTTGAAAATGTGATGATGAAGTAGTCTATGTTTCTACGAAAGAAGACTCTAATGAAGATGAGAAAACTACATTGATTTCATACGTAAAAAAAACCAATAATGGATAATTGATAGTGGATGTTCAAATCATATGACTAGTGATAAAGAAAAATTTGAGGATATTGGTCCATACAAAGTGGATGTGTAAAATTTGGTAATGATATTTCATGTGTTGTAAAAGGTAAAGGGACTATTTAAATGACTGGCACGATAAAATGTGACAATGTTTATTCTGTTGAAGGACTTAATTATATTCTTTTGAGTGTTTCACAGCTAAACAAATTAAGTTACAGAGTTGAATTTCACAAAAGGAAGGCCAAGATACATGATGTCGATGGTAAGCTAGTTGGAAGTGGTGAAAAAACAAAAGGTAACTTGTTCTATCTAGATTTATCAAATGAGACATGTTTGTTTGCACAACAAGAAGATGATTGGTTATGGTACAAGAGATTATGTCATGTAAATTTTGACAATCTAGTGGATATAAGTAAAATTAAGAAAGTAAGAGGGTTTCTTAAACTAAAGAAGCCTAAAAATGCTATGTGCAAACAACATCAACTAGGAAAAATGACCAAGTCTAGTTTTAAGAAAAAAAAATATACTTCTAATGATATTTTGGAATTAGTTCATACTAACCTATGTGGACCCATTGATGTTCAAAGTTACTATGGAGATAAGTATTTCATTCTATTTGTTGATGATTACTCTAGGATGATGACTATGATGTTTCTGAAAGCTAAATTTGATGTTTTTTACTTATTCAAGTGTTATTTAGCCAAAGTTGAGAAAGAAATAGGGAACATTCTAAAGTGTTTGATATCTAACAAAGATGGTGAATTCATTTGCAATGAGTTCAATACATTTTGTAATGATAGGGGAATTAAAAAATAGATGTCAACACCAAGGATCCCTCTTCAAAATGGAATAGTTAAAAGAAGGAAAATATCAATAATGGATTTTACAAGGACATTAATGATGGAGAAGAGTGTATTAAAGAAATATTGGAGAGAAGTTGTTAGTATTGTTGTCTATACCACAAATAGAGTACAAGTCAAGAAAGGTACAAATGATACACCTTTTGAACTATGGTATGGATATGTTCCTAATGTGAAATATTTCAATATTTTTGGAATTAGATGCTATATCCTTAAAAGATAATAGGAATGGAAAACTTGATGCAAGGAGTAAAGAAGGCATATTCCTAGGATATTCCACTAAGAGAAAATCTTATAAGTGTTTGAACTTTAACACTAATAAAGTTATGGAAAGTACAAATGTGAAAATTGATGAGTTTGAATAAAGAAGTGACACTACATGCAAATAAGAACATGGAGACTATAGTACATTCATCTATGTGGATGATGATTCTCCAAGCAATCCTAAGACAAGTAAACCAAGTTGTAGTCTCTCAACAGATAGGAAATGTTATAGGACAAAAAATTTTCAAGCAATAGAGAGTGGATGTCAAGTTACAAAAAAGAAATGTTGACCATCAAATAGTAAATGTCTAGAATGCACAAGTTGGACTAGAACCTGAACAAGGAAGAGAAAATGAGCTTGAGATTGATTTTCAAGATAAACTATGGAAGAACAAAGAAGGAAATTGCCTAAGAAAAATATGTGAGAGGAAATCACAAACCTATTCAAATAATTGGTGATTTTGAATCAAGTGTTATAAAAAGAAACATACTCAAAGAGGACACATGCTTACTCTATGAATTTGAGCCCAAAATAGTGAAAGATGATTTGGAGAATGAAAATTGGATTCAAGTAATGAATGAGGAAATTGAATAGATTGAGAAGAATAATGCTTGGACTTTAGTGCCAAGATCTAAAGACAAAAATGACATTGGTACAAAGAGGGTTTTCACAAACAAAGTCAATGAGAATGGTAAAGTAACAAGAAATTAGGCAAGACTGGTATGCAAGAGTTATGCTCAAGAAGGATTTGATTCTGAAGAAACTTTTTCTCCTATGGAAAGACTTGAAGGAGTCGAAACTTTACTTGCATATGCAACCTACAAGAATTTAAAGGTACATCAGATCGATCTCAAATCTACATTTTTAAATGGTATACCAGAGGAAGAAGTTTACATTGAGAAACCTGAAGGATTTTTGGATCCAGACAAGAAGAAAATGGTATGTTAACAAAAAAAATCCCTCTATGGATTGAAACAAGCCCCAAGAGCATGGTATGAAAGATTGCATAATTATTTGGTGAAGATTATTTTTGAAAGGAAAAATGACAATATAATTTATATTTGAAGAATGGTGAAAAAGAAGAAACATTGTTGTCTAAAATATTTGTTGGTGATATTATATATGGAGGAAGAGAAGCATTATTCAAATCATTTGCTAATAAGATGAAGAATGAATTTGAAATGTCTATGTTTGGTGAGATCAAATTCTTTGTTGGATTACATGTATGTCAAATCAAATTTGGTATTTTCATTACACAATCCAAATACATCAAGGAGATACTAAAGTCTTTTCAAATGGAAGATTCAAGGTTAGTGAGCAAACCTATGTCAATGAGACATAAGTTATCTAGGAATTATTGAATCTGCTAGTGTGAACTAGACCTTATACATATCCATGATTATAAAATTATAATATTTTGTTCATAGAAGATCGAATATTGCTTTAGCAATTGAGATAATTGCTAGTTTTTTAGAAAACCCTAAAGAGAATCACATGATGGTTGTAAAAATGATATTGAGATATCTAAAAGGTACAAAAGACTATGGATTGTATTATAAGAGAAGTGATAAATTTGAACTGAAGGTATTCACTAACTCAGATTGAGCATGAATTATTGATGACAGAAAAAATACTAGTGGAGGTGCATTCTTAGTAAGAAAGAGATTGGTGTCATGGACAAGCAAGAAATAGAATTCTATTCCCAATCAACAATTGAAGCCAAGTATGTGGCAACTATAGTAGTCTGTTCAAACATTATGTGTATCAAGCAATTACTAAAAGGTATGAAAGAATATATTAAAGATCCAATGGTTATCAATTGTGATAACACAAGTGCTATTAACATTTCAAAGAATCCAATGATGCAAACTAAGACAAAGCACATTTCTATCAAGTATCATTACTTAAGGGAACTAGTACAAGATAAAGAAGTGAAGCTAGAATATTTGAACATGAAAGAATAAATTTCTAACATATTCACAAAACCCTTATCTAAAGATTCTCATGAATATCTTAGAGGTAAATTAAGGGTGATTCCCATAATCAAAGCTAATTAAGGAGGCAAGATGCATTGCATAAAATGTGCTATGCAGAATATCTTACACATTAATGCAATACAACTCTACTTTGGGGCATTCCTAAGGTAGAAAGATTAGTACAACATAACAAATTAGTCATAGATAGATTATAGAAATCAACCAGACATGCAAAATTTGCATAACTCAAATGTCTAAAGAGATTGAAGCTAAGACAACTTAGAGTATTTGGCATTGTTGTCAAAGAGGGGGAGACATACAAAGGGAGAGTTATACAAACAAAATAGGGAGAGATATAAAAATAGAGAGTTATATAGTATGAGAGAGAGATATATATACAAAGAAGTGGGCCATATCAAAGAGGGAGAATATGAATACATAAAAGAAACTATTATCTCAGAGGGATAATTTTTTTTGGATTTTATGGTAACAAAGTTAGCTACTACTACTATTGAGATGTAGAGATTCTTGGAATATAGAGATGTTTCCATCAATGCCAAAGAGGGAGATTGTTGGAAACTTACAATTGGAACAATTGTTGTTTTGTCATTGATGTCAAATCTATTGAAGACACATATTTCTACCTAATCTAAATGTCATATCTATTTGACTGATGAAGATGATTTGAGAAATTGCTCATAACAATAACACCTAGAGGAAAGGTTGAGTTATGAAAAGAAGCTACAATGGATATTTGATTAGATAGACTTTGATTAAAAAAATTATCATTTATGTCAAGAGAGTTAAACCAAGAAGAGAAATAGAGTAAAAGGTAAAGGAATGTCAAGTGATGCTAGTGTCAACTGAGCCATAGTTATTGTCGAGAAAAAATATTTTTGACTGAGCAGGTTAGTCAATGTCAAGCCAAGAAGTTTTATGTCATGCCTAAAATATCAGGGCAAAAACACACAATTTTTTTTAAAAGATATTATTTCCAATAAATTAACACATGTCACCTAAAAAGGTTAAGAGAAGAATATAATTGAGTTCTAGTTGTGATTCAACATGATGTAGAGTCGACATCTTAGTTAGAGAGTGATATCATAAATGTAGGAAAAGTGTTAAGTTTCTTTGTTCTCAAGTCACAGTTGAATTGATATGCTCGACTTATTACCTAAGTCACACAAGGTTTTGACATGATGCAATATATACATTTTACAAGTTAAATATATAGGTGCATTGAAAATCATACATAGGTTTCCCTTACAATACCTTAACACTTCATCTCGATTTATAACCAATCATGTAGGATTGAATCATTGCATTAAGAAAATTGTTATTTAATTGATTTCAACATCTATTTGTATTAAATTTAACCCTATACCATTACCACTCAAAAAAAAAAAGACCCTTCAATACATTATTAATCTACCTCCTTCATTTTTTTGAAAAATAAAGCCAATATTTACCATTTACTTAACTGCAACAAAAAAAAAAATTAAATCTACAATCCTAATCTAAAATTAGACATGCCTAAACATTTAATATAATTTAAATAAGCCAAAAATAACATTACTTTACGTCCAAACACTAATTTTAATTAACACCTATAAAAATTAACTTAACTAACCTAACTACTTAATTACTATACTAACAATAAATACATAATCGATTTCCACACACATTAAAACATTAACTAATATTACCATGACTAATTATTACTAACTATTTTTAACTATTACTAACTAAACCTACAAACTAATCCTAACTAACCATTTCCACCTAACTCCACTTAACTAACCAAACCCTAACACCCAACCTTCCCTCTACCCAAGGACATGGAGGTTCCAAGCAAGCCTGCAAATGGGCACACCAACCAAGCTTCCTACACTGCCCAAGGGAGAAGGTGTGAAAAATTGTGATTGGAGGTTTGCACAATGAAAGGCATTCATTTTGTTTCCTAAAACTAAAAGCTTTCAACCCTTCCTAACCGCCACCTATCCCCACTTGTCATGGGCAGATTCCTAAGAAGGTCCCCATGTGGCATGATGATCCCAAGGTCTAAAATTTGCAGGTCCAAGTGTAGACCTTGTCCTCCTCCAAGGTGGATACGTAGACATCTTGGATATGGAATTGATTAAAGTTTTAAAACAAAAAACTTCCATTGGAATCGATTGGAGGAAGAGTACAATGTTTGTAAGATGTCATCATTTCCCTAGTAGGTACATACCCAACACACACTTACATGGAAAAGATGTAGTGGCTTCTAAGGCAAGGAGGACAGACTACATCCAACTTACACATTGAAGAGGGGGAAAGTTAGTTAGGCCTAAAAAAATTTATAGGTAAAGGTAGAGATAAGGTAAGTGTAGAGATGTTTATGGGATAAAGTAAGTAGGTGAATTTAGGATAGGATAGATATAGATATATGTTAATTGTTTTGCCATTTTATTTATTTTTAATTATGTTTTTTTTGTGATTAATAATCACAAGTCTATTATTTGAATTATGACAGGATTCAGAAAGGGAATCTTTTAAAATATACTCTATGTTCCAAAAGAGGGTTAAAAACTTCTATATACAAAAGGTAGAGAGCATTTTGTTCTAAAAAGATAAATTTCCTAAGGGTCATTTTTTCACCAAGTGTTGATTTTTCTCATACAATTTTAACATGGTATATATATATATATATATATATATATATATATATATATATTCATTTTCTAGGATGAATTATAGCATAGATTTTTGATATTATATATGTGCATTTGAGTAGGTGTATTTTTTTTTCAATAGTTACTAAAATGCAAAATGAAGTAACATCCATATAAATCAATTTTCCTCTAACACCTTATCATATTCGAATTGCAAACTTTGTGTAATATTATTGTATCTAATCACAATTGATCATATGCATATGAAATGAATTATAAATAATGCCATAAGAAAGGATTTGCTCCTTTTTTTTTTAACATACGTAAGCTAGCCACTTCATATTAATTTTATTCAAAACTTTATTCAAGGACTCAATCGAGAAAGAATTAGGGAAGAAAATTCAACATCATCGTCATTTCAAAAAAAGGTTGACAACAAATTTTACATTAGGATTATTATCCTAAGGAGAAGTCTCCATAACATTTGAATCAAGAACACCAAAACTCTGAATCCAGTTTGGCTCCATATCAAGGTATCGACTATGCAATTTGCAAATTTACAACAAGGTAACCATGGAGAATTGAAACTAACTAGGTGACAATCAGATCAACTCATAGACACATTCAAACATCTAATCCCATCCTAAGTCTACACAATAGGTTCCTTATTGAACCAAGACTACGGAGAAGGTGTATTTTTCCAAGGTAGGAGAAGTCAATCACAACACCAAAGAAAATGCCTCTTCTAGGGCTAATAATTACAAAAACTTCCTTTGTTTCACTCCTTATCTCCCCAAACACAAAACGGTTTGTATTGACAAGTAGGGGCCCATAAGACTCTACTTTCTGTCTCTCCTCATCATGAGGAGAGACTCTACACTGACCCAAAGTCCAAGTGTGGCCCTCCTCCTATACATGGCCACTTCTACCCTATCTAAGGGTGAGTAAAACCAACACGACCCTTATAGTTCCCCTCACAAAACAAAATATAAAAAATGAAAGGAAAAATGATTAAGAAACCCATAATAACTCATCCCTCACATGTTTCATCATACATATGAATACACACACATGCAATAGGTCTACTTAAGCAATTAAAACACAACATGAAGAACAAGACCATAAAATATTCCTACCTTCACAAATGGTTATGGAAAATAGAATTTTTTGAGAAGAGCTAATCCTTCTTCCTCCTTCAATCCTAGATTTACTCTCTCTAAATGTAGAGATTGTGTGAACACCATTCAACCCACAAATTGGCAACTAAATAGGCTTCTAAACTCACCCACCTAAAATTATAATAACTCTAGACTTGACTAAGGCCTTCTAAGGTCTTTTAGCTTGATCCTACCATTAAGAAAACTTTTTTGGTGGAGTGTAAACTTGGCAAACTCATGGAGAAGTTCAATTTTCGCACTAAAAGAAAAATGAGATATTTAGGAGGTCATAAAAGTCAACAAAAGGATCTAGAAGGGTGGAAAAGGTCCCCAACCCATACACATACCCCCTAGGCACTTGGCTTTCATTAATGTATACCTCTAGAATCATTTTAGGACCCTTGAATTTGGCTTGAAATATTTCAAATTTTAAAAATCTAAGATCGACACCATTTCACTAAACCCTGATTATGGTAATTAATATAGATACCAACTAATTAACCTTAGGTTACTTAATCAATCTTAGATTATCAGGTTTCTCTACTAACCCTAATTGACATGTTGATACACATATATAAATTATGAGTGTCAAGTGACTCCATAAGATTCACTATTACATAACATTAAGCACTTTATGATTATAGAATGATATACACATTTAGATTATGATAAAAATAAAATATGGAACAAAGGAGTCTACATCTTTCATTAGACTCAACCCTAGGTTTCACAAATTGTAAATAGGCTTCTAAACTCATCCACCTAAAATTTTAATAACTACAGACTTGACTAAGACATTCTAGGGTTTTTCAAATTGATCCTACCATTAAGAAAACCTTTTTGGTGGAGTTTAAACTTGGCAAACTCATGGAGAAGTTCAATTTTTGCACTAAAGGAAAAATGAGATATTTACAAGCTCAAAAGTCAACAAAAGGATCTAGAAGGGTAGAAAATGTCCCCAACCCATACACATATCCCCTAGACAATTTCTTTGCATTAATTTATGCCTCTAGAATCATTTTAGGGCCTATCAATTTGGCTTGAAATATTTGGAATTTTAAAAACCTAAGGTCGACATCATTCCACTAAACCCTAATTATGGTAATTAATCTAGGTTACCAACTAGTTAGCCTTAGGTTACTTAACTTAATCAATCCTAGATTAACAGATTACTCTACTAACCCTAATCAACATCTTGATACACATATATGAATTATGAGTGTCAAGTGACTCCATAAGATTCATTGTTACATAACATTAAGCACTTTATGATTATAGAATGATACACACATTCAAATTACCATGCAAATAAAATATGAAACAATAGAGTATGTATCTTTCATTAGAATCAACCCTAGGTTTCACAAATTTTATATAGGGCCGATTACTAATTCTTTGTTAGATTTCCTAGCTAATAATCCTGCACACTCAATTCACACATTAGTAGTTTGAGAAAAATCCCATCTATATATTTAAAACTCATCTGAATAATCACATAAATCAAAACATCAATCTTTCATTTATATAAATTTTCCTCATTTCTACACACATATTTAATCATTAAAAATTTGCATAATTAAAGTATTAATCATATTCCTAATCATGAGTTCATTTACTATACTACACCATCATTATGCATTCTTATTAAACATCAAATAACGCGATTAAGAATTTTAAGGTAAAGCATCGCACGACATGAAATAATATAATAATATCCAGTCCATCAAATAATGTCTCAGCATATTGAGTCATAATGTATCACAGTAAAAATGTATCAGATGTGCTATGACGGATCAGGGTGAGGCCTCTCATTTTACAATACCCAGAGTATTAATCAATGACTGAGTGTTAGAATTTAGTAATTGTCAAGTAATACTATTGAAGATGAATTCAAGGAAATCATGATTCCCAACTGACTCAGTTGATTTCTTGGGAGATGTTTTAATCGTGTTGAAGAAAAGATTGATGATTTTGATCATTAAATTCAAAGTGAGGATTAGGTAAAGACCTAACAGATAGATTCTAGAGAATTTTCAAGAATAATATCAAGAAGATGGATAGATATAGTGAATCATGTTGAACTTGATCATAAACCCTAAGATCTACTGTGATCATGGAAAATGGTAAAGGAAGAATTGCCTATTTAAAGAGGTACAAATCCAAACAAATTTTTGAGGAGTGCAAGTATATGCAAGAGGCACATACAGATAAAGGTGGACAAAAAATGTACAAGTGTGTGAGTGAATGCGAAGCTATAGGAAAAATTTGGTAGAGATGTTATTGATAGTGATAAGTGAAATATGAGCAAGAAGGCATAAGTTTTGCTGAAGGGGGAAGATTGATTGCTTGAAGGGTTCTCGAGTGAATAAAGAACATAAAATAGTGGAGAGCTTATCAATGAATGAACACCTGAACTGAATAGATATCTGAACTTGTAAAGTGAGTTTAATCACATAGATCAAAACCCTAATATTTTCTTTCTAATCATTGCAAATAGTTTTTATTGAAATCCTTTTAATAGAGGTTGACCTAATAGTCATTTTTGGAAGACTTAACAGTCTATGTAAATCCTTTCACAAGGTGACATTCTAATCAGGTCACATTTAATAGTGTGTATTGTAACCTTTAACAAGGTTGGCTCCTTACAAAGCTCACTTTGAAAGACTGAAAATTGATAAAATGTTGTTGGTGGTTTTTCCCAAACTGGGTTTCCATGTAAAAGTTCTAGTGTCAAAACTGTGCTAAATGTTTTATATGTTTTATATTTTATATTCAAAAAAGCATGTTATATTTGGAATAGTAAAATTTGTTTATGGTAGAGACCAAGAAACAACAACATAAGTAGAACAATACAAGTTTTATTGTTTAAAAGTTCAAACGGTACTTAAGGACCTTGAGTAATTGATTCACCCCCTCCCCCACCCCCCTAGTTATTCTAAAAAATTATAACATGTAGGATTGATTGAATTAGTAGAAGGTGAGAGTTTTTTCTTCTAATGATACTATTTTTTAATGCACATGATCCTTTCCAATAATGCATACTATTTTGGACAATACATGGAGTTGGTGATATAACATGAAGTTGAATTGATGATTGTACAGTTATGGTCCACTATTTTTTCTATGGATTGGCCTAAGTCTATCTTGATCCTTTTTAACAATGAATTTTCATCTAGGCTTAGGGAGAGATTGATTGTAAACCCTTAAAGCATCCCCATTGAAATATAGATTTCCTAAGGCTTGTGGAAATAATGCAATATCTTGGAGTGTCACACAATTAGGGTGATTTCATACCATATCTAGTGACTACAATCAGATTTTATGGATTTTTGGGATATCCTTTTGTTATGCCATATTATGCCCTTCTAAGAATGGGATTTGTTGAGATCATAAGATATATTGAGGAAATTTAGGATAGAGATACAAATAAAATAAGTAAGGGTACTCTCTTCCCTTATTACACTTTTTTCTACAATTTTACAATGACAAAAGGTGGATGGCTACACATTGAAAATATCCTAGAACCATCTAGTATGGTGTTTTATTAAGAGTGAGTGGCCATGAAAAATTTCACAATACAATAAAGATGAGAGTAAACTTGAAAAAAATTAGTCATTTTTTCCACTACCTAGAGGGTTGTATTAGGAATGTATTTAATGAAGATGAGAAAGACTAATCTAGGAGGAAGTATCTTTCTTATAAGAAATTTATTGATGCAATACACAAGTTTGAACTTACATATGATTGTCTTTGTTCATTGCACCCATTTTCTATTAGAATGAGTACTTTGTTCTTTTCTTTCTCATTAAAGTATATGCAACTTTTAGGTAGAAGTTGGGAAAGGTGAAGTCCTACAAGATTATTTCCTATAAGGATTTTGAGCATGTGCATGATGGGAAGAAAATAGAGAGTAAAAGGCCTCCTTCTCTTAAAGATAAGGTTGGACAAATAAATTTGAAGAGGTTTAGAGGGGAATAAGTTAGTGACTTTGACTCTGATCAAATGTCTAGAAGAAGAAAGAAGGTTAAGTATCCTATTTTAATACCCATCTAATCCTAATTATGATAAGTAGAGTTTGGAGATAGTACAAGTACACTTGGGATGTGTTGAATAAGGTTTCTTCTAGTACTCTTTGATTTCATAACTTGCTTAGGTAAAAACTATAAAATTACATTCAGCTAGTGTTGATTACTATAATATTCAATAAAAATGGTGCTTATGTACTACACAACCTATTGAGAACAATAAAATCAACTAGACTCTTATGGTATAAAAATGTTTATAAATATTTCTATACTTATCATACACATCCATGCAACTCTACTTAGAACTTTCTTATATTATATACAACTTTCAATTTTCATTATATATTTGATTATTCTCTATATAATGCTCTTAGGTAAGTTTAATTATATGGTTTAATGTAATTACCTATTTAGGGAGGTATAAGAGATGTTTTCTAAGGCTGGTTCATTGTTGATTGACATTATTAAGGAAAGGTTGTGAAGAGAAAAATAGAAGATGTGAAGTGTAAAGTGTTTGGTGAAGAGTGATTGCTTGAGGAGATGTCGTGCAAATCAGTGATGGAGATGTAAATGGAGGCTAGTTAGTGAGCCAATAGATGAGAAAATGAAGATCTAAATTTGCAAAGTGAGCTGTACTTTATAGGTCAAACCTATTTTTTGACATTATGATCATTATAATAGTCAAATTCCTTTGATCAAGGTTGACCTAATAGTCATTTTGTAAATCCTTTAATCAAGTTGACATTCAAATGGAATATTCTAAAGTCCTCTAACAAGACGACTACTCCTAATAGGGTCTTTAAATACTTTAACAAGGTCACATTTAACAGTGTCTTGTACAACCTTGAATAGGGTTGGCTCTTAACAGAGCTCACTTGAGGAGAGTGAAAAATTGGCAACATGTTACTTGGTGGTTTTTCTGAAATTGGATTTCCACATTAAATCCTAGTGTCAAAATGTTATTTCCATGTGTGGATAATATTGTTATGCATGCTATATTTTATAGTATTTTATTTACTAGTAGTCAACAAATATAGGAACAAAGAGTTAAGATAATACATGAAATGTTAAATTATTGATGAAATTCTATATAGAGCAAGTGGGTATCTGACATTGATTAAGCTATTTGAAGTTATTAAAAGTTGAATTGGTACATCTAGACTTGACGATAATTGATTCACCCCCACCCCAAATTATTCTAAATCATTATAACATAGTTTATTACTAAACCTAAGGGTAACTTGTCTGATGCAATGGAGCCTAGTGTAGGGATCTTTAGAAAAATCAATTGTCCCTTAGATCCTCTTCACTAGAGGCACATCAATCAAAAGTGTCTTTTTGATCCTGCCAAATGTGCCCAAGAACCAATCAAAAGTGCTCAAATAGGATATTAAGGTTACCACAACCTAACCCTAACCAAGGAAATCCCAATCACAAGGAAGACCCCTTCAAACAAGACAACTTATCACAAATTGCCTTATAAGCACAAATTGACAATATTTGACACAAGACCCCAAAAAACACAAACAGACCAGGGGTGACTCAAATTTGAATTTTTGGTCTATTTAGGTCCATTTTGTAGTGGATTGAAGGTTAAAACCATATTGTGCAACATTTACCCTATGGTTGCTTCACAAACCCACTATCCTAGGCTTGTAGCCCTTTTTCATCGAAATCTGACTTAACTTCAACAATCTCCATATAACCCTATGAAAAAATCACATATTATGATATCCTTTTGGGGTTTATTAAACATGACAAAGCACTGAGATTGGAAGGAATGGAAAAATTAGGTTTTACCTAGTTTCCTCTCTATGTAATTAACCCTATTAGGTCTCCAAATACAAAGGAGGTATACTTTCCAAAGGCCCAAACTTAAAAATAACAATTGGAACATAAAGGGGAATGCATAAAAAATTTGCAAACTTGATTGCAAGGTTTGATGACTCTTCTAGAGCAAGTTATGGGAGATGTTGATCAGCGCTATAAGCATGCACATGGGTCTTGCACGCCTAGGGCATCGAATTTCTCTTTTCCACCTACATATACAAACTTAAGACCAAACTAGTATTAAATTAAATAACCAACACTTGGATTTCACTAGAGGCCATTAAATTCCCATGTTGAAATCTTGAGATATGACAAATTCTTATTGAAACCCTAGATATGATAACTTTTTAGAACAACTTCTACCAAAATCATAATATCTTGAGTTAGGAGATTGATCAGGACTTCAAACCAAGTGCATTGGAAAGGTAATTAATCAACCTATATGGAAATCTAGGTTGATCACTCTAGTGCTTCTGTACATGTCCATAAATGTTGCTACATCATGAAAATAACAGGAATTTTGAGTTATTTTATTGATTTGAATACAAAAGTACATCATGTTTTCCTACCACCCACTTTAAATGGCTTATGTAGGCCTCCCCAATAGCCACAAAAGCTTTTCAAAAATTAAATTACAAGTTTATGCAACACTTTTCTAAAAGTTGCTTGACAACTTTTTAGCAATTTTTGCATTTTATGTAAGTTTTCCAAATTGTGATCAAAACATGATCAAATGTATTCTAAATGACCCAACTAGGATCAAAACATGCTAAAAACATGAAAAAAAAAATATTGTATGATTTTATGCCATTTGACAACTTTTGACCATAGTTGACCAAGGGCTTATAATTATGCCAATCTTGGAATTAGGCCTTACAAGTAGATCCAAATGCTTAGATGGTATTACTAACCTATCCTATAGGCTATTAGGATGTAGAAGATGTCTTTGAATGAATCAAGACTCCTCATCTTTTGTGGGTGCCCTTGCACCATTGTCTCATCATCAACGTATCATTTTCCTTTAGTGCATACTAATAAGCATCACTAATTGTACTAATTCACTACATACTTTAGTGATATTGAATGTTAAATCTCAAACCATTAACATACTTAGCCATTTTCTCCTTGGATGACTCTTGATGTCATGGTCTAATTGTCATCTTGTAGAACTCTTTGGTATACTTGTTACTTATCAAATATTTCTACTTTACATTCTACCTTATTTTAAACAATTCCAATTCATAATCCTATAATATGAACTTTTCCTTAAGCATAGAAACCATAGCTTTCGACCTAGTAATCTTAGGTTCATTATTATCTTCTCTATCCTTTTGCAATAATTTAATTTTCAATATAAGGAAAAATGACCCTTTAACTTAGTATGTGCTAACCTAACTCATAGTTCATCTCTAACATCTTCAAGCTCAAACTAATCCTCTAGTTCAAAATAAAATCTATCGATTCCTCCATATGTAATGAATAAGAAAAGAATGTAACACACAATCTATGATTCCTACCCATTTGTGTCATAGCTCTCAACAATATTTATTCCTTGAGAGGAATCTCAACTTCAAATGTCTCAAGATCTTTAGAGCTGTATTTCCAAATTCATCTTCATTCTCAAGGTTTGTCCCAAACACAATTAATGCATTTCATATCTCATTTCTAAATTCCAACATCATTTTATATATCCTTCATGGATTCATTCTTCTAGGTCACTTGTTTGTAAAGGTGCCAATCCTTAATTCTCTTCGGTTTCATAGTTTGATCACAAAAGTTGATTCCCTCATACTAGCAAGCAATCATCCATCACAAATAAATTTTCTTAGGTAATTGACTTACTTAGTCCTAGAGTAAACAAATTTCTACTCAACCAATTCACCAACTCTTCCTTGTGCAACCCTTTGTAATTATAGATCAGATCTATCTTCTACCTCCATACAACCATGATTTATAGGGTTCTTAATGTATATAACTTAATTTAATCTTTCCTTATTACTACCACTTTCTCTATCATACTAGTCAGCAACATATCATATTCATGACTACTTTGTGCAAGCCACCTGTTTATGTAGGTCAAATCAAGATCTCTGCCACCCCACAAGAAATAAGTAGATAATTTTGTGAGCTTAGGAATCTAGACCTACAAGCCAAGAATCACAGCCTTCTATGAAAGAACTTGATGTAGTCAAGTTTGGAGAATCCCCAAAAAGAGATGTCGAGTCTTTCAATAATAACACATACAAATAAGGAAAATAAAACTTCATTTATCATCAATTCGCCCTACAAATATAGATTACAGATTGATGATATAAGCCTCCATACTCTCCAAACATACAAACCCCATTATTTACAAGTTAAAGTTATCCTTCAACCTTTCTCATATCAACCTTCACCACTCCCAAAAATAAGGACCACTACTCTATTTATATAGAAGATCACTAGCCACAAGTCAACTTATCAAATTAATAATCTCCAAGAGAAAGGAGGTGCAATAAAACACAATATGTGAGTACCCAAATAAATAAGAGCATGCCCAAATAGATATATCATTCCATGTGCACACACAAGCCAATCAACCACTTGTATAACAACATAGGACAATATGCTAATTCACATCACATGTTGTGTAACTTCGTTGCAAGTTGAATCTCACTAACCTGGTTGTTAGAATATGAAAAACTAATCTATAGGAATCGATTGATCATAAGATTACTTCATCTAGAAAACTTGGAACAAGATACAAAGCTAGACATATCTTTACCATGCCTAGACCACACCAAAATGACTACATAAGAAAATGAGCCAACTAACCAATCACAACCTAAAACAGTACGAAAAGTGTTGAACTAAAAAGTTAACAAAGAAATTAGCAGGAAAACTATTTGAGTGATGCAAGATTGCCAATGACTCAAGGGTGCTCCATCAAATGTTGAAGCTTTTGTGAATCTAATTATTTCAAGAATATGAATATAGAAATGTGTTTGGTATGATTTGGGAACTACCTTCATATTTATTATGTATGGGAATATGACACATTCTTTGTCATATTTGAATAATAATAAATATTAAATAATTGTCTACATTTTTACGTAGTAATATTTTATGTAAAGAATCATTTTTATAATAATGTTTAAAATATTTTTTAAATGTTGAAATGGAATATAAAATTTTAATATCTAGACAATGTTTAATAATATATGAATCTCTATTATTGAAAAGAAAACTAGTCATTTTCTAAAGAAAACAAATAGTATGTATTTAAAATTTCATATAATTTTAATATAAATATTATTTGATAATGTATGAATATCTATTGTTGAAGGAAAAAAAAAAGCTTTTCAAGGAATAAATGTATGTTTTAATGTTTCTATTTCATGAACTCAGGTACAAAATGAAATTTGTCATTAGTGATTATTATATTGGGAAAGTGAATTTAAGTAAGATCTCCAAGTTTTGACTTCGTAAACAAAAAAAACTCTAGGATAGGATTTGTTGTGCTAGATTTTGTCGACTTTGTTATTTTGAAAGTATTCTTAATTACACACTGTGTGATTGTCTCGCTTTTGAGTGGAAACATCATTATGTCTCGCTTTTGAGTGGAAACATCATTAGTTTTCATCAAAACTCACTCACTTAAGGTTGACAATTATTAAACTTGAGAACTATATCAAATTCATTTTAAATTATAGTGAGTTTGATTTTGTCGTCCTTTTTAACGATCATGAGGTATCTTGAATTTAATAATCTTTGAATCTATAGCATGTATTAAACGTTTGTTTTTTATATTCGTTGCAATATAATTGGTCCTTCTAAATGATTTTTTTAAAAATTTGTCCCAATTTAATTCGTCTACGAATGAAATGAGATCGTACAAATGAAAAGACATTTACTTTATATATAAAGTACCTTTTGTTTTGTTTTTTCTTATTAGTGGGTATTCTCTATTATTATGACTCATGAGATTTGGATTATCTATATGAGTTTTTTATTAGCTTTATGACTAGTAATTAAATCTAATGAACCTAATGTGCATGACAAATCTATAAAACAGATTGGAAATCTTTGGTTTGTGTTTCCATTATAGAGACTTGCATCTTTTATGTTTAGAATATGATTAGTTTTCACAAAAGGTGTATTCATTTTATTTGTTTAAAATATTAAGAAAAAAGAGTAATTTGAAATCCAATATCAATTTAAAAGTATTCTTTGTATATGTATTACATCTATATATGTTAGTTAATAATATTTGAAAAAAAAATTAAAAATTATTTTATGTTGTAAATCATATAAAATTAGTAGTAAAGTTAATGTTTGAAGATTGACATTCTCGTTTTTGAATTGTATATATATACATGTATATATTTATATACATGCATATAGTTATATATACATAAATATATATACATATGTATATACACACACACATGTATATATATGTGTGTGTGTGTGTGATGCACTTATATCAATATACACTTTGTTAAATATTTTTTAACTTAGGTGAAAATGAGGTAATTTTAGCATTATCATAATTGCTTCTTGATATGCATTTCTTATATCATAAATGATAAGATAATAGTAATATTAAAGAAGAAAAATAGTTAAAACTAGGCGTAAATAATCTAGGGAGTGACATTTTATCCTGGGTAGATTAAACAAAAGAATTCAACCCTTAACTCAAGTGTGTAGCTGAAAATATTTTTATAGTAAACTTTAAAGTAAGGGTGGTTGTGATATGTGATATTAGACAACTAGATTAAAATTTAAACTAAAATTCACTATATGTTAATAATGTCTAAATCATAAAAAAATAAAATTAAGACATCAAAATCTCTAAAAATGATGATTATCAAACTTGAATATTCTATCAAATTTATTTTATATCATTTTGAGTTTGAATCTATCCATCATTTTTTACTAGCATAAGAATTATTCAAATTTTAATAATTTCAAAGTTTTGTTTTTAGAATTTGTTACAAACTAATTGGTCTTCCTAAAGAAACTTGACCTCATAAATAAAAATACATAATATATAATATAGATGAGGCAAGTTTTCTTTTACTTATTTTTTCTTATTGGGTTAGTGTAGAAAGTTGTGGTACCAAAAAGATGCCACAACTTCTAATCTTGGGAATAGTCTGATTGTGTTATGGTTTGGACGCGACAAGCATGTGGCTCATAAAATTGAAATGATAGCATGATTGCGCTATTTGAAAAATTAGTTAATTAGGTAGCACTATATCACATTCGTGTTGTTGAATTTTTTTTTAAAAAAGAAACCCGAGAGTTGTTTGCCATTTTCTCTATTTTCTCTTGGTGTTATCTTATCTTCGAAGGAGTGCAAATGTGGTGTTTCTTTTTAACCAAGTTAGAAATAATTATTAGGAGGCTAAATAGTTCACTTCAAAATAATCATGCCAGGGCACAATTGACACAATTGGCATAATCCCTTGAGACCATTGTGGATTAGCTAGCATATATTAGTAGTCAATTGAATCTATGACATAACAAAAGAGAAGAACAAGAAAGATATTATGCTGATAAATTATTGTATGAAGATGTAAAAAAAATTGATTACCAAAGATGGCATATGTTCTTTGTTTAGAAAGCCAGGAGAACAAAAAAAAAATTGAGAACTGCAACTAAAAGGTGCCCCATCCATTGGTGCATTCATAAAGGTATTAAAAATAACTTTTGGGATAGATGGTGGATGGTGTTTGATGCCCCTCCTTGTAACAATCTTGAGGCTCCAACGTATTTCTTGATTAAATTATACTATGAGTTTTTCCTTAGGGAGATCACCAATTATTTTGATATTCTTCCTTCTCAGGGTAGAGGTGGGAGATCATCATTTAATAGGCTGGGTGCACTTTGTGAACCTAATGTTGTTAGGGAACCTATTGGCAAGCCTCAAGTGGAACATATTATTGTTCCTTCTATTATGTAGGAACATGTATAAGCTAACACACTAAGAACTCTTAGATATTTGACTCATAACCTCATTTAGTGTACCACTCTTTCAGTTGTGGATGATCCTAGTCAGAGTACTAGTCACATGTGGATGCCATATGGATCTCTATGGACATTTGGCACTTTGAGTAGAGAGGATGATGATAATGGGATGATGACAAATGACTTCTTTAATCCCACATTTGGCATTGATAGACATGTAATTAATATAAACAATTATATTTTAAACTATTTTGATCACATCTCATATGTACATGAATGACTAATAAATTACTATATGTCTTGAAATTGTTCTAAATTTAGGACTAGAGTGTCACTGGCACTAGCACTAATCCCCCGGCCTCATTTTACACCATGTCGATGAGTCCACAGGTATGTATTAATGTATTCATTTAAATTGATACATCTATTAATAATGTAATCATATGAATGATTAAATCAGAACTTTTATCCATGTGCATTAGTTTTGTGTTGGACCATTGAATTCCACACTGGACACTGAGTGTGGGCATGATACCACTCATTTAGAGATATATTCATTTGCATGTTAATTTGGTTCAATTGAATATGTTTATTTAATAAATGAATAAATAATTAACTAATTTGGCTTATTACATGATGCAGGAGCATCTTAGGTGTAAGACAAATCTTGCATCACCCAAAAATATTTCTTTTTAGTTGTTTCAATAAGGGTTTTCTTAATGTAGAGTTGTTGTCTATTGAGGCTTGCTACTTAGTAAGTTAGTCATATGAGCTTAGAATGTTCTAATTTTAGTGGTGAAGGTTCATTTTAGTTATATCAATTTGACAATGGAGTTTCATGGCTAGATTATATGTATTTATAAAGTTATTAAATATTTTTAGTGTGTAATTTTGGTATAAAAAATTCAAGCTCAGTTTTGAAGGTCTTAGATGCCTTGAATGAGGCCCAAACACTTGATGGATGGGCACTTGCATAGAGTTGAGCATGTAGATTAGGAGTCACGGTTTCCAAAACATGGTTATAATAGCCAATTAGAGCAACGGTTTGAGAGTTATGGTCTTTGGAAGTTGGGCTACCTGAAACTTCTAAAATAAATGTCAAAAGTGTATTTGGCTAACTCAATGTGTATTGTTAGGGTTTGTTAGCCTAGGTGTTAAGTTTGAGTGTCTAAAACCTTCCCAGGTGGGATAAATTTTTCTATTTAAGAAATGTTTGAACATTGTCTAAGACAGCTCTGGGTGATAGTTCACAACTTTGTCTTGCATATTATTATAATGAAGGCACCCAAGTGGGTTAGCATTTTGTAAATCTAAATTATGTAACTCTGCATTTGTAGTGATAATAATAAGCCCATATTTTGTTCTCAGAATTGTTGTTGTATTTTAATTTATGTTATGTGTTTATGGTATTAGGGGGAGCACCCTTCATCAAGTGGTATTAGAGCTAGATTTCCTAAGTGTGTGTAAAGATCGACAATTATGAGGCAGTTCACACCAAGAATGTGGTTTTGGCTGTGTGTAGGTAGATTGCTAATTGTGAGTTAGTTTGCACTAGGGTTTCAATGGAAGTGCAAGAATGGCTCCATGAAGAGAGCGTGGTGGAAGAGTCAAAGGTGTTACACCTAAGGATTTTAGAACCCTCTAGAGGAAAATGTAAGCATTGCAAAAACTGATGCAAACATGAATGAATCTTTCCCTATGA
Organism: Cupressus sempervirens; assembly: GCA_028749045.1. Taxonomy (NCBI): domain Eukaryota; kingdom Viridiplantae; phylum Streptophyta; class Pinopsida; order Cupressales; family Cupressaceae; genus Cupressus; species Cupressus sempervirens. The sequence goes on from CM053785.1 coordinate 747,198,139, forward strand.
GATGATGAAAGCAAAGATGAAAGAGAAGAAGAAGGAAGTGCAACCAAGCCATAGTAGATGAAGTTCCTAACCCAGAGGAAGAAAATCTTTTTAAGGCCATTTCCAATATTGGAAAAAGACTTAAGTTTGATGTTCCCATATTTTCGAGAAATCTCAACCAAGAAGAATTGATCGATTGGATCAATGAATTGGAAGAATCCTTTGAATATGAAGATATTGAAGATCTAAATAAGGTCAAGTTTGTGAAGGCCAAACTAAAGGCTCATACAAAGATCTGGTGGTAGGAGATCATGTTTTATTGAAGTAAGAGAGGAAAGGAAAAAATCACTAGATGGGATCAAATGGTAGCTAAAATAAAGTGACAGTTCATTCCCATGGACTATGAGCTTTATTTGTTGAAGAAAATGCAAGGGTTTAAGAAATTGGAAAAATTTGTTCAAGAGTATACTAAAGAGTTCTATTGAGCTCTCATTAGAACCAACCATGTAGAACCTAATAAGGAGAAAGTGGCTCATTATCTTAATGAGTTAAGACCAAGAATTCAAGAGGAGATGAATCTTGTTTGAGCAACTGATATTGAGGAGGCATACCAATTTTCCCTAAGATTTGAGGAGAAGCTAAGAAAAATTTTTGATAACAAAAATAGTGGTAGAAGTCGTGATGGAAGATCTAGTAGACAGTCTTATGGAGGCCAAAATGATGATCAAAAGAATAAGGATGAGGCTATAAGTAGTAGTTAGAACCAGAAAAGAAATCATTACACTCATTTCCATGATCAAAATAATAGACACTAGAGAAGAAGAGTAAGAGGACAAGGATCTAGAAGAGGAGGTGTCTATGGGAAATTTTTTCACTATAGAGAAGAAGGGCATAGAACATTCGAATGTTCCCAGTGCCAAGGAAGGACTGACCAAAGAACAAAAGGCCAGACCATAGTTGCATATGTTGATGAAGATGCTAGATCATCACATTCTGAAGATGCTAAAAGAGGAGAATTCCTAGTTAATATAAGAGTCTTGCTAAGTGGTGAGAATGAACTTGATTAAAGAAGGAGCTTATTTTGTAGAAGGTGCAGATGTGAAGATAAGTGTTATGATGTGATCATTGATGGAGGAAGTACTGGCAATCTAGTGTTAGAAATAATGGTCACAAATTTGAAGCTGAAGAGATAGAAACACCTGTGTCCATATCATATTTCTTGGGTGCAAGATGACCACAAGGTTATCATCAGTGAGCAATGCTCAGTGAAGTTCAAGATTGGAAACTACTAGGGTGAGGTTCTTTGTGATATCATACGTACAAACATATATCATATGTTGCTCAGTAGGTCATGGTAGTTTGATAGGCATGGTGTACATGATGGGTGAGCAAATACCTACTTGACAAAGGATGGAGTGAAGCATAAGTTGAATCCATTGAAGGAGAAAGAAGAAAAAGGTAGATAGTAGTGCTAGAATATGTTTTGTTGATGGAAAAGAGGTTTTCAAAGGTATGAGCATGAGCATATGTGTTTTGCTATAATTCCAAAAGATGGTAAGGACGAAGTAGAGGAGATACCTACAAAAGTTGTAGACATGTTGGGAGAGTTTTCTAATATTGTGTTAGATAATGTACTTGATGGATTACCCTAGTGAGGAAGATTAGTCACCAAATGGATTTGATTCTAGAAGCATTTTTTCCAAACAAGGAAGCACATAGAATGACACGAACAAAAAGTAAAGAGTTGAACAGACAAGTTCATGAGTTGTTGTAGAAGGGATTGCTTTGAGAGATTTTGAGTCCATGTGTTTTACCAATAGTATTAGAGCCAAATAAGAATGGAGAATGGAGGATGTGCACAAATTCTTTTGCTATTAGCAAGATCACAATCAAGTATAGATTTATGTTTCCAAGGATGGATGATATTATGGACTATTTGAATGGAGTTGAGTATTTCACAAAGATAGGTTTGAAGAGTGGATACCATCAGATTCACATAAGAGAAGGTGATGAGTGGAAGAATACTTTCAAGAAAAGGTAAGGAATGTATGAGTGGTTAGTCATGCCTTTTGGGCTAATCAATTCACTAGAAATTTCATGCGGCTCATGAATGAAGTACAGAAGGAGTTTTTGGGTAAGTTTTTCATTGTTTACCTAGATGATATTTTGATCTTTAGTAAGATATTGGAGGAGCATTTGATGCATAGTCAAAAGGTGTTTGATAAGTTGAGGCAAGAGAAGTTATTGATAAACCTCAAGAAGTGTAGTTTTGTGAAGGAGTTGGTGTACTTGAGATTTATAGTCTCAGCAGAAGGTCTTCAAATGGACCTAGAGAAATGACACACTCCAAAGAGTGCTACAGAGATAAGATCTTTTCATGGATTGGCTAGTTTTGACAAAAATTTCACAAGAGGTTTTAGCAGCATTTGTGGACCCTTGAATGAAACAATGAGAGGGCATAGGAAAGAATTTAAGTGGACTATAGGAGCAGATAAAATTTTTAATCTATTGAAATAGAAAGTTACAGAGAAACTTGTTTTAGCACTTCCATATTTTAACAAGGTGTTTAAGGTAGATTGTGATGCGAGTGGTACTACAATAGGAGTTTTTTTAGCCAAGAATGTAGACTTATTTCTTACTTTAGTGAGAAATCAAATGATGCCAGAAGAAAATATTTTATTTATGATCAAGAATTTTATGATATAGTTCAGGTATTGAAGAAGTGCAGACACTATCTTCTTCTTAAGGAGTTTTTTTTGTACACCGATCATCAAGCTTTTCAATATTTGAATGGTCAAGGAAAATTGAACCAAAGGAATTTTAAGTGGGTTGAGTTTTCACAGAGTTATAGATTTGTTTTTAAACATAGGAGTGGGAAGTCTAATTGAGTTGCAAATGCTCTTAGTAGAAGACAACTATTGCTAACAGAGGTGCAGATTGAGGTGGTTGGGTTTGAGGAACTCAAGAATTTGTATCCAGAGGATTCTGATTTTGGTGAAGCATGGAAGGCTTGTACAAAACTTGTTACACTTGAAAAAATGAATTGGTTAGATTTCATAGTCAAAGATGGTATGTTGTTCAAAGGAATCTAGTTGTGCATTCCTAGAAGCTCAATGAGGTAGAATCTCATCAAGGAGAAGCATAGTGGAGGATTGGTTGGACACTTTGGGAGAGATAAGACCATTGTTTTGGTTTTTAAGAACTATTACTAGCCATAGTTGTAGCAAGAAGTGAAGAAGTTTGTACAGATTTGCAAAGTATGTCAGCTGGCAAAAGGAGTGAAGTAGAATATAGGGTTGTATCAGCCATTATCTATACCAAGGAAGTTGTTAGAGGATGTTAGCATAGATTTTTTTCTTGGATTACCAAGGACTCAATGATGGCATGATTCTATTTTTGTTGTAGTTGACAAGTTTTCAAAGATAGCACATTCCATTCCTTCAAAGAAGACTAGTGATGTTGTTCATGTGGCAGAGTTGTTTTATAGAGAAGTGGTGAGACTACATGGTTTACCAAAGAGTATAGTTTTAGATCAAGACACCAAGTTTTTTGGGTGTTTTGGGGTACATTATGGAAGAAATTGAAGATAGATTTGAAGTTCAATTCATCACATCATCCACAAACTAATGGGCAAATATAATTTGTGAATCACAATTTGGCAAATTTTCTGAGATGTTTGGCTGGAGACAAGCCAAAAGGCTAGGATCTTGTTTTATCACACATGAAATTTTCATATAATAATTCTATCAACTAAAATACTAGTAAATCACCATTCCATATTTTGTATGAGACTAGTCCTTGAAATGCTTCTGAATTGAGGCAATTGGATAAAGGAGAGATAAGTAGTGATGAAACAAAAGAATTTGTTGAACATGTCATACCCTATTTTAAGATAGAATTTTAATAATAATTAGATAATAAAATGTTATTAAATAAATAATAAAGTTATATTAAAGATAATACTAAACTATAAACTAAGGATAATAATTATTTAATCTATATTATTAATAAAATAATATTTAGTATAATGTTTTAAATAATTTAATAATAATAAAATTTCAATGAGTAAAGAAATAAGTAACTAAAATTAAATACAAGAGAAAATATTGTAGAAAGCATGCTAACTTTCTAAATATAATTTAATAATAAATAAAATAAACACATATAAGTAAGTAAATAAATAATATAACATAGAATAATATAAATCAACTAAATCTAATGAAAATTCAAGAGAAGTTTAACAAATAGACATGACTCCTTAAAATTAAGATATGAAAAGGATGAGAGTTTATTTTAGAGGAGGAAAAGGAAGAGAAGAAGAGAGGAGTTCAAAAGGAAAAATGGAAGAGGAAAGTAATATGAAGAAAATAAGGAAGTGACTTTCTAAAAATGTATCAATGATATTGAAAAGATGAGAACCTTTGAAAGGGTCATAATTATGAACAATTGTGACTCTTCAAAAATATTTTAACTATCAAGTATTGGGACTTTTCCAAAGGATTTTAGTTGTCAAGGGTTGTGACTTTTCAGAAGGATTATAACTATGAAGTGTTGTGACTTTTCAAAGGATTTGTATTATGAAAGGGTGTGACTCTTGGAAAATAAGAAGGTAAGAAAGGTATGTTTATGAATCATATTTGTTTAATTATGTTTATGAATTTATTTATGAACAATACTTGTGGATAATATTGTGTTAGCTCATGGGTTAACACCATGGATATCAATGTGAACTCAAAGCATGGAGCATGTGAGATATTAATATCTACATTGACTGCCATTTCTGAGATTCGATATCGAAGCATGGAGCATGGAGATATTAAGATTTCCATTTTTTGTCATGTCTGATAATAGAGTAATAAAAAATTAATCTATTAGGAGAATTATAAGACTTGAAGCATGGGGGTAGCAAGGTATTAACACCTTGAACTGACCACCATGGCCGAGAATTCTCCATGTTGCTAGAATATTTTGATGTTGTCAAACATATGCATATGTTGTTGGCCGTGGATAGACCATGCCCATCCAAGAAGAATCTTAAGGGGTGTGCTCCCAGGATGACAACAAAGTAGCTATGAGCTATGAAGCCAGATCTAGAGACGTCCTTATGATTGGGGTTAACTTAGAGGGTAGAATAAAATAGTTAGTTTTATTGTTATTGTGATTCTAAAATTTATTTTTGTAGGTATTACTTGTCCGTAACTAACCCTATTAGTGGGGACATTACAATGGTATAAGAGCATGATCTTGCCATTTTGTAGGGTTAAAAAGGATCTAGAAAAATAATTTATATAAAAGACTAATGTAGAAAGTTAATGACTATTAGAAAGGATTCAAACATATCCATGATAGAAACCTAATAATTTGGACTAAAAGAAATATATATATCTCAACTGAACAAAAGAAATTATCTAATTGCTTGAGGACAAACAATTTGAAGAAGGGTGGACTATCATATCCCCATTTTAAGATAGAATTTTAATAATAATTAGCTAATACAATGTTATTAAATAAATAATAAAGTTATATTAAAGATAATACTAAACTATAAACTAAGGAAATAATAATTATTTAATCTATATTATTAATAAAATAATATTTAGTATAATGTTTTAAATAATTTTAAAATAATAAAATTTCATTGAGTAAAGAAATAAATAAATAAAATTAAATACAAGAGACAATATTGTAGAAAGTATGTTAACTTTCTAAATAGAATTTAATAATAAATAAAATAAACAAATATAAGTAAGTAAATAAATAATATAACATAGAATAATATAAATTAACTAAATCTAATGAAAATTTGAGAGATGTTTAACAAATAGACATGACTCCTTAAAATTAAGATATAAAAGGGAGGAGAGTTTATTTTAGAGAAGGAGGAAAAGGAAGAGAAGAAGAGAGGAGTTCAAAAGGAAAAATGGAAGAGGAAAGTAATATGAAGAAAATAAGCGACTTTCTGAAAAGGCATCAATGATATTGAAAGGATGTGGACCTTTGAAAAGTTCATAATTATGAACAATTGTGACTCTTCAAAAATATTTTAATTATAAAGTATTGGGGCTTTTTCAAAGGATTTTAGTTATGAAAGGTTGTTACTTTTCGAAAGGATTATAACTATGAAGTGTTGTGACTTTTCAAAGGATTTGTATTATGAAAGGGTGTGACTCTTGGAAAAGAAGAAGGTAAGAAAGGTATGTTAATGAATTATATTTTTAAATAATTATATTTATGAATTTATTTATGAACAATATTTTTGGATAATATTGTGTTAGCTCATGGGTTAATACCATGGATATCAATGTGAACTCGAAGCATGGAGCATGTGAGATATTAATATCTAAATTGTCTGCCATGGCTGAGATTTGATATTGAAGCATGGAGCATGGAGATATTAAGATCTTCATTGTCTGTCATGGCTAATAATTGAGTAATAATACATTAATCTATTAGGAGAATTATAGGACTCGAAGCATGGGGTAGTAAGGCATTAACACCTTGAACCAGCTACCATGACTGAGAATTCTTTGTGTTGCCAGAATATTCTGATTTTGTCAAACATATGCATATGTCATTGGCCTTGGATAGAGGATGCCTGTCCAAGAAGAATCTTAAAAGGTGCACTCTTGGGATGATGGTGAAGTAGCTATGAGCTATGAAGCTTGATCTGGAGACATCCTTAAGATCAAGGTTAACTTAGAGGGTAGAATAATATAGTTAGTTTTATTGTTATTGTGATTCTAACATTTATTTTTGTAGGTATTACTTTTCCCTAGCCCACCCTATTAGTGGGGACATGAAAAAACATTTGAAGAGTATCCATGAGGAGTTAAGGAAACACATTATCAAGCTGAATACATAGTATAAGGCTAAGGCATACATGAAAAGGCAGTGTAAGGAATTTTAGATTGGAGGTGACATCATGGTTCATTTGCAAAAGGAGCATTTTTGAGTGGGTACATATAATAACCTGAAATTGAATAAGTTTGGACTATGCAAGATAGTGAAAAGGCATGATTATAAAAATTCCTATGAAGTGGAGTTTCCTATTGAATTGAATATTTCACCAGTATTTAATAATTTAGATTTGACATAATACCAAGAAGTCGGTGATGAGGATGAAGTTGCAGAAGTGTAGTGGAGTATCGCAGTAGCTAGTTCAGCTACAAAAGAGATTAAGGAGATACTAGACAGTCATGTTGGGAAAAAGTACAAGAAACATAACATATAAAGAATACTTGGTCAAATGGAAAGGGAGGTGGGTAGAAGATTCATCATGGCTAGCAAAGGAGGAGGTTAATTGTCTTGGTTTTCCTCTTAATACTTGAGTCGTTACATGGTCACTTCTCAAATTACACTAGGTGTCTAATTTAGGAGTGTTCTGGGTGTAAGAGCAATCTTGCATCACCTAAAAATATTTTCTTTTAGTTGATTCAATAAGGGTTATCTTAATGTAGAGTTGTTGTCTATGGAGGCTTGCTGCTTAGTAAGTTAGCCATATGATCTTGGAATGTTCTAATTTCAGTGATAAAGGTTCATTTTAGTTATATCAATTTTTCAATAGAGTTTCATGGTAAGATTATATGTATTTGTAAAGTTGTTATATATTTTTGGTGTGTAATTTTGATATAAAAATTTCATGCTCAATTTTGAAGGCCTTAGAGGGCCCGGATGAGGCTCGAAAACTCAACGGATGGGTGCTTGCACATATTTGAACCTATAGATCAGGATTTGAGGTTTTCAAAAAGTGGTTATAATAGCCAATTAGAGCAACAGTTTGAGAGTTATGGTCTTCCTAAGTTGGGCTACCCAAAACTTCTAAAGTAAATGTCAAAGTGTATTTGGCCAACTCGATATGTATTGTTAAGGTCTCTTAACCCTAGGTATTAAGTTTGAATGTCTAGAAACTTCCTAGACGACATAAAATTGCCTATTTAAGAATGACTTGAACATTGTCTAGGATAGCTCTAGGTGATAGTTTGTACCTTGTCTTGTAGATTATTGTAATGAAGGCATCCATGTGGGTTACCATAATGTAATTCTAAATTCTGTAACTTTGTATTTGTGGTGATAATAAGAAGCCCATATTTTTTTCTCCCAATTGTTGTTGATTCCTTGTTTCTATTATGTGTTTATGGTATTAAGGAGAGCACCCTTCATCATTACATGATCATGTGCAAAGTCAAAGTGGTCATGATGATGTTGATTATGGGTTACCTAGTTTTGGATGATTTCATTTTCCCCAGAGGTATATAAATTTTCTAATTCATTTTAATTTGTATATATATAGTACATAACTTTTCATATGAATGTGATGTCTAATAGATTTACATACATCTGCAATAGGTAAATGTTACACCTTCGGGATCGACACTACACTATGAAGGACATGGTGCTACATTGACAAAGGTACCCAAATATTTTAATTGCCAAATTGATAGAAGAAAATGTGTATTCTTCATAACTACATATGATTCCCATGTTGTATCATTTTAAGCTATTAAAATCAAAGACTCCTCCACATATTCGTCATTGTATTGATCAGGGAGTCATCGATGTAGTTGTTAGTTTTGAGCCATTGACTGAGGTATAAAAGAGTTTGCATTACAATTTAGTTATTATTAAAATTAGATATGATATTCATAAGTATGATCAAGTGATAACTTTGATAATTGGTGTAGGGTCTTATTACTCCTGATTGTTCATGTGCCTATAAGGTGGATGTAGAGACAGATTATCAGCTAGTGGTAGGCAAATATATTATTTTATGTGTACGTATATTTCATGTTTGATGTATAATAGTTATTGATTCACATATACTTTTGATTATAACATGTCAAGTTAAAAAAGGGTCTAGACCAACGTACTGGTGGACATGTTATGTAGACACCATCATCCATAAAATCTCCCTCCTCTTGGTGATCAAAGAATACCATATTGTTTTCTTTCCCTAACGAGAAAGAGTATATATCTAGGGATGGTACATTTTACATATGTATTGAGTTATTGGAAATATTTTTTATATATTATTTTTGATGCATGTCATTTTTGACATGATTTCATGTATGACATTATTAGACATACACTTATCATGTTTTAGATTATCAATGTATGACATTATATGACATTGTTGAATATTGACAATATTAGACCTAATGGAAACAACTTTGAGTTTCTCTTATCACATTGGATTTTATGGTTTTATTCTTGGATTGGTTGATTGGATGCTAAGATTTGATGATTGTGAATTTTAAGATGCAATGTTTTGTCAAATCAATAAATTCCATAATGCATATTGTGTTAGACCCATGGAAATGTTTGTGCATTAAGAGATCAATAGTTATCAATAGTTTGCAAAGAACACAATAATGGATTCCACTTTTTGGCTAACTTTGACACTGAAAGAGATATTTTAAAAAAAAAATCTTCCTTTTCAAATGTGTCTAAATAAAAAACCATAAAATTTTTGAAGATGATGTAAACTAGTGATTTGTAGAAATGTTTTGTCTAGTTTCTAACACTATATTTTGTCTAAAGTGATTGAAGTCCATTTTTTTTTCTCCTTCAAGAAGTGGTATATATGAAAAATCGGCACTTTTAAAGAGTGATGCATGTTTCAATCAACATAATTTTTTTTTAAAAATATGATAATGAAAAAACAAATTCTAGGCTAAAACGATAACATCAACAACTAGAAACTTTAGTTGGTTTCTTTCAATTTCATTAAAAAATGTAGATCCTATTCAATGGCTAAGTGATGTTAATGATAAATTAGACATAGGTTAATTTTGATCAATATAATTTCTTTTGTATAAATTAAAATTAATTTTTTCTTTTGTTTCTAGGATGGTAACACATATACCTTTCTATCACATATTTTTCAAAAAAAATATTTTCTCATTTTCTATTTTTCATAAAGCTTCAAACTAAGAATTATGAGATAGAAAAACAACCTACATTTAATAAAATTATAATTAAAACATCACAATAAACACAATGTATATTAAAAGTATAGTAAGTACCTTTATGTTTTAGATTAAGGTAAAAATAGGTTTTGAGGGGACCCAAAACCCTGTACAATTAGCAAAAATATAAAGCAATAATAGTTCCCCATATTTTACAAGGACCTAGAACCTATGTTCACAAAGACATCAAAATACTAGGTTTTACAAGGTGAAAATTTCAAAACCAGGTTTTACAAGGACCTAGAACCTAACAAAGTATCATAAAAAAAAAAGATGGAAATGAAAAAGAAACAAAAAAACCAGGACCAACAACCCAACCAACAACCAGAGCCCGCAACTAAGATAACTCTTTGATCACATTAACTAATTCCATACTAGCCACCATAGTACCTTGAAGCATATCCTCCATAGCCAAACCAGATACAACAAAAACAACTTTTTTCATACTTTTCCTAGTTCTCTTACTAGGGCCACTAGATATTTTAACTGCAATAGGGAAAATGATTTCCTTATTATTTCTTCTACCAATGCTTGTAGAAGCTACACACAAACTCAAGGTAATCATGTCCATCATTTGACCTCTATCCTTAACTAGTTAGCATAATTCCATTTCATAGGCCTTTAACTTCTCATGGATATTACCCACTTGATTCTCCAAATGTATTCTCTTAGTTTTTTCTTCATCCAATTCACTTTGGAGCTCTCCCATTTTTTTCTTGAGTATAATGATTTCATTATAGAGACAAAAATCAACTTTGAGAGAGGCATCAACTTTCAATTTAGCCTTATGGAGGAAAGACAACTTCACCATGTTATTGTCATCTTCATTTTCCCCACCATCACATATTTTCTCTAAATTAATAGTCACATCCTAGGTACCATCAAAATCTAATTGTCTCTCTTTGTGTAAACCCTACTAAGAATTTTTATCCTTTTGTTTTTCCTTGTTTAAATTCTTCTCTTTAATAACAAGGGCATTATGCTCCACATTCTTTTCCTTTTTTTAGTCCACTAGGAGCTTAACCTCATTAATATCATTCTGGGTAGGCCCTTCACTTTGAGTCATGGTATTTTTATCCTCATTCTGGCTTGAGGGTTGTGAATGTGACTTAGTCGACATTTTCCCCTCATTACTTCTTTCCTAGTCATCTTTAACCAAAGGAACTCCCTGACTACTAGAATACCCATCCATGTTGGAGCTAAGATCACTAGTTTTTTTTTCACCCTCATAAGTACCTTTATGTTGGTTGAATTCTATGTTGAAATTTATGTCTAGTGCTACATGAATGGTTTGAGTGTATGGTTTTCTCACATGTTCTATATTTTTTCACATGTGAATGGTTTTATGCCACTTGAAATTTATGCTAAAAAGCACTATATAGAATTATGATTCTTTGAAGCCTAAATTGATAAGGCATTATACATACCACATCAAGGTCCTGTATTCCAAAAATTAGTATATTTGTAGATTCTCATGGAAGGAAACTTTAATTAAAATAACAAGTACATTATCATTATAAGCATCATACCATAGTTATAAAACAATGTTCTTTTACTTGCACCACAAAATGTCATGTTGGGAACCCATCAATCATTCTAAGGACCCTCCTTGTATGTACTTATCAAATATGAATCCTTTGTTAAAACTGATATAGGAGATTGGAAATAGATATGAAGTAATGCTTATATTGTGAATGTCCTAACATAATCTAGAGTAGTTGATATATCCATGTTCTAATACTTAGTGATTGTAGAACTATTTCATCACCTCAACTCTTTAAAACATTAATTCTTACTATCAATGATGTGAGGTATTTTCACCAGATAATGAGGTTTCTGATTTTGGTACCTCGATGATTAAGCAGTATGCTTTCAAATAGTTCATTTTGCCTTATTAATGATGGTTATGATGTTTAATTATATGCATGCCTAATGATGATTATTCTAGTATTTTAATTTGAATTAATGAATAAAGTTACGTTGATTATATAATTTATAATGATTAAAGGTGTGTAGAAATAAGAAAGGGTTGCTTAAATGAAAGATTCATGTTTTGATTTGTGAGGACTCGCCTCGACCAATCATAGCATAGGTGATACATTTTTATTTTGATACTCATGACTCAATATGTCAGGACACTATTTGATGCATTAAACATTATTATGCTATTTTATGATGTGTGAAGCTTTACTTTCAGATATTTGATTTCATCATCTAATGCTTTATGAACATGTATGATGATGCAAAAAATGAATGTAGAACTAACACTTTGATTATGCAATATTAATGGTCGAAAATATGAGTAGGATGAGATACACAATTGATTATTAGAAAAATGGATGTTTTTAATTTACATAATTTTTTCGATACGTAATTTACTTATATGCATGTGATTTCTTGAACTACTGATGTATGCAATTAGTGTGCAGGATAGTTATTTGGAAAACCTAATGGAAAGACAGAGCTATACCCCTTGCTAATTTGAGCTACTTTGCATTGTCTTTCTTTGAAGGTTGTTAATTGGTCTTACTATTCTCCTAGCTTTTGTTTCGTTCCTATTAAGTCTTTAAGGCTTAAAATCATTAAATTTAAGTACCCTAGGGGTAAGGGTATCGGTTGGGAGTACTTTCCACCCCCTTAGCCTCTTTGGTTGACTTTCAGGGTCACTCAAAAACCCTACTTTTGGTTGATTGGGAAAATTAAATTGTCTCCTTCATGAGTTGGTGACTCAAACTCCACCTTGGGGTTACCTAAAGTCTAGTTGAGTTAGGATCATATTTAGATGCATTTTGAAGAAGTTTTGGGGTTGTTACCCAATATCTAGTTTTTAGAGAGAAGTTTTAAGATTGAAGGAAAGGAAGGAAAAGCTCTTCTCAACTTGTCATTTTACCATAACTTTTTGTGAAGGTAGGGTTCTTCACTCTTTTGGTCATGATTCTTCTTATTGTTCATGCTTGATTCATGCATAAGGCATTGTGATGGCCTTTGTATTGCTTGTATGTGTGTTGAGGGTGTTTGGGAGGGATCTTAACTTGTTTCTTGATGTTATTCTTATGCTTGCCTTGATGTTTTGTTTTTGAGGGGATTTCATGGGGATTGTTTTGGCACCACTCACCCTTGGATAGGAAAGAAGTGGCCATGAATGGGGGAAGTGATGCAGGAGCATCCAGAGGTATACGGGCAATCTTGTGTCACCCAAAAAAATGTACTTAGACTTAGTTTTTTGTTTTATGTGTTTTCATTTCTAGATACCCATTTGGGTCAAATAAAGGTTCCAATTCGCACAGTTCCACTATTAGTGTTCTAGGATAGAGTATTTGAACACCTTAGGATATGTGTAAATGCCAAAAAAATAGGAGTATGTAATTGAGCCATCATTTTGGTGAACTAGAAAGTGTAAACTGGTTAGATGATTGTAATTGTAATTTAGAGCATTCCAGAAAAAGAATTAGGTCAAAAGGCCCCACAGTTTGAAAGTTATCGCAGCTTTTTGATTTTTGGAGACCTCTTAAGAATGCTTCAAAGTTAGGTTAGGGGCATTAAATGACCTTGAATAGGGCTAAAAAATGGGAGACAAGAAAAGCTAGTCTATAGGGCTATAGAGCACTTCAAGAGCTTTCTGAAAATGTAAACGGTTCGTCAATCGGAGCTATGGTTCAAAAGTTATGCTTCTCGAAAGTTCGGTTACCATTTCTAGATTCTTCTAAATTTGTGCCGACTTCTAATGCTACTTTTGGAGCCTTCTATTTGGTTGGTGGATATCAACTAGCACTTTCTAGAATGTATTCCTAATCCTTAACCCTCTAGGGTCTATTTAAGAATATTTCTGGCATTGTAAAAGGCAGTTCAGAGTGGAGTTTGAGAGAAGGTATTGGGAGAAGAAATTATCTCTAGTTTTATGCTATTGTAAGCCCATAGGGCCTACTTTGGAGTTTTTTTCTCTGTACTAAGTGTACTAGCATATTTTTACAGTTAATAAAATTTTCTCTTTCCTGTTGTGTTCATTCTGTGCTTGGGTTGTATCCCCATTAGGAAGAGCCTTAGTTGGACCTCAATAATGTAGAGTCTCCTCTCATGGTGAGAGGAGGGAAAGAGGGTAGGGTGTATGGGCCCCTACTTTTCATCCCATACTTTGTATGAAAATTTGAATTTTTGAAGAAGGGAAGAAATTTATACACTTGCTATATTGGCCCGGAAAGGGCATTTGTAGAAGAACAAAAGTTCTTGAGTTCTAGCCCCGAAAGGGCTATGTTATGGTATGGTGATTGACATATCCTATTGAGAAAATCCACCTGCCCCCTATTTTGGTTCAATGTTGAACCATTTGTGCAAAACCAGGTTGGGAATGTATGCTTGAATTGTTTATCATAATATGATGTTTTACCTCTAGGTCAGTTTTTGTTTCCCATGGTTCCCTTGGTGCAGTGAAGACATTGGAAAAGATCTCTTGTGAAAGCCCTTGAAGAGAATTCAATTGAATTTTAATATTTGAAAAAATGTATTTTAAATTTTGACATATTGGCAAGGATGTCAGGTTTTCTTATTGGTTTTTTCCTGATAGAGCTTTGAACCAGGTTGATTAATAAAGAGAAAAGATTGAGAAAACCTCCTTGCATTGTACCTTATGTTATTTCAATTTAGACATATGTGAGTGAAAAAAAAATTAGATAAAATGATGATGCTTTCAATTAGACAATTTTTAAGTTCAATTATGCTAAGGAAGAAATTACACTAGGTCAAAATTTTCAATTCAATTCATGAATATTGGGAGGTAAAACGAATGAATCTTGCATTGTCGGTAAACTAAATTATTCAATCTCCTTTGTTAAACTAAGAAATTAGAAAAATCCAATTTGGAAAGGATACATACACCTATTGTTGGAATATAGTTGCAAGGAAAATATACATATACTTTCAAAAAGAAAGAAAGTGAGAAAACAAAATTCTCAAACACCCACCTACAGGATGCTGGAAATTGTATGGGAAAAATAGTCATTCCCTTGTTAAGACAAAGTATATTCCAAAAGGGATTCCTTTAGAAAATCTGATTTATAAATCTTATTAATATTAAATTGATTTATAAGAAATTAAATAAATATCCCTAAGACTATCTCCATAACTTTAAACATGACTCTTATTCTTACCTAGAAAAATTTATCCACTTAACTCCTACCTTACTCCTCCACCCTAGGTGAATTGACAAGCTTCTATGGGTTGGCTTTAAATGCAACACATACCCATAGAGGACTGCCATGTCAGTCATGTTGACAATTATGATTAGGGGCTATGTTGATTAGAGGAGAGGGTAATAAAGTCCCATCCTTCATTCTTTTCCTTACCTCTTAGCTTGCTTCTTTAAAAGTCCCTTTGTCATCCTAGCATACCTTTTTTTGAGAGGAAGTCAGCAAATGTTGCAGACCTTGGATTACGTGAAGAGGGCCTTGGAAGTGTATGTGGGTCCTTGTGCATTAGTGGTCTTACTTTCTTTTGAAGTGGGTAATGCTTACAAATCCTTTATCTCCTCATTTTTTTTCAAATCTCCCTTGACTTGAATGATTTGGGAGTACCATGAAGCAAAGTGTTGTCTTGGGCAGCACATGTCTACCTTGGGGCAACATGCAGCCTATTGGAAGGCAGCCATGATTGTTGGATAGGGGGTTAGAGTATAGGATAGGTGTGTAGGAGGTTGGTTTAGGAGTTACTTGTTAGATTAGTTTAAGTGTTATCCAAGTTAGTTGTTAGAATGTTTAGATTTGTTTAGTTGTAAGTAAAGTTTCAAAGTTGGTTTTGTTTTAATATTAGTTTACATTTATGTTAGTAGGAATTTAATTTAGTTTAAGTATTAATTAGTTTTGTTTGAAGTATAGATAGTTTAATCAGAAATGAAGTTATAAAAGAGTATGTTAACATCAAAGTATGTTTAAAGTGTAGTTAGTAATATATATACTTTTTTATATAGATAAATGTGAGTTGTAATAAATATTAGATTTTTAATTTAATATTAGTAAGGGTTTGATTAGTGTCAATTTAGTTGTATTTGATAAGAAAGCTAATTATTATGTTTGAATTTATATTATTTTAGTTTTTAGTTAATTTAGCTTAAATCTACGTATTCAATGCACTTTTGTTTAGTTTAGATGTACCTTAATTATATTTAAATTGGAATTAATCAAATTAGTTGTCACATGATTTATTGTATGTTGGTTCAGTTAGATGCTAATTTTGTTTTATCATTTTAATTACTTTGAATAAGGTTAGTAGTTGGAAATGAGGTTTGCTATAGATTTTAATTATTATTAATTTACAAAAAAAAGAGAGAGAAAAACAAAGTGCTATGTAATATTGGTTAAATTTAGAGATATATTGTTACGATTAGTCTCCAATAAGGTTGGCATTGTTCTTATTAGGATTATAACTCCTTAAAGTTATTATCAAAATAGTAAGAGTGATAGGCCACCGTTTAAGCAATGGATAGTTCATTGATTTATATTTTCTTTTAAAGTTAATTAGGCTTATAATCCTTTGAATGAACCAATCATATTGTCTTAATAATTTTCTTAATTCACATCCTACTAACTAATGTTATCCAGATGATGTAAGTATATTGTTCTTATTATTTCTAAAAATATATATAAAGGTAACAATTTGACAAATCTTTTAATATCAAAAATTGGATTAGTTAAAATTAATTAATCGATTAAATGATGAAAGTCAAATTAGATGATCTTTTCTTACTCATAGATTTTAAACTTATATGGTAATGTCAGGACACTGTTAGGGGAAACAGGTTGTTATCTTAACTGGTTTAAACTTATCAAACTTAGTGAGCTTAAATTTTTTTTAAAAATAAAAATTGTGTGTGTTTTGCTCTAAATTTTGGACATGACATTTTGGTATCAGAGCCTGGTTTCATGACACTCAGGCAATAATGGCTCCATGTAAAGTATGGACATTTAAATTTTATTATATGAAGTAAGGATTTTCCTTTGTAGAAATTTTATAAGTAAATGTATTCCTTCTAAACTGCGACATCGATAATTGAACCTAGTGAAATCTTGAACTAGTAATAATGAATGTAAATGGTTAACTATATCAAATAATCTGATCCTAATGACTATTAAAAAAAAAAGAATGGCTAGATGCAAGAATGTTATATTAAAGTATGTTACGATCTTATTGAGAAACAAAATCATATGTAACATAACCACCTTAAGAGAAAACTAAATTAAGAACCCTATAACAACTTTGAATCATGAGAATGGAAACGAGTGCATAACCTAGTAATAAGAGAAAGTATTCCACAACATCATAGTGAAAGTTAGACTTTTTCTGACTTGGGCACTCGTAGAAGCATCATAGTTATATCAAGTACGGAAGTGATCTGGTAAACTAGTATTGTTTTAAACTTTTCAAACGTGAGTAAAAGAAAAGTATGATCTTTATAATCTAAATTTTTTACCTTCAACTTTAAAATGATGAATGGATTAAATGAATAGTGAATATATAGGATGGTCACACTAAAAGAGTATATCACGTTACATCATTTTTGGGATGCCTCTAACCTAATAAGGATTTAATATATATATCATTCTAGCACTCCTTGAAAAGCAATCAAGGACTAATTTGGAATCTTTGAGTCACATTGGATACCTCGAATGATAGAATTACTAATGCGAGAACTTGTTCAACAAGGAGGAGTTAGTAAAGGACATATAAAGAAAGAGAGTATCTCAACCTACTACACGAAATAGAACCCTAATTAGGGAGTGAATCTATCTCAATATGGTGCTAAGAATGAGACTAAAAGAGCAAGAAGTATGTGGCATATGGCATTGAATCAACAAGATAGAAGATGCAAACTTTTGAGTTACGGTTATGTGAGTCGAGTCATGACTAGCAGGCTTAATGAGTAAGCATGAGTAATACTAAATTTTAAACTATCAAGTGAATGCTCATAGACTCTTGCATGGAAATTATTGGATCTATTATAAACCTACAATTTAGAGAAAGTAAAGTCATGATGAGATCATCAACCTAGTATGAACTAAAGGTTTCCCACATGTTTAGATTCTTCAAAAGGAAACCAAGGTAACAACAAGAGGATTAAAGGGGACTTATATTAATATCCTCACATTTTCACTTTGAGTGGGTTCTGATCAAGCCAAACCCCTTTGTGCAATAAACCCTAATTGTAAAGCGATGTCAATGAAGATAAGTATGTAGTTAGTATGGAGGGGATAAATTAGGGCATGAGTGGCATGGTCGTTAGACCACCATAAAAAAAAAATCAATTCAAGATCCCTGCAATGTTATGGAAGACCTAAGTATCCCTCATGTTCCTTAGTGACCCTATATGGCCACATTTTGTTAGTAATGTAAATTTTGTAAGTAATTGAATTTATGTCCTTATTTGGCTGATTTCAAATTTTGGCACTCCTAATGCTTCTCCTTTTTGCCTTCAGTGTAATGTGGGGCTATTTAGCGAATTCTATTATTGAGAATTCTATTTTTTCTCTTGATTATGTCTTTACTTCTTGATTTAAAATTGTACTATTGTGGCCACTCTTCATTTCTTTGATTTTTGACTTTTGTGTTGGATGTTTCATCCTTGATGTTGAATTTATTTGTAAGGCACTTTCTTTTAATTTTGTTGGCAAAGTGACATATGGTGGGCCTACCCAATGGGATTTTCGATAGTTATGTGGATGTTTAACTTTAGGGTTGGGGTCATTAGCGGGAGTATTCGTACCCCACCCTCTCTCGAGACTTCAAGGATAGGACGTGTGGTGTCCATTGGATGTTATGAGTAATGAAATTGCACCCCAACATATATTTGGCTAAGGTTATAGGTTAATTGAAAAGACCCCTAGATAGAAAGGTGCATGTGTAGTGATGTACTCATTGAGTATCCTATCAAGTATCAGTGCATCATGGAAACTCTTAAAGGATGGTATTTAACTTGGAATAAGGGACAAGTTGCTTAATATGAAACCTCTTTTGAGGAAGCCTCGTACAACTCTTACCCAATGAGTGGGTATGTGGAATCAAAACATCTTATGATATTTCTATTGATAGAAACTCTATAGGTATATTTATATTAGATTAGAAAGTTGTTTTTATGTGACCTATATGTTTTAAGAAGTGCTTGACCCTAGAAAATATAACTATGTTAAAGTTATGGAGTAAACTTCACTTTTAGTAATGTTAACTAGGCAAATATGTTATCTCCCCTGAATATGTATGAGAATTATTAATCATTCCTTTTATAAGAGTGAATTTTGGAGCAGGTCTAGACAAGGTCTAGCATAAGATGAAAATTTTAGCTGTGCAACTTCTAGGAGGAAGTCAAAGGCTAGTGGGGGAGGATGTAAGGACCCTCCTTGTATGTACTTATCAAATATGAATCCTCTGTTAAAATTGATATAGGAGATTGGAAATAGATATGAAGTAATGCTTATATTGTGAATGTCCTAACAAAATCTAGAGTAGTTGATATATCCATGTTCTAATACTTCGTGATTGTAGAACTATTTCATCACCTCGACTGTTGAAACATTAATTGTTACTATCAATGATGTGAGGTATTTTCACCTAATAATGAGGTTGTTGATTTTGGTACCTCGATGATTAAGTGGTATGCTTTCAGATAGTTCATTTTTCCTTATTAATGATGTTTATGATGTTTAATTATATGCATGCCTAACGATGATTATTCTAGTATTTTAATCTGAATTAATGAATAAAGTTACATTGATTATGTAATTTCTAATGATTAAAGGTGTATAGAAATAAGAAAGGGTTGGTTAAATGAAAGATTCATGTTTTGATTTGTGAGGCCTCACCCCGACCCATTGTAGCATAGATGATACATTTTTATTTTGATACTCATGAATCGATATGTCAAGACACTATTTGATGCATTAAACATTATTATGCTATTTTATGATGTGTGAAGCTTTACTTTCAAATATTTGATTTTGTCATCTAATGCTTTATGAACATGTATGATGATGAAGAAAATGAATGCAGAACTAACACTTTGATTATGCAATATTAATGGTCGAAAATATGAGTAGGATGAGATAAACAATTGGTTATTAGAAAAATGGATGTTTTTAATTTACATGATTTTTTTGATACGTAATTTACATATATGCATGTGATTTCTTGAACTACTGATGTGTGCAATGAGTGTGCAGGATAGTTATTTGGGAAACCTAATGGAAAGACAAAGCTGCACCCCTTGCTAATTTGAGCTACTTTGCATTGTCTTTCTTTGAAGGTTGTTAATTGTCTTACTGTTCTCCTACCTTTTTTTTGGTTCCTATTAAGTTTTTAAGGCTTAAAATCATTAAATTTAAGTACCCTAGGGGTAAGGGTATCGGTTGGGAGTACTTTATACCCCCTTAGCCTCTTTAGTTGACTTTAGGGTCACTCAAAAACCTTACTTTTGGTTGATTGCAAAAATTGAATTGTCTCCTTCATGAGTTGGTGACTCAAACTCCACCTTGGAGTTACCTAAAGTCTAGTTGAGTTAGGATCATATTTAGATGCATTTTGGAGAAGTTTTGGAGTTGTTACCCAATCTCTAGTTTTTAGAGAGTAGTTTGAAGATTGAAGGAAAGGAAGGAAAAGCTCTTCCTAACTTGTCATTTTACCATAACTTTTTGTGAAGGTAGGGTTCTTCACTCTTTTGGTCATGTTTCTTCTTATTGTTCATGCTTGATTCATGCATAAGACATTGTGATGGCCTTTGTGTTGCTTGTATGTGTGTTGAGGGTGTTTGGGAGGGATCTTAACTTGTTTCTTGATGTTATTCTTATGCTTGCCTTGATATTTTTTTTTGAGGGGATTTCATGGGGATTGTTTTGGCATCACTCACCCCTGGATAGAGAAGAAGTGGCCATGTATGGAGGAAGGGCCTTAGTTGGACCTCAATAGAATAGAGTCTCCTCTCATGGTGAGAGGAGGGAAAGAGGGTCGAGTGTATGGGCCCCTACTTGTCATCCCATACCTTGTATGAAAATTTGAAAATTTGAATAAGGGAAGGAATGAATACTCTTGATATATTTGCCCCAAAAGGGCATTTGTAGAAGAATGAAAGTTCTTGAATTTTTGCCATTAAAGGGCTATGTTATGATATGGTGATTAACATCTCCTATTGAGAAAATCCACCTCCCCCCTATTTTGGTTCAATGTTGAACAATTTGTGAAAAAATAGGTTGGCAATGTCTGCTTGAATTGTTTATCATAATATGATGTTTTTCCTCTAGGTCAATTCTTGTTTCCCATGGTTCCCTTGGTGCATTGAAGACATTAGAAAAGATCTCTTGTGAAAGCCCTTGAAGAGAATTCAATTGAATTGTAATATTTGTAAAAATGTATTTTAAATTTTGACATATTGGCAAGGATGTCAGGTTTTCTTACTGGTTTTTTCCTGATAAAGCTTTGAACCAGGTTGATTAATAAAGAGAAAAGATTGAGAAAACCTCCTTGCATTGTACCTTATGTTATTTCAATTTAGACACATGTGAGTGAAAAAAAAAATAGATAAAATGATGATGCTTTCAATTAGGCAATTTTTAAGTTCAATTATGCTAAGGAAGAAATTACACTAGGTCAAAATTTTCAATTCAATTCATGAATATTAGGAGATAAAACAAATGAATCTTGCATTGTCAGTAAACTAAATTATTCAATCTCCTTTGTTAAACTAAGCAATTATAAAAATCCAATTTGGAAAGGATACATACACCTATTGTTGGAATATAGTTGCAAGGAAAATATACATATACTTTCAAAAAGAAAGAAAGTGAGAAAACAAAATTCTCAAACACCCACCTACAGGATGCTGGAAATTGTATGGGAAAATAGTCATTCCCTTGTTAAGATAGAGTATATTCCAAAAGGGATTCCTTTAGAAAATTTGATTGATAAATCTTATTAATATTAAATTGATTTATAAACAATTAAATAAATATCCCTAAGACTATCTACATAACTTTAAACGTGACTCTTATTCTTACCTAGAAAACTTTATCCACTTAACTCCTACCTTTCTCCTCCAACCTAGGAAAATTGACAAGATTCTATGGGTTGGCTTTAAATGCAACACATACCTATATAGGATTTTCATGTCAGTCATGTTGACAATTATGATTAGGGGCTATGTTGATTGGAGGAGAGGGTAATAAAGTTCCATCCTTCATTCTTTTCCTTACCTCTTAGCTTGCTTCTTTAAAAGTCCCTTTGTCATCCTAGCGTACCTTTTTTTGGGAGGAAGTCAGCAAATATTGCAGACCTTGGATCACATAAGAGGGCCTTGGAAGTGTACATGGGTCCTTGTGCATTAGTGGTCTTACTTTCTTTTGAAGTGGGTAATGCTTACAAATCCTTTATCTCCTCATTTTTTTCAAATCTCCCTTGACTTGAATGATTTGGGAGTACCATTCAGAAAAGTGATGTCTTGGGCAGCAAATGTCTGCCTTGGGGCAGCGTGCAACCTATTGGAAGGCAGCCATTATTGTTGGATAGGGGGTTAGAGCATACGATAGGTGTGTAGGAGGTTGGTTTAGGAGTTAGTTGTTAGATTAGTTTAAGTGTTATCCAAGTTAGTTGTTAGAATGTTTAGATTTTTTTAGTTGTAAGTAAAGTTTTAAAGTTAATTTTGTTTTAATATTAGTTTACATTTATGTTAGTAGGAATTTAATTTAGTTTAATTATTAATTAGTTTTATTTGAAGTATAGATAGTTTAATCAGAAATGAAGTTATGTTTAGGATGTATTTTATGTTGATTATTGTAGATGTTTTTTTAAAGATATATATAAGAGTATGTTAACATCAAAGTATGTTTAAAGTGTAGTTAGTAATATATATAATTTTTTATATAGATAAATGTGAGTTGTAATAAATATTAGATTTTTAATTTAATATTAGTAAGGGTTTGATTAGTGTCAATTTAGTTGTATTTGATTAGAAAGCTAATTATTATGTTTGAATTTATATTATTTTAGTTTTTAGTTAATTTAGCTTAAATCTACGTATTCAATGCACTTTTGTTTAGTTTAGATTTACCTTAATTATATTTAAATTGGAATTAATCAAATTAGTTGTCACATGATTTATTGTATGTTGGTTTAGTTAGATGCTATTTTTTTAAAATCATTTTAATTACTTTGAATAAGGTTAGTAGTTGGAAATGAGGTTTGCTATAGATGTTAATTATTATTAATTTACAAAAAAAAGAGAGAGAGAAAAAGTGCTATATAATATTGGTTAAATTTAGAGATATATTGTTACAATTAGTCTCCAATAAGGTTGGCATTGTTCTTATTAGGATTATAACTCCTTGAAATTATTATCAAAATAGTAAGAGTGATAGGCCATCGTTTAAGCAATGGATAGTTTGTTGATTTATATTTTCTTTTAAAGTTAATTAGGCTTATAATCCTTTAAATGAACCGATCATATTGTCTTAATAATTTGCTTAATTGATGTCCTACTAACTAATGTTATTCAGACGATGTAAGTATATTGTTCTTATTATTTCTAAAATTATATATAAAGGTAACAATCTGAAAAATCTTTTAATATCAAAAATTGTATTGGTTAAAATTAATTAATCGATTAAATGATGAAAGTCAAATTGGATGATCTTTTCTTACTCATAGACTTTAAACTTATATGGTAATGTTAGGACACTGTTAGGGGAAACAGGTTGTTATCTTAACTGGTTTAAACTTATCAAACTTAGTGAACTTAAATTTAAAAAAAAAAAAAATAATATTGTGTGTGTTTTGCTCTAAATTTTGGGCATGACAATCATGCTCTCTCCTAATCTCTCTATCCTATCCTATCCTATCCCCCTCTTCATATCCCCTACTCCCCCCTCTTCCCCCCCCCCCCCCCCCCCCTCTCTCTCTCTCTCTCTCTCTCTCTCTCTCATACACACACACACACACAAAAACACATCCCCTCTCTCTTCCTACCCTCTTCTCTCTCCATCATATTCCCTCGTGTTTTCCATGCTATCCACTATGTCTTCCTATCTACACAGAGTATCCTCTCTCTGTGTGTGTGTGTGTGTGTGTGTGTGTGTGTGTGTGTGTATTTGTTCATCTCCATCATATCCTTTGTATCTATCTCTTTATACTATTTATTTTCTACCTCTCTCTTCCTATCACCTTCTCTACCTTCCTCCCTCTCTTTTGGTTATGTAAATGTCCTAAGTAGCGCATATACCCTAGAGTCTATATACATTATATTATGATCACAATATTTTTTACATAGTGTGAATGCACAATAATATGTATGCACTATAGCTCATAGGTGCTTCATAATGCATTCAAACTAACTAAGCCAAAGGATTGGATTTGTATTAGAGATCCAACCCAAAGGTTTGGTCTTTGAGACTAGTCTTAAACACAATTTCCAACAAGCATACCAAAAATGCATGATTTTTCTTGTGTGCTCTCCATCAAGTTTCACTGTGCTTGAATATCGATAAAATCAGTTTATATGATATTGTAGATTTGTGTGTTAGTTATTTAACCATATATTTTATTTTTGGATTTAGACTCTTTTAAGCCTGTCGACTATAATTTATTTTCAAAGTATAATTATTTTCTCTCTAAAAAAAATGTGTAGTAGTTTGGGGTTAGATTTTAGCTCCTTCATCTAATTTTGCAAAAAAGTTAATTTTTTAGAAAATATACTCCATTCTACACACTTAAAAAAAAGTTTTGATTTTTATTAGTTCACAATGATTTGTAGGGGGAGCACCCTTATATTTCACACTTTTTGGATGTTTTCACTTACAAGAGTCATATATATATATATATATATATATATATATATATATATATATATATATATATATATATATATATATATATATATATCTGTGTGTGTGTGTGTGTGTAGATATGTATGTATATATATATATATGTGTGTGTGTGTGTGTGTGTGTGTGTGTGTCTACACACACACACACACACATTTAAAAATTGCTCAAAACTATGGGATAAACTACATGGTGTTATCTAACTTTTGACCAGAGGGATTAAATAATTTCCAAAACAAAATTAAGATTTTAGGTGGATCACAATTCACACTTATGTTATGATTTTACTAAAAAATAAGTACCACTTTCTATGGCCCCCTTTTTGAGGGCTTTTAAACTCCACCATTAAAAAAATAGTAGTTTACAAACTAGATTCAGAGGACTCAAACTTTTGTTAGTCATATCTTTAGATATTTAATGTAACTATCTTAAAATTCTTGCCAAAGTTTAAAAATTGTTTATTTCAGCACAAAAAATGGCATTGTATACCCCCTTTTGGTATGACAACTTTGTCCACTTACACTATTGGAAGGTTTTCTTTTTTTATTATCATGTCATTTTGTTCGAGGTTAATGTTTCAAAAAAATGGCATATTTAAATAAAGAAGAATATAATATTATCTATTTAAATGGTAATATAGAGCTAAAAGGTTTGAATGCAATTCTTTCTCTTTACAACTATTCTTATCTTTTATAGATAAAATATAGCTGTGAATGGTAGTTGGTTTTGTTTTATTTATTTTCTTAAAAACATGACATATTCTATTAAACATGTTTTGATTATAAATACTCTTTCCATATATAGAATTATCAAAGAAACTATTTTGTTTTTTGGTATTTTATTAACTTATTCCTAGTAAATATATGTATAGATGTTGTAAAGATATTATACCAAATATATTTGATGTAATTTATATAGGATATTTATATTTATATTTTGTACTATTCTAATATGATGATATATACTAGATTTAATTGTTAGTTGAATGAGCTAATAAAGATGATATCATTTGGACATGATTATAATAGATGCTTAGTAATAATTTATTATATCACAAACGAATGCATGGTAGAAAAATTGAATAATATATTTATTATCATAAATAGATGTGCATAATGTAGTGATTAAGTTTGTATGGAGAGGTTAAGGTCAACCCAAATGATAGAAGATCACATTATAGCACAAAAGAAAAGAGCAGACTTCAAGTAATATGTACCTATAACAATATATACCTTGTTAAATATGTTATACCTAATAAAGTTGATATCATTTGGACATGATTATAATAGATGCGTAGTAAGAATTTATTATATCACAAATGAATGTATGGTAGAAAAATTAAAGAATATATTTATGATCATAAATAGATGTGCATAATGTAGTGATTAAGTTTTTATGGAGAGGTTAAGGTGAACCCAAATGATAGAAGATCACATTATAACATAAAAGAAAAGACTAGACTTCAAGTAATTATAAACAAAAGCCACCAAAAGCCAACACTAGTCAAAATCAATAAAAAATAAAATTTCAATACCATCCAGTTTTGCTAAGATAACTCCAATATTTACATGATCTATACACTTATCTTTGATAACCTGATTAAAGGAAAAAAGTTCTTACACATTATAGTAGGAGTCATAAAGTCCCAATTCATACCAATCAAAGCAAAAAAAAGAAAAAGAAAAACATGAGGTAAATTCTAGCCAAAGTATTAATATAATAAACAACATAACATTTGAGTCTAAAGTAAAGGAAATTGCCTATAATTTTCATTAGAAGTAGTCTCCCAATCCTTTAATGGACTATGGATATCAATATGGTAATCTTCATTAACATTTCCTTGGTGTTCTGTAATGCCCCAGCAAGGTATCCAAAAGAATTAACCTAACTTTTCACTAAGTTTGCCAAACAATTTTTTTTTAAAATCATGAAAGATAAACCATTCATATCAAACACATAGTAGCAGAAGTAATAACATACATTCAACTAAAACATACATAAGCATATATAACAAGTTACATTCCTTAAGGATCCCAAGACGTTGAGTCACATTTAAATCTAATTAATACTAAGTCTAACCACTACCATGTCCACATGAAAGAATAAATAGAAAGTCCAATGTCCATATTACACATTTGTTCCGAATGACTTATGGCAATTAAATTTAGAATGCTCAATCATCTACTGTACATGTCACAGGGTATGAAAAGCTTAAAAGAATATACAATGTGTGAAAATGAAGTACATCATCCTATTCTAATCCATGATGCAAGTGCAATAAAGTAAATGAAATTAAATTCCATACATGATACATCATCATAGAAGATATAAACATCCATCGTAAAAGATAGCCATAAATCATAAACACAACACATAATTATCTAACTGCACAGTTCCTCCCAACCATAAATAGCATCATTAGACCATCATGGGTCCTAGCCATCCCTCTGTGCGTAACATTCCAAGTCATCGAAGAGATCATCAATATTATCATAATAGGGATGTCACTCCTAAAACATACTACATCATATGCAGAAAGAAATCTAACCATTCAAAATAAAGCATAAGACAAGTAAATAACATCATCTATCATAGGTTAATCATCAATAAAAGGATACATGTCCATCATCATAATCCAAGAATAGAATGAAGATAGATGCCAACAAGGAATGAAGATAGATCCCACCACATTGAGGAGATAATCTCAAGTCCCAAATAGACTATCAAATCACATAGCATAAATAATCTCTAAGTTTAGGAAATCCTAAAAGTATACAAACTCAAAGGGTTCCAATCACAAACTAACATCTAATCCTAGAGGCACACAAAGACACGTAGGAAACCTGCTATGTAAGCAGGAAAGTGCCATCGCATGAATCACACTAGAGTTACCCTGGTAGTCTCTCAATAGACCTCGGCCCCCTAGTGATCCCTATGTGACCACTAGTATCCTCTCATACTTATGAGGCATACTACGGAATGCAAGATTGCAACCAAGCATTCTCTCTACTCCCATGCTAGTCTGTACTAGCACTCGAGGCATAGGCAAGAACATACAATTATCTTATTAGGTTCATTTAATCCCCATTTAGTGTAAATGTTTTCACTTATTAAATAACTTACAATGAGTTACCCTAGCAGCCAGTTAGGGCCCTAGCCCCCATTGCAAGCCACTTCTCAACACTACAAGTAGATAACCTACCCTAGGCTCATGGAATCATAAATCAAAAAATCACAATAGTCCTATACAAGCGATTGGAAAAATACCAACAGATAATCCACAATAAGAACATCAAATCTCCATGAGCAACTAAAAAGCATCCATGATGATCTTAATACCAATCGGTTCTCAACAAGCAACCGAAAAGTATCTGAAAGTAATACTGATCAAAGACTCCAAAATGGTCAAGTCAAAACATGTCACAACATGAAAACATCAAGAAATAAATCAACACTTCAGTCCCATCATGGAAATTGGGAAGTAATCCAAGGATAATTGATCGATGACTCAAAAATGGTTAAGTCAAGTGTCTCAAATACATACACCTCAGCTTCACACAAGAAGACTGGAAAGCAATAACAATCAGTAAATAAAAACATCTCATAGAGCATGCCATCACATTATGATGGTTGGGTTTTAAAAGAATCAGGACCAAATAACATCAACATGCCATCACATTCACATAACTCCCAAGCCTCTGGTAGACATCCTAACTGGTCAACACTCTAGGACCACCCAAACCCCAAACATGGATAGCATAAAGAACGAGATACAAACACATATTTTAGTTTTCTTTTGCAATCACATGGTTAAGCCAAATATTAGGTTTCAGTGTATAAGATTCTTCATTTAATCTACAACTCAACCCATTTATTTTTTTTGAATAAAACATAGAATTATCCCTCCATTATTTTAAACAATTCTCTAAAATAATCATAAGATAATTATTTACTTATTTAAATCATTGAACTAGTTCCCATTGACTTTTAGATAAAATCATTCACATTATTCAAAACATTAGAATAATATTTATCAACTTTCAAATAATTAGTTTACAATTTCCTTTAAACACTTCAAGGACAATCATTTATTTAAAATAATCTTCATAAATCTCATTAATAATTCAATTATTTAATTCCACTAAACACTTATTAATATCTCTTTTCTTTTAATTTTCCCTCATTTAAAAATCTATTTACTTAAATTGACTAATAATTAATTAGACTCCTTCTTCTATTAACTATTCTTAATTAAATTAAATTTAATTAGATTACTTAATATATCATATAAAACTAATGCATAATAATAAGATTCTATTTTAATTCGAACCCAAACCCAAATCAATTTCCAAATCATGATTCTATTAAGGGAAGATTGAAATAATATTTTAATTCCCATAGCTAGATGAAACAATATGCATGCCCGAATTCCAAATTACAAAATTGAACATTCATTCATAGAGAATTATTCAGACATACATAACATACGATGAAGATAGGAAGAGAAAGAGCGTAATAGAATATGCGAAATAATCACAAGTGCCTACCTGGACACTGATGCTAATTTGTTATGTCTTAGAAGATTGTAGAGAACCTCCTCCTCTCAGAACCTTCTTCTTTCTAAAAATTCCTTCCTTCTCCAACATTCGCAATTCCTCCAAGAATCAAACCAACCGAAACCCCCAAGTGACTAGGAGTTCTTATAGAAGCATATGAGGATGTCCATACACACTAGGAGAGCCTCTATATAAAGGCCTCTAAGATGCATCTAGAATGTGTCTAGAAAGAACTAGGAGATAAGCATGACAACTAAGCACGTAACTTCCACAATAAGAAGATAAACATGATGAGGTGTCTAGAATGTTGTAAACACCATGTGCTCAAATAATGTGCTAACTCCTAAGTGTACACAACAATTGCATAATTAGAGTGCAAACTCTTGTGTTGTCAACATGACAACTCCCAAGAGCTTGCATACTCCTCTGTGAATAAATATTAAAATAATACACCTTAATTTATTAAATATTCACTTTACTCCTTTTTAAATTAATTTATTAATTTTAAATCTCATGCACTCACTTTATTAAATCAACTTGTTTTATCTTAATATATTTTAATCACATGCATGCATCATGTAATCTAGAATCTTTTAATAATTTTAATATCTTTTCCACTTTTAAATTTATTTTTGAAACTTAATTGATAAAATATTTATTAACTTAAATAATAATATTATTTAGCATTTATTTAAAAATGTATTCTAAATATATTAGTATTAAATAAATATTATCATATTCTGACTTTAAACTTATAACTTTTATCTTCAAATTTAATTCTTTTTATTTAATTAATTTTCTAATTAATTAAATAAAATAAATATTAAAATATCATATTAATTTTCCATTAAATTAAACCATTACTTAAATCTTTTAATTATGCTTAATTAATAGAAAATATACTAAAAACTCATAAAGTAAAATACGAAAACCCATCATAGAAAAACACACACAAAATCAAACTAAATGGGTTAATATCATGAATTACGTCATCTGACATATTCTAAGGGTACTCAAATCAGATACTTGTCCTAATTTTCAATTAGAACGAATGGCTTAAAGGGTTGGGATTTGGACTTGAGAATTTCTCCCCTCTCTTACCATTGAGATAATGTGATAGGGTACGCTCATCCTGGAAATTTAGGGAAGTCGATACCCAGTACCTAGAACCTGCATAAAATCCATGCATGTACAAGCACAATATATACTAAGCTAAATAGGCAATGGCAGGAAGTGATGCATCATGTAGATCCCAACTAGTAGGTAACTATGACTCCCTTCCTTAACCACATCAAAAATGCCATACAAAAAGAAAACAAACACACACACCATACACATGCAAGTATGGGGTAAATATCCATAAGAAAACACATATGATAATAAATCATCTTACTAATCATCATTAATAACTGCAAACACTGCAATAATCATCATACATACATGAAATATAAAGTACCAAGTAATCTTATCATATATCAACTGAATCTGAAACAATATCTAATAATCTCAAAATAATGTCACTAATAATCATAAACATAAAACTATCCTAAAAGAGTTCGACCACAATAGAAAAAATGTGAACTAGGGACAGGCACTATAGGTTCCTCATCATCCTGATCTTCATGTTTCTTCTTCTTGGAAGTCTTCCTTAGCCTATTTTTTCTTGTGGTCACACCAAAGAGAGTATTTTTCATGATTTTTCCCATTAACTTGCAACTTAGAGAAGCGATAGTAGAATTAAACTTATTTTTACTAATAGTAGAAATGATAAAGTTTTTTAGACAACTCACTCTTCCCTAGAGCTCCTTGACTCTATCCATAGTGTTAATATCTTGTCTAGAGTCCAAGTTAGGGATATGATAATTATTAGGCATACTATCTTCATCAAAGAAAACATGTGTATTACAATCAATATTTGCCATATCCTACAAATCATCAATATTTATAATAATCTTTGGGGATATTTCATCTTCCTCCTCATCTAACTCCTTTTGTTTCATAATCCCCATCCTCCAAATCATCTTAGGTACTAATTCCTTCAAGCTCATATTCAAAGTTTATTTCTGGGATAAGTTCCTCACTATACATTGTGTCTTGAAGATATTTTTTCTTCCTTAGTTGAGTTGATGTATGTTCACTATACCTCATCTCATATTACTCTTCCCCCAAGATGGTTTTGAGTTTTTGACATTAATGGTTTTTTTCTCATCATTCTTGTCTACCATGTCAACATGAATAATTCTATTTTTAGCACGAAAATTGGATTTTTTAGACTTGGGAGGATTAGTTTTATTATTTGGGAATTTATTTTTGGCTAGGGTGATGTTGATGAGGGCTTCCTCAAAGGATATTTTAGGAATAGATGGAGGAGGAATTTACTAATTTTCTTTCTATTACATATTAGATAATAAAAAAGTGGAGTAACAATTGGTACAACCAAAAAATAATGAGAGTTTAAGAATATAATTTATGCTATCATCTACCCAGGGGAATCAACAAAATAAAACAACCCACCCAATATCAAAAAATTAGTCACACATGTGACATTGAAGAGTATCTTCTAATACATCATAGAGAAATATCTATATGAATGAAACATAATTATCCTTCTTCATCCTCACTGCTAAAATTAGTGGTGGCATAATAAACTGGGGATGGTGTGAGAGGAGACCTAGTGGTGGTCATATTACATTTTTTGGGCTTCCAGTTTCCTTCTTCTCTTAGTTTTTACAATAGCTAAGTCAGTGGGATGTTGAAAAATTCAACCTTCTTTAGCAAAGTATGGCCATGAGCCAAGTCTTTTAAACCAATGATCCCTTTTCCCTCCTAAAGGATCTTAAGGAAATCACTTTCTTTTAATTTGAATACTATTGTGACCTGCATAGCAACATAGTGTGGTATGGGTCTCTTTTAAGACTTAGTAAGAGGCCTAGATTTTCCTTGAAATACATCATTGTTCCTTAATTTCTAAATTATCTAGAGTATATAAGAAGATAAAATAGACTAGAATAAATTGTATAGTTTACTGTTGCATATGATCATGCTAGAAATGATATTATGAATATTAAAGTTTCTATCAAAAGAAAAACCAAACAGTTAGAAGTCCTCCCTAGAAAATGGGCAATGGAAGAAGACATGTAAGATAGATTCATCATGGTGATACACTAAAAAAATATCATTCATGCCCCCTGGTTTCTTAAAAGGAAGCTTGTGAAGCCCCATTCTCTAGAGAAAGAAGGAATTTTTTTGTTATAAGAGACTAGACCAAAGGTTCAAAAGCTACTTTTTCTAGGTTAGTGGATCAAGGGATAAGTTCCAACATGAGTTAAGATGCCTAGTAATAGAATGACTAGTTGTAAGGGTGGAATAAATAGACTTGGACTTGACACAGAACAAGAATGAATATAAGGATAAAGAGAAGTAGTTTAATGAGACCACTACCTCCTAAATGACAATCTTAACAATGTAATATGTTCTCCAATGGGAATCAAGAAGATTAAACATGGTTTGTAAAACATCCAGTTAAATAATATAAACATCTCTAAAAATGTATTTAAATACATATATTTTGGCTTGAGCCCACTTCTTTCTAAGCAACCCTAAATAAGAGCAGTAAATTTTTCATTTATCTTCAAACTCC
This sequence comes from Cupressus sempervirens, assembly GCA_028749045.1. Taxonomy (NCBI): domain Eukaryota; kingdom Viridiplantae; phylum Streptophyta; class Pinopsida; order Cupressales; family Cupressaceae; genus Cupressus; species Cupressus sempervirens. The sequence continues at coordinate 747,231,122 of CM053785.1, forward strand.
ACCAGTGGACTTTTTTCTACACTACACATTACCTGATTCTAATATTTGTATAGAGCCTAGAAGAAGTCTGACACTATTCCAACTCTTCCATAATAAATTAAATACATTAGATCTACTAACAAAAAAATGAATATTGAGGTATAATATATCTAACATATCCAAGCCACTCCAAAATTGAGCTTTCTAGAACATCCTCTACTGATATGTCTTCTAACAAGGACCTTCCATGGTTCCTCTCCTTCAATAGCTTTAGAAATTTATTTTACTACTATGCAATACCTTGTACTCTAAGGTCTTTCAGCTCCAAGCCCCCACTCTCCATTTTTTTAGTGCACAAGTCCCATCTAACATCATGACCAATTTTTCCCCCTCTCCCATCCAACCACAAGAAATCCTGGATGATTTTCTATAAGAAACCAAAATTTACAATGTTGAACAACCATGCTGATGCGAAATACATCAAGTATGAAGAGAGAATATTATGATAAACTTGAATTCTTCTAGCCAATGAAAGATAAGAGGAATTCCATTTATTAAGTTTATCAATAATCTTCTCATTGATCCAACACCACATGTTGTTAATATTAGGGTTGATTGTAAAAAGAACACCTAAATATCTAACAATATGATTTGGGCCTTCCCATCCAATGTTAAACTTGCTATACCATGCTAGGGGTTGTTCCTACTATCCTAGTAGGATATATTTTTTAATAGAAATTTTGTTGCCTGATGTATTACAAAAGATGTCCATCTTTATCATAAGGTGATTCATATTCTCCCCATCTAACAAAAATAAGATTGTAGTATCATCTACAAACTAAACATTGGAGATTTACTCTTTTTTTGGGAGAAAATGGTCATGGATCTTAAGAGATAGAACATTGTCTCTCAACAGATAGTAAAGTGAGTCTATAGCACTAACAAAAAGATATGGGGCTAATAGACAACTTTTACTGATAGATCTAGATAATTCAAAATAGATTGATCTCACCCCATTAACTTCAACTATAGCTAAAGCATCTTTCTTCAATGTCATTACCATATGACAAAATGAATGAGGGAATCCAAGAGATTTTTGCATCATCAAAATGAACTTCCACTCCACTCTATCATAGGAATTTTTAGAATCAATGAGGATCATTTCAATGTTCTCACTAGAGAATTTGGCCAAGTCTATTATTTCCTAGCATGTAACTAAATTTTCCATTATTTATCTTCCTTTGAAAAAACCAATTTTCATAGGTTTACTAACCTTAGGGACGATATCTTCCACTCTTTTTGATAGGGTTTTGGAAAAAAATTGTTAGTCACATTGAGTAATGTGATTGGCCTCAATTTTCTAATGAGAATCTTGTCTCCATTTTTAAGAATCATCTTAATAAGACCTTCATTGATATTTGATCCTAGAGATCCTCTAGACATGGTATAATCATATCAATGTTTGAGATCATGATTTATCCAGTCCATATTAGAGGAATTCAACTAGAAGGTCATCAGGGCTCAAGGCTTTAGCTTTGGCCATGATCTAAATAACTGTCTCAATGTCTCCTAGGATAATAGGGGCTTCAAGAGGTAGGGAATCTTTCCCTAAGATTCTTTTAGGTATAATATAAAGTGTTATTTCTCTATCATTTTTCATGCTATATTCATCATCGACATAACTAAAAAAAAATGTATAGTAGCTTGCTAAGGAGTCAAGGATAGCCTTAATATTAATAATGTTTTCCTCACCCTTACATAGATAATCAATTTTGTCTTTGGCTTCCTTAAAATTTATCATTTGAAAGAAGAACTTAGAGCCTCTATCTCCATCTTTTAACCATTTAAGCCTTGATCTTATTGTGGCTCCTTGTGGCCTCCTAGTTTATACTTTTCTAAGATTATGCCTACCTTTGGCCATAGATTCTAGAACTTCCTCATTCAAGGATGGAATTGAGCAAAAGATTCAAGTTCATGTAGGAAGGAAATTAAGTTATACTCTTGATTCCTTGTATGTTTAGTTTTTTTTTCCTACCCACTATCTTTAACAAATTCTACCAAGATTGAAGGTTAAGGATCCACTTGTTGACTCAGTCCTCATGTTGCCACACTAAATATTTATACCAATTAATGATTTTGACTCTAGCTTGGACATCTTCATCCTCAAGGAGGGAATTATTAAGTGCAAAGGAGTTTGGTTTATTAGAATGAAAAATAGGATGACCAATCCTAATTTTTTTAGCTATGATGGGATGATGATCAGAGAGAGTGAAGGAGACAACTTGAATAAGATTATCTCCCTAGGACTTGGAGAAACTAAAAAAATATTTATTGAAGTAGACCCTATCTAGCCTATAGTGTATTATTCTATCTCCTTTTTGTAAATTCAACCATGTATACCATATACCCTTTGAATGAGACTTCATACCAGCAAGAGGTTCAGGGTAAAAGCACAAACCTATGTCATCCCTTTACAAAGGAAAAGGCTAACAAAAGTATAAATATTCACCTTCAATGACATAAAACTGGTATTATTATTTACAATTTCAAAATGAAGTAAACTAATAAAATGTGTAGAAATGTACAAAGTTTAGGAATATAATTTTTAATAATTATTTGGAATAAGAAATGATATATTTTCCTATTTTTAAAGATAATTTTTAGTAGGCAAGAGCCTACAACACAATGGTAACTTGTGAGCATTTCATGTGAGAGGTCTTGGGTTCAAATTCACTTAACACATATAAATAATTAATTATAATAAATAATAATTAATCTAGGCTTCATCTATTTACCTATCTAAAAAAAAAAAAAGATAACTTTTTTAGCTGCTGAAAAATGTTGGAAATTAGGGGTCTAGTTCCCGCCAAAAAATGACATGGGAATAAACTTATTTCTCTTTGATCTCAGATTATGTTATAGATAACATATGTAGCTAGAACAATCAAAAATAAAAATCAGCTTTAGACCTATATTTTCTCTTTTATAATGATTCAAATTTCAAATTATTAAAATCAACAATTTTCATCTCCCACCACATTTTTCAAAATAAATGTATTCCAACCAAAAGAAAAATTATAGATTCTGGAAGAGGACTCTCTCCTCTAGAACTTCATATAATTTTAAATTTTTTTATATGATTTAATATTTTTTCTTTCTCAAAATCAACATCTTTTTTAGTGTTAAATATGTACTTCTAGATTTTTTTAATTACAATATACTATATCTAATTAAAACACTATGAACTCTATATGAGAATATTCATGACTTTGAGCTCCATAAAATAGTGTTTGTAAGTTATTAAACATATATAATAAAAAATAGTAAGAGTTATTGAAGCATTATTTTTCTGAAATAATTTTATTTCTTTAGTAATTGGATATTAACTAGTACAAAACTTGCATTTAATAGACATTTCCAATTGGAAAAGTGCGAGACTATAAATAAGTTAGCTAGAATAAATTTATCAAGATCGCATGTTTGAACAAAATTGATTTTTAGATAGAAATACTAAAATTCATGCATTCTGATAAATCAGCTGGAAAGGTGACAAAACTTTGTACTTTTACCCATCAATGAGGTTGAATTTACTAATAAGTATGTTTCATTTGTATTCTTCATTAATTTTCCAATCAAATTTAACTCTTTCATTCTTGTCTTGGGCTTGTTCCACCATGTTAAAATCTCCAGTCACAACCTATGGAAGTGTTGGAAGTCTATTTGGAAAGAAAGATACCGAGAGGGGGGGAGGTGGGCAAATCAAGATCAATTTTTTTTTCCCTAGAAATACCTATAAAACTAATATCTATCACCACTAATCCTTATCTCAACAATATAATTAATCACATAAATATATTCTACAATGATACATCAGATCTAATCTACTGATCAAAACCATAAACATGAAAGTAAAAGATCAACACATAACACACATATTTGGTAATCGAGAAACCCTCCAAGGTGAAGGTAAAACTAGGGTGAGGATGACAACCACAAATCTTCACTATTGCAACAAAAAGTTCACTTGTTAGGGTTATAATTTTGATCACTTTTGATGATCTTCCATATGAGGGTTTTTCCCTATATGAGGGTTTTTCCCTATTAGGAGCTACAAGACTTATTCAGTCTAACTTGATTAAAGGATTTAAAACTTTCAACAAAGTAAGCACTATGTTTGGATATTTACATACGCCTATTAAGACAACTCGATTAATATACTTACCATGATTCACATTGATAGAATTTATCATTGCCTAATCCTTTGGTTAGCACTCTAATGCTTGATTATGGATCTCCTCTTTCCAAACTTTGACACTTTCCCTTATCTGATAAAACTTTGTTCAAGGCTTCACTACTCTACTCGGTTGCTCTATCTTATTCTCTTTGATAACTTCACTTAAAGAATCCAAACACACACACACACACACACACACACACACACACACACACACACACACACACACACACACCATCATTCACACATGATAAAAAAAAGTTTAGATCCTCCTTTTATAACCAATTGGAGAAGTTTCTAGATCAAGATCAATGATCAAGATGTTTCCTTTTTAGTGCTTAAACCTTCCATTTTTTTGATTGGTTAAACATCTTGTATATGAATAAATGATCCATTCCAGAATGTGTAATCATCTCCTCAAATTACTCCTCAATTATTAAAACATGCATTAAGTCATCCAAGAATGGTTTAGCTTAGTGTTTGTACAATTTAAAACAAATATGTCAATCCTAGTTCGCTCGACACATGAACACTATAATGCTTCATCATGAAAAATCTTCATGTTGTCTCTCATCTTCTCAATGTTTTACACTCACTATATAACTTGACATGAATTGACTCTATGTTTCTTGGCACATACTACCTTCTATCTCATTTAACATGCATAGGCTTTTATTTTACTTAGTGTATATAGGAGTACTTGGAGACCATAGACTTGCTTGGCTCAAACTAAAATATGAACAAGTCTAAATATATTGTTTGACCTTCATTGTATGGCTTAGTCATAGTGATGACATACCAAATCTTCCATAGAAACTACTAAGTGTTTGACACTAATAGATCATAGACTATAGGGATCAACAATCTTCCCCTTTGATATTAGTGTCAAAAACACTTTGTCATAATTCAAAATTACATTCAAAATGGTACTCCCCCTTAGACTATGAGTTGGTCTTCAAATATTTTCAACAAGGTATACTTTAAGAAACCCCCCCTTTAGAAAAGGTGTAAAACCTTGGCAAAAGGTGTAAAACTCCTAACAAAAAAATAATTTTTGTGGTGAAATTTTTTGATTTACAAAAAATAAAATAAAAAATTCTCCATTGGCAAATAATTCATAATCTCTTCAATAATGTGTAAAAATTGGGTGAATTGTGTTGTTTTTAAAACCAAAAAAATACATATATTGGTGAATAAAAATAATTTTCATAGTAAAATATTAATTTTGCGAGTGAATTATTTCATTGTACTAGAAATAAAATATATACATTGGAATTTTTTTTAAGTTAAACATTAATTTTGTTAGTGAAATGACTCAATATGTTAGGAAAAAAATAAATACATTATAATGATATGGCTAAATTTAATAATAATATTATAATAAAATAAATGCTTACAAAATTAATAAATTATAAAACTTATATCATTCCTATCTTATTACGCACCTGAAACATAAACATTCATTTTTTTTATAAGAGGCTGAAGTCAAGATTAATTATTATCATGTGTTGTGATTATTATTATTTATTAATCTTGAGTAAACTCTAACCCTAGACCTCTTGGATAAGAAGCTCACCATTTATCATTATGTTGTAGGCTCTTCCTAAAACATAAATATTCATTGTTATAATGAAAACAAAATAATTTATTAAGATGATAATATATTATCGTAAATTCATAATTTATCATTTGAATTCCTACCATTTTAGTGGCTTCTCTTCTTAAATTAAAAAAAATTATTAGCAACATTCTTTTGAAAGTTATTCTATAATTAAAAAAAAAAACTAATTAATAATTATTAAGATGTTATGAGATTTATTAATTTATTTTAAAATATCATTTATCATTTATAAATAATGTATATAAATTAAAGTATTGCATCATATTAAAATATTATATTCATAACCCCAAAAAATTCAATATGATGATTCACTCTCATGCATCTAATGATTTAGAAGAAGAATATTCATATTATAAGAATTTCACAATCCTTACTAAAATTTACTAATCAATTCTAAATTAGATTTTCGTTCTTGTTGTTATTATTGTTTTAAATCATACTATTTCATCATCAAAATATGGACTATTACAATCTCCCAATGTGACTATGGACAAAAAAGGAAGAAATAACAAGTTGTTATTATGAAAAATAGTATTTTGTGCCACAATAATTTTAGTGTAAAGCCAAGGATGCTGAGAGATAAGACACATAATGGTCCTATAATGATTAATTAGTCCACTCCATTATTAGAGTCACACTGCAAAATACAACACCTCAATTAAGAAGATTTCAGATGCAATAAGCATATTCCAAAAACTAACAATTTAAATCTCTTTAAAAATCAAAATTCATACTCAAAGCTAAAACTCAATCTTAAAGTTATCTTACCTGAACAAAGGTGCAAGACTTTTTTGACAGCCATCACCCCATAGCAAGCTAAATAGGCTTGATACTTCACATCCATAAGGAGATACAATATTTTGTTCATTCTTATGAATTCTTGTGAATCACTACTCATAAAAACATGAGAACATGAAAACATAAGAAAATGAATTTGATTGAAAATTAAATTCTCCTAACAACATCACAAAATAATAAATAATAGATTATTGAAACATGAATTAATGAATTTGGCTAAAAATCAGATTCTTATAATAGTATCACAAAATAATTTATATTTAATAATAAAAATCAAATCAGATAAATATACATAATCTCAAGTTGATAAATCATGGACAACCAAAAAAGAAGAAGATGTTTTGTAGATTGTGGACCAACCTTTCGAACTTCGTCAAGCAGACTAGAAGTATCATGGTTGTCAATGGTGTTCACAATTTTACCAAAAAGAAGCGAATACCAAGGAAGCACATCACCATTGAAAAAGGATCCAAGCGAGCCCAAAATCATTATAATCTTCTCCCCACCACTCACATGAGCAAACATTCCCAACATCCCGACTTTTTTCATTTTCTCAGCATAGCAACTCAAAAACCTAAGAAAGTGAGGAGTTAAACCATTGAGAGAAATTGAGCAATGAATGAGGAAAAGAAAGAGACACGTTGGCACGCTCAAAAAAATCAAAGCCATAGTGGCCATGGTGATGCTGGGTCTTGTGTTCAGCAGTACATTTTGAGGACACATGAGTGAAGAATAGACATCTGAATGTTATGTGGGATACCACCTCTTCTCCCACTCTGTCCACTCCTCTGGAGGAACATCATTCTTCATTAATTCTCCCTCTAGTCTCAACTCATACATTCTTTTTCTCAAAACAAGCATGTCCTCATCCACCATTCTCCTCGGCCCTGCAATACCCATGAAGCCACAATTTTGAAATGTAAGAACAAAGTGTGTAATTTAATAAAAAGCAAAGAAAAAACATATGAGTAGAGCAGTTGTTTACCTAATTCACTCGAGCTGGCAGCAGAAATGATGAACTTTGTTCAAATCCCATCATATTACCATTCATCGGGCTACCAATGATTTCTTCAATTGTGGGCATGAAAGAAAATTCATGGGCCATGCTCAATTGATCATCAGAAATAAGGCTCTACATCTCTACATCTTTATTTACTCTTTGGGGGCTTAGTTGAAAAGGTGTTCTTGAATAAGAAGAATTAGGTGTTTGAGGCCGAGATCTTAAAGGGTTGCTCTAAAGAGATGTTTCAGGTGTTCTTCGGTCAGATCCCAGTCTGTAGCTGAAATCTTGCCCTATTCTAATGTTTGCAAATCCCCCTATATAGAAGTCGTAAGTTGTTGGTCTTGTAGGAGTGTGCCAACTTGATCCGCCTGCCCAAGGGCTCATGAAAAATCCAACTTATAGTAAATTTTAATAAAATGGGCCAACTAAAGTCACTTAAAATTAACGACAATGGGCAAACCATTCATACACATGCAAATCAAATTTAATAAGAGTTGGCGAACATCTTATGGGTGACAATAACCATGTCAGCATAATGCCAGCAAAGACGTCAACTGCATAATATGTTTGGCAATTGGAATGATTATTGACCAGGTTACCATGATAATGTTGGGTGATTGGGCCTCGATGAAATAGTTCATAAATTGCCAATTTGAACAACAAGAAATCCCAAAATTTTCCAAACTACGAATAATCACCACTAAATTACTCCATGATTTTCAATATATACAATGTGTATAAATTACTTCAAATGAGTAGCCATTAAAATTTTTTCAAAGAGATACCTTTGATGTCTATCTATATACATTTCCCTCCTTATGACATATTTTCTCCTTGATAGACATTCCCCAATATATTTATAATTCCCCGTTGTTTTTGTCACTCATGGTAGTTGGTGAAAAGAGGTCAAACCATATTTGTCCAAAAATGGTTTGTGAATCTATATAAAAATTTCAAATGCATTATTCCAAAATTATTGAATATATTCCAAAATTGAAACTTTAATCTTGATGCAGGAGCATCCTGGGTTGCACTGCTATCCTGCATGTTTTCAGTTTTTATTCTGTTACTAAAACTAGGTTCTGCTGAAACTACATTTGTTGGTTTCTAGGTGCTTGTTGCAGACCATATAACTAATTTTCCTTTATGAATTAAGGGATGTAAATTTTATGGATTGAAGAGGGTCTATATTATTATCTATGTTCCATATTATAATTCCTAACTCCTTATATTTTGGGAGATATGGGAATTCTCCCAGAACATCAATTTCTGGCAGTTCTACACAAAAAATTTATGTGCCTAAATTTTAGAATGGATACACACTTTTTCCTAATGAATCAGACCTTTTAAACTTAAGGGATTGTAAAGGACTATATATCTACCCATAATTAGAAGCATGAGTTCTAATTCAATCAGAGTGAGGAGATATCGCAATTTTTCTTGGACATTGATTTCAGGACAGTTAATTGTTGATGTAGGCTGCCCAATGTATTTAATTTTGGTTCATTTTCATTTAATATTTGTTGAGAGCCAACTTATGGGTTCTTCATGTTCTAGAATAATCTATAAGCCATTTTGGCTAGTATAAATAGAGTGTTTAGGCTAGAAGCTAGGTAGATTAGGGAGTGGGAGAAAGGATCCAAGAGCAGAACTAGAAAGTGTGAATTTGTTGTTGGATCTTTGAATGTGAATGTCTTGGTATTTGGCCATAACCCAGAAGGCCTTACAACTAGGCATGTATGAAGATATTTTGATGAATCAATAAAATTATTTCACTCTTCTTCCTCCTTTGGTTTCTATTCTTTTTGTTTGCTTCTGTTGTGTTAACTCTTACAGGATGGTTCAGAGAGTTGGGTGTACCATTGGCCCTAGTTTTCCCCATCCTTCCTTGTGTTAGGTGGTGTCAGAGCTTGAGGTTCATCCTTGTGAAGATTAGATCATGTAGAACCCTAATTTGGATTTGGTTTTAGGGTGGCAGGTCTATGAATTTGACCTATAACTTGTAGAGGGTTACAATCTTCTAGGAACCTAATTTGTAAAGATGGTTTGTGGTAGAGGAAATTTTGATAATGCTATATTGGATCAATTCATACAAATTGCAGCAAGATTAGATGTTGCAGAGATAGCCCAGAGGAGAGGAGCACATCTTGATGATGTAAGTGATGATGAAGCGGGATCACCAAACCATGATCCAGAACTTGAGGAAGATCAAGATGAGGAAAGATTGTTGTGAGTGTTGTCTAGGAAAAATTCAAAGCCTACTGTAGGATTTGTTCCTTATGATGGAAATTTGGATAGCAATGCTATGTTAGATTTGATATTAGATATGAAGAAGTTCTTTGAGTATTAAAACACTCTTGATAATAGAAAGGTGAAGATTTTAGTTACTAGGTTGAAAGGTCATGCTTCGCTATGGTGGGAGAATTTGCAAACTAATAAACAAAGGAGAGGAAAGGAGAAGATTAGAAATTGGCCAAAGATGGTGAACAAGGTAAAGAAAAAAATCCTTCTTGCTGATTACCAAGTTATTCTATTAAGAAAGATGCAAAATTTGAAAGAAAAAGACATGACTATGAAAGATTATACCAAGGAATTCTATAGATTGGACATAAGATTTGGACATGTGGATGATGATGTTGAGAAAATTGCAAGGTACATAAATGGATTGAGATCTAGAATTCAATATGAAATAAGTTTTGTGAAGTTGGAAAGTATTGAAGAAGCATATCAATATGCCTTGAAAGTTGAGGAGATATTGACGAAGAAGCATGAACAAAAAAAAAGAGGTATACGTGGTAGATTCTAGATAGGTAGAAGTAGATCCTATGGAGAAAGTGGTAGATTTGACAATTTGTGCAAGATAAGGGAAAATCTGAATGGAAGAATGATGACAAAGACAAGAGCGAGTGGAAAGGTGGTAGCTCATATCAAAGAGGTACTGATCCTTACTAAGGAAGAGGTAATTTTTATCCTAGAGGAAGTTTCTGTGGTAATTGTCTCAGATGTGGTAAAGAAGAGCATAGATCTTTTGAATGTAGATATTCTAAAAGTGGGTAGAATAATAGAAATGTTGTGATTCAAGAAGACATTGAGAGTTCACTAAGTGGACCTGAGGCTGGAGAATATCTGATGGTAAGAAGAACATTATGTAATAAGGGAAGTGATGAGGAACCTATACTTAGAAGAAGTCTTTTCAAGACCAAATGTAAGATGAATGGAAAATGTCGCAAGGTGATCATTGATAGTGGAAGTTCTACAAATTTGGCATCAGAAGAGCTGGTTACAAAGTTGTAGTTGTAGAGACTGAAACATCCCAAACCATATCATGTTTAATGGATCAGAGATGATCATAACATATTGGTAAGTGAATATTGTGTTTTGAAGTTCAAGATTGGACATTACTTTGATGAAGTGTTGTCTGATATTATGCCTATGGATTGTTGTCATATTTTGTTGGGTAGACCTTGGTAATATGATAGATATGTTGTGGATGATGGAAGATTGAATCAATATACTCTTTGGGTAAATGGGAAGAAACAAACATTACTACCTTTGATTGAGAGTCCAAATTAGGTCAGTTGTACTACAATAAAAGTTTGCATGGTTAATGGAAATCAATTTGAAAAGGAAGTAAAGAAGAATCAAGTTTGTTTTGCTATAGTTCCTAGAGGACTGAGTGTTGGTAGTAATGACCAAGTAGCAAAATTTGGTAATGACAGAATGACATCAAAAATTATAGAATTTTCAAATGAGTATAAAGATATTATTGATCATGATATTCCTGATGGTTTACCTCTAGTAGGAAGTATAAGTCATTGTATGGATCTGATTCCTAGAGCTAGTTTTCCAAACAAAGCACCATATAGATTGACACTAATAGAGAATGAAGAACTTAATAAACAAGTGCATGTGTTATTGCAAAAAGGTTTGACCAGAGAAAGTTTGAGTCCATATGTTGTACCTATTGTATTAGCACCTAAAAAGAATGGAGAATGGAGAATGTGTACTCATTCTAGAGCTATTAATAAGATCACAACACAATATAGGTTTCTTATGTCGAGGATGGATGACATAATGGATTGCTTGAGTGGAGAAAATTATTTTACCAAGATTGATTTGAAGAGTGGCTATCATCAAATTGGAATCAAAGAAGGTGATCAATGGAAGATTTCTTTCAAGACAAAAGATGGTTTGTATGAATGGTTGGTTATGTCTTTTGGTTTGACTAATGCACCTAGTACTTTCATGAGGTTGATGACTGAAGTTTTGAAAAGATTCTTGGGTAATTTTGTGATCATTTATTTGGATGATATTCTAATATTCAGTAAGACTAAGGAAGAACATCTTCAGCATATTAGATAAGTATTGTAGAGGTTGAAAGAGGAAAAGTTGCTAATTAATCTTAAAAAGTGTTCTTTTATGCAAGAGGAGATTTTGTATTTGGGATTTGTGATTTTAGCTAATGGTTTGAAGATGGATCCAAAGAAGGTTAAAGCAATTTTGGAGTGGCCTACACCTGAGAATGTGGGCGAGGTAAGATCATTTTATGGTTTGGCTAGTTTTTATAGAAATTTTATAAAGAATTTCAGTTCTATTTGTAATGCTATGACTGAAACAATGAGAGGAGATAAAAATGAGTACAATTGGACATATGAAGCTCATAAGAGTTTTTAGACTTTGAAACAAAAGGTTGTTGAATTACTTGTATTGACTTTTTCTGATTTCTACAAAGTATTTCAAGTTGAATGTGATGCAAGTGGTAATGCAATAGGAGTTGTATTAAGTCAAGAAGGTAAGCCTATTGCTTTCTTTAGTGAAAAGTTGAATGATGCTAAATGGAAGTATTCTATGTATGATCAAGAATTTTATGCTATTATTCAAGCCTTGAAGAAGTGGAGAAATTATTTGATTCCTAAAGATTTTGTGTTGTATACTAATCATAAAGCTTTACAATACTTGGGAAGTCAACATAAATTTAATCAGAGACATATGAAGTGGGTTGAGTACTTGTAGAATTTTACATTTGTCATTAAGCACAAGAGTGGAGTTACTAACATAGTTACTAATACATTGAGTAGAAGATGTTCTTTTTTGACTAAAATGAAGGTTGAAGTTTTTGGTTTTGATGAAATGAAAGAGTTGTATGATGCTGATCTTGATTTTTCTAAGGTGTGGAGAGAATGAAAATCACCAAATCTGGCAAATTGTGTAAGTAAGTACAATGATTATTTTATTCAAGAAGGTATGTTGTTCAACGGTATTCAATTGTGTATTCCTAGAAGTTCTATGAGGTTGAATCTGATTAAAGAAAAGCATAGTGGTGGATTAGTTTGACATCTTAGAATTGATAATACATTGAGTTTGCTCAAAGAGAAGTATTATTGGCTCTAAATGTATAAGGATGTTAAAAAATTTGTAAAGAGTTGTGGAGTTTGTCAAGTTGCAAAAGGAGTGAGTCAAAATACTAGTTTGTATACACCTATTACTATTCCTGAGAAATCTTGGAATGACATCAATATGGATTTTGTTCTTGGATTGCCTAAGACAGTGAAGGGGTATGATTCCATATTTGTTTTGGTGGACAGATTTTCTAAAATGGCTCATTTCATATCATGTAAGAAGACATCAGATGTTGAGCATGTTTCTGAACTTTTCTTTAAAGAAATTGTGAGATTGCATGGATTATCAAGAAGTATTATTTCTGATAGAGACAATAAGTTTGTTGGTTATTTTTGGAAGACTTTGTGGAAGAAGATGGGTACTGAGCTGAAGTTTATTTCTACATTTCATCTACAAATAGATGGATAGATAGAGGTTGTGAATAGAAGCTTGGGTAATTTTTTGAGATGTTTAGTTGGGAATAAGCCAAGTAACTGGGAGATGGTATTAGCACAAACTGAATTTGCATATAATAATTCTATGAATAGGAGTATAGGAAAGAGACCTTTTGAGATTGTTACTAGAATGAAGCCTAGAGAAGTATTAGATTTGAGAAATATTGCTGGTGAAAAAAAAAAAGTGTTGCAGGAGAAGAATTTGCTAATTATATGGAGTCTTTGCATAAGGAAGTGAAGTTGAGGATAGAACAAAGTAATTAGAAGTATAAGGAGAATGTTGTCAGTATAGAAGACATCGTGATTTTCAAGTTGGTGATGAAGTAATGATTCATCTAAAGAAAGGAATATTTCTAGTTGGAACATATAGTAAGTTGAAGATAAAGAAGTTTGGACTTTGTAAGATCTTAAAGAAATTTGATAGCAAAAATGCTTATGAAGTTGAGTTACTTGATGACATGGATATATCTCCTATATTCAATGTTGCTGATTTGTATAAGTATCATGAATTAGATGATAAGGTTACTATATCAAAGGACTATCCTAAGAAGAAAGTTGAAGAAGTTGAATAGGTATTGGATCAGAGAATTGGTAAGAGCACAAGGGGAAAAGATTATTATGAATATCTAGTGAAGTGGAAGAACAGACCTATGGAAGATGCTTCATGGATTTCTCAATATGAGGTGGATTTAGATTAGGTTGTGACACCTCAATGATTTAGGAGAATCATTTCTTCCAACCCTAGTTTTTTGATTCAGGAGCATCCTGGGTTGCATTGCTATCCTTTCATGTTTTCAATTTTTATTCTATTGCTGAAACTAGGTTCTACAAAAACTGTGTTTTCTGGTTTTTGGGTGCTTGTTGCAGACCATGTAACTAATTTTACTTTATAAATGAAGTTATTTTAACTTCAAGGATTCAATAGGGCATAGAGTACTATCTTCTTTCCAGAGCACAAGTCCTAACTCCTTGTAGTTTGGGAGATATGGTAATTCTCCCAGAACATCAATTTCTAGCAGTTCTATGCAACAGTTTTCTATTCCCAAATTTTAGAATGGATGCACACTTTTTCTTGATGAATCAGACCTTGCACAGTTAAGGCATTGTAGAAGACCTAGATATCTACCCACAGTTCAAAGTAAAAGTTCTAAACCAATCAGAGCAAGGAGATATCATGATTTTTCTCAGACATCGATTTCAGGATAGTTAATTGTTGATGCAGGCTGACTAGTGTATTTAATTTCAATCTATTTTCATTTAATATTTGTTGAGAGATAACTTGTGGCTTCTCCATGTTCTAGAATAATCTATAAGCCATTTTGGCTAGTATAAATAGAGTGTTTGGGCTAGAATCTAGGCAAATTAGGGAGCAAGAGAAAGGATCGTAGAGCAACACTAGAAAGTGTGAATTTGTTGTTGGATCTTTGAATGTGAATGTATTTGTATTTGGTCATAACCTAGAAGGCCTTATAGCTGGGCATGTATGAAGATATTTTTATGAATCAATAAAAGTATTTCACTCTTCCTCCTCCTTTGGTTGTTGTTCTTTGTGTTTGCTTTCGTTGTGTTAACTCTTATAGGGTGGTTCAGAGAGCTGGGTGTCCCATTGGCCCTAGTTTTCCTTGTCCTTCTTTGTGTCAAATCTTTAGCTAAGTAACTAGGTCAACTAGACTTTCTATAGTAGAGAGATGTCATTTTTTATTTGCTATCTTCTTGGAAAGTTCTAACTCTCTACATTACCTCCAAATGAGGTATCAACATTGATTGAATAGAAATAAATTTATCTCTCATTCTGTTGTCTATGGCTTCTAATTCAACGAACCTCCCATGAGAAAAAGTCAATATGTTAAAATGAATAGAGCTAGAACTTATGTTCTTTCTCAAAGAATATCCTGTAGACTTTAGATCTAACTACAATTTCTCAATCTAATCTTGAATATCTTGTGTGAACCTTGGTAAATCACACAATGTCCTATACCAAATTTTAATGTTCTTCACTACTACTTCTACATTATTTACAAGGTTAGAAATTTCAACTTGCCTTATAGTGATTTATGTTAACACTTTCTCCAAAACTTTATTTTTAGTTTTTTTTTAGACTAGTGCAAAAACTTCTCATTTGCATCAATATCATCATTACTAATCTTCTCTATAATATGTACTAGTTTGTCTATGATTGCAACTTTCTCATCAACATATTTAAAATCACATTCATCAAAAAAGATATCTTTTATTTCTTAAAGTACTTGTTTCTATTAATGTTCCCTTCTCAATTCTTCTTGTTTTTTTTTCTTGGCCAAAATATATTGAAATATTTTCATTTTCACATAAGTTACATTATCAGTCTCATATTTTGGGAGCACTATAACTTGATTCAATGTTACAAGCTTTTTAGGTGACCTTTCCTTCTTCTTCAACATTTTCTTCTTCGGTATGTTGTTGCTCAACGATGCTAGCTGAAAAGAGTGTGATGAAATATTAACACTTGGTCTCTATGGTTCTTGTATTACACTAGAATCATTTCCCACTAAAGATGACTCCTTTTGAGTTATAATTACTTGTTTTTAAGTTATACCACTTATCTTAGCTTTAGATTGTGTAGAAGGTTCTACACTCAATCCACTCTCTTTCTCTATTACCTTCTTCTACTAACCCTATTCCTTAGTCACTACATCACATGGTTTCTCTATCTCCTTAATTCCCTTTGTAAGAGGTCCTAAGACTAGTTCTTGTAACTCACCTATAGTAAAATTATCTACTTGTGCATTTTTCTTATCAGTCTGACTCTTTATGGCATGTTCTACCTTAGTAGGTACTTCACCTTTCTTTTCTTAAACTATGGATCCACTCTATTCCTTGGCATCTATGACTAAAGTATTTCTCTACATTTTTTGCAATTGTTCATTGAAGTCAATAGAAATAATATGTGTTTCAATTATTGATATAGTTACATGTTGCTACATTCCTTTCTCTCTAATCTTATGATATAATTTGACCTGAATAATAACTGGATTGGATGTATCAATCAAAGTTTCTTTGATAGATTTTGGAGATTTCTCTCCTTGTTCTAACTTGGAAGACACCATCTTTTCTAGATTGGTTGATACTAGAGTCAAATTGGCCATAGTATTGTCAAGGGTTTCATCCTCAATGATGATTATCTCTGTCTATTTTTCATTGTCCTGAGAAATTTTCTCCACAGTCTTAACTAATTATTCTACATCATTATACAGATCCCCTATGTCATGCAATTCAATTTTCGTATCATCATTTTCCTTTTCTACTATGGTTGGCATTAACCTAGATTCTTTCTTCCATACAAGTTTTCTTTCTTGTGCTACCTCCTAAATTATGTTTCTCAAAATTTTGTATGCTCTATTTTTTGGTACAAATTTATTTTCAAAATCTCTTAGGGCTATAGACATATGGGTCTTCTCTAAATCCGACATTGTTTGGGCTAGAGTTGTTTCCCTTATTTTCCTCTCTATACTTAATGCCCATTCCCATTTTCAATCAATTTTATTGTATAATTACTATAGAAATTATTTAACTAATTGTATACTTGTGTGTACTTAAAAGTGATCATCATTTCCAAAATTGTCTGTTCAACCTTTTAGTTATCTCCTTTATCTAATTAATCATATTTAACATGCTTAAATCTAGTAAGACCTGCTGAACTTTGAATATTCTCACATACCTTCTCTATCTCTTGAGGAGATTTCCTTGGCACAATTTTAAATTTACTTAGATCATCATATTTTTTCCTTTCTCCTTCATCATCCTCTATGTCATCACGAGGCTTCACGATACACTTTCTCCTCAACCTCTTCTCTTGACATTGCTTGGTGTCATTTGCCTCTAGTTTCCTTTTTCTTGGGAGACATTCCCTTTTTCTAGGATGGTGATCATTTTTGTTCCTTTCTTTGTCTTGGCAAACATAGGAGATTTTTCCTTTGATCCATGTCTCGTCACTCAACTTTAAGTTGTAGAGGAGGGCAATGTAACCATTTTCTTCAAACTCCTCTTGACCTTTGGATCAACAATTACAAACTTCTTTCCCTTAGGTGTCTGAGGCTCAACAACCACTAATTCTTTCCCTTTAGATTCATATTCTTTATCATCTTCATCACTCTCATGATCATCCCCTTTACCTTCTATAATTTTTAGGGGGGCTCTCCAAGTTTTCCTTCTAAGTCTTCAACCATTTTCTTTATTTTCTTATCCATATTTGGCACTTTTGTTGGTCATCATCATCTTAATCTTTACAATTTCATATGTGTTGAATGGTTTAGAATTTTTGTGAATTACTTCTAATAGTAGTAATTTCAATTATGCAAACACTTCATTGACATTCACTTCATATTTCATTAGCCTCAACTTTGCAACCCTCAACATAATATCCTAAGCATAGGTGTAGTTAGTATGCACCATGAAAAAAACATGATCATAATAATGATCAATGACTGACTTAAATATTATCATCCTATTCTTCATTTTTCATTTAATATCATCAAAATATCAATCTAGACTTTTCTCAAAAGTCTCTCCTTATTTCTCAATTTAACCTTTTATCATCTTGATTACAGGCCTAGTTTTATCCCATACTACTTCACAATTGTTAGGAAATTAAATTTGTATATAAAAGAATATGCACAATATGAGTGAGACAATCTTACATGAAGTTTTTTTTTCTTTCCTTATGGCTCCCAAATTCTCATCTAGTTGGATCAATTAAAACTTGGTTGAATCATATCTATGATCCTTCTTGACAATTTTATAACCTAAATCTATTGCCACACAATGCATTCTATTTAGTTAACTTGATTGATAGAATTTGTGAGAAATCACTTGGACAAAAAACTCAATAATAGGATCATCAATTACATCAATTAACATCCTACAATCCTTCCATTTTTCCTTGGTGAGTTCTTTAATAAAATTTATTTTTCAGCATCGCATAGTCTTCAGTCAGTCTAGGGTAGGGTATCCATTGAATTGGTAGATGATCAATTTGGTGATCTTCACTAGCCCGTTTTCTAGCCACAATTTCATGTCATGTAACCTGCTCAAAAAAATATTGATTCATTTGAATTTGAAAATTTTGGGAAGGCTAGGGGATGGGTAAGCCCTTTCTCGACAAATACTTTTTTTTCTTCCTTCAAAACTTCATTCTCACATATCATGTCTAAGTGTTTCTCAGCTTGAAATCTCAAAATTTTCCAATCTCACACATATAGAAAGAGTGAACATCATGAACCATGATAAATCATGGTGGAATTGATAATAACACATTAGATGCATCTCTAGTCATTGCAATCTCAAGGTATGCCTTGAATTTTGGTAGAGGGGATGCATCATTAAACACAATTTCAGTCTGGCTTTGCTTCAATACTTTCTTTCTCGATCTAAATGGAGAAGATGTCATTGTAAACTAGGGTTTCTAAACCTCAAATAGTTTTACAAAGTTACAAACTCAGTTCAAATTAACATCACAAAATTACTTCAATTTTGTTGATGGCATGGAAAAGATATATGCAAACTATGCACAAATTTCTCTAGAAACACCTTTGAATTACTCTGCAAACTCTAAATCACTAGATGAATGAAAAATGAACATAAAATTAACTATATACCCTCAAAAATTTCAAATATCCTTGCATTTTTTTTTCCATACATATAGTGGGTAGATTCAAAACACATTACAACTATCTCGACATCCATAAGATAACTTGACGTTCATACTCGATTCACTAGCTCAGTCATGACACCAACTCAATTGCAACATTATTCCAAATCTCAATCACAACTTGGTCCACATAGGCAATTGGTCGATATTGTGACTTGGTCAAAACTGACATCTATACTGATGCTTGACATCAACAATGCCCCAACTCATTATATGTTTACTTTACCCTACTCACACTTCAAATTTGTCATAATGCATCTCATCTCATGTTGGTATGGGATTTTCTACATCACATGTTAGGAATTGATGTATGATATAGAATTTGAAATATAGTTCCTCACATACCTTCATTCCTTAGTTTGAAGTAGTGTGATCACCTAATCCATTAAATTGGGTGATCTCATCTTTATTGTTTCCATTGTTGTTGCTTTCATCATTCTTTCTCCAAGTTTGATTTATCCCATTTCTTATGTGTTCCACGTCAAATTTGACTCTCTCTTTTTTTGTTTTGTTTGGTGTTGGTGCTCATGTCATATATTGTATTCTCAAATGTCCAAATTTATGATAGCTATAGAAAACTATACATCCATTCATCCAACTCTTTGATTCATCTTTGAAATGTGTTCCAATGCATTTTTTGCAATATGACTATATTCACCATAATAATGAAAATTGTACCATGTATTTTAATTCCAATTGTATGAGTTACCATTCTTAAGTGAATTTCCTTTCTTAGATGTATTTCCTTGCTTCTTGGCTTTCCAATTAGGTTTTACCTATGATCTACACTCTTGAGATCATGTCCATACTTCTAAAAATTATAGCACTAACCTTCAAATCTAGGTACAACTAGTGTGTTACTAACTTTGGATCTATATTCAAGTGCATGATGTCCTTACTTCTTACAATTAAAATAATATCAATTGAATTTAGGCTTAGGGTCTTGCTTAGCAGCCTTTCTTTTGGAAATGTTTGTTGAATGACCTAGTTTTCCACAAGGATAACAGGTAATTTTTCTCCTCTTTGGCTTTGCAATGCTCTAGTCTCCACTCTTTGATGATTCTCCTTACTTGATAGATGATATGTACTCAATATACCCTAGTCTAGATGTATCATGGGATCTTCTTTGTGATATCATCAACTCTTCATAGTATTTCACTTCTTTAGATTTTTTCAACCTTTCAATGAATTTATTTATAGATCTCAACTCATTCCTTAGACAATCATTCTCATATTTTAGATTTTTAATCTCCACATCTTTCCTATTGAGTTCTTTATTTGCAATTAGCAATTGATTAGGCATATCAAACTACTTGTGAGTGAGTTTTTGTAGATCAGATATTCTTTCATCAAGTCTTTTGGACATTTATTTCTTATCCTCATTAACCATTTTCTTCTCTTACTCATCTTTCTTTTTATGTTAATTTTCTTCACATAGTATTATTAATTTGATTTCATGCTCTCTGTTTATTCCTTTTATCTCATCATTCAGTGTATTCTTTCTTTCCAATAAATATGTTATTGTTGCATCACTTTCACTAGAATTTCCATAATCATGTAATCCTTTAGTGTCTTCTTCTTGATATTGAGTGTCATTATTTTGGATTACCAAATCCTTTTTTCTCTTTAAGGATTTCTTCAATTCCTCTCTTTCCTCCACAAGTTGTTGCAGTGCAAGTTGTATATCCAACGTCTAGTTTTATTTGATATTTCTTAATGTATAAGCCTCCACCTCCAAGATCTTGATTCTCAAGTGGTTAGACTTTTTCTAAGAGAATAAATATCTGATACAATTTTTTTGGAAGTCTAAAAAGATATTGGGGGGGGCGGGGGGGGGGTGTGCGAATTAGGATCAAGACAACTTTTATCCTAGAAACAACTCTCAAATAGATATCTATCACCACTAACCCTTATCTCAACAAATCATAAATCACATTAACATAGTTTGTAATGATGTATTAGATCAAATCTACTATTCACAACCATAAACATGAAAGTAAAAGATCAACACATAAAAAAAACATTTGGTAACCAAGAAGCCCTTCAAGGTTAAGGTAAAAGTGGGGTGGAGATGACACCCACAAATATTTACTACTAAAGCAATAAATTTCTCTTGTTATGGGTACAATTTTGATCACTTGTGGTGATGTAACCTGTGAGGGGTATTTTCTATTAAGAGCTACAAGACTTATTTAGTCTTCCTTGATTAAAGGATTTAAGACTTACAAAAAAGTAAGCACTATGTTAAGATATTTACATAGGCTTGTTAAGACCACTCTATTATGGTATTTACCCTAATTTACTTTTCTACAATATATCTATACTCAATCCTTTAGTTAGTACTCTAATGTTTGATTATGGATCTCCTCGTTCTAAAATATGATCCTTTCTCTGATTTGATAAAACTCTATTTTGGACTTCACTTCTCTACTCAATCGCTCTATTTGATTCTCTTTTAGAACTTCACTTCAATAATCAAAACACACACACACACACCATCATTCACATATAATAAAATAGGGCTTGTATCCTCCTTTTATAACCAATTGGAAAAGGTTCTAGATCAAGATCAACAATCTAGATTTCTCATTTTTGTCACTTACACCTTCCATTTTTCTAATAGTTAAACAACTTGCATAGGAATTAATGATCCATGCAAAAAAATGTAATCATCTCCTTAAATTACCCCTCTATATGCATTATTTTGACCAAAAAATGGTTTACCTTAGTGTTTGTGCAATTTTAAACAAATATGTCAATCCTAGTTTTCTCAGCACATGAATACACTAAAGCTTGATCATGACTATTCTTCATGTTTTCCTACTGCTTCTAAATTCTTAAAACTCATTATATAAGTCAACATGAACTAAATCTATGTTGTTCAATGTATAATACCTTCTATCTCATTCAACAAGCATAGGTTTCTATTTTACTCAACATTTATAGGATTACTTGATGACTATGGACTCACTCAATAATAATAATTTCTCAGCCTAAATTGAAATATGAACAATTCTAAATACATTTCTTGAAATTCATTGGATGTAAGCTCTTTCATAATGATGACTGACCAACTCTTCCATAAAAATGACTAAGTATTTGGTACTAACAGGAAAAAGATTGTAGGGATCAACAAGAAGGTTAGGAAGAGATGGTAGCCACTACCAAAGGATAGATCTATTATAGTGAACATTAGTATCATAAACCAAATAGATTCAAAATTCAAAATCATTCACCTAGAAGGAAACCTAAGTAACCTGATGCAAAGTGATCACAACAAAAGCCTAGTAGAACCCCAACTAAAACACTTAAGGTAACTTTAGCTTTCCCAATCTTCTAGATCCCTCAAACACTCCTTCCAACAAGTTTCAAATCAAAGCCTAAATTTTACACAACTCCTCAATCTTCAAAGCATCTTTCCCTTTAGTGACTCTAGGGATCAACAATGGAAAATGAGATCAAACTAGGAATTTGATTCCTTCCTATTCCTTGAGTCAAAATAACACCTTAGACCTTTCAAGGGACACACAAGGATTGGACTTCTACTATCATTTGACTTTCCCAACCTTTCCCAAGAAATTTTCTCTTAAGAGGCCAAATTCCCTTGTAGCCTTTTTTCTTGTTTTAAGGTAATGACTTGGATTTTTCCTACTAAACTTGGTAAAAACACTAGGGTTCTGGATACCCCTTTGGAAGTTACATGAATCCTCCAAACACCAACTCTCTAACCTATTCAAACACCTTTGATCCTACATAAGCCTCACATGCCTAATTGGCTAGATCAAGCATGGAACACCCATTAAGGAACAAACATGGGTACCTAGGTATGGTTTTTTTTTTGCAGGAGGCCTAGCTAACTTAGTGCACCAAGGAATGACCACGTACCAAGTTCTAAGGCCATCTTGATTGAATACATTGCAATATTTAGCATAGGGAACATTAATTTACCCCTTGAATCACTTGAGAAAAATCCAACACTTTGGAATCTTAAAAAACATGCCCTAACCTTACAAATTCCAGAAGGCCAAGAAAAACCAACTGTAGAATTGCAAGTTAGGGCCAAATCTTGCTGGAAACCCTTAATTTAAAGGTTTGTGAACCAACTTGAAAAGAAAATGTTGTAACTTTCTTCAAATTGGTCCAATAAATATGAAACCAAATCAAGTGTAAACTAGACTCAAAAATATTTCAAAACATGCAACTGGGTTTGGTCTCCCAGTCCATACAGTTACATACAATAGTAAAATGCTCAAAAAAGTGTACTTTCCTTATGAAAATCTTGCTAAATGTACACCTCCTTCCACCTTTGACTTCATAGAGGTTATTATCATCCAAATATATCACTTCTAACCAATAATTGGTTGGTTTGAGTAGTTACATGACCAGTTATAACATTTTTGCAAAAATTGTCGAAATTGACAAAAAGTCAACTTTTCTTGCAAAATGCAATTTTTCCACTATTGCTTCCTAGAACTTAATCACCTTGTCATTTGCAACACTTAATACCTAACTAAGGTGCAATGACTCAAAAAAAACACTTAGAGTCAATTAATTAGCTAAAACAACCAAAAAGTAAAATCCTTAGGACTAAGGTAACTTAATCCTATATGGCACCTTAAGTTTGTTGACCTCACAAACAAGGATCAATGTTATTACAATAAGAAAAAATCAATGTGTTTAATGAAGTGAAGCTTCAACCCATGTTATTCCATCATGAGCCTCCTTCAATTTTATTAGTAACTCATTCTGTCACCTAGGTGTCCTGCACCATACTCCTCTGGCCAAAAGAGACTCAATTCCCTTGAGTAGGAATGTTTGAAAATTTCACAC
Source organism: Cupressus sempervirens (assembly GCA_028749045.1). NCBI lineage: Eukaryota > Viridiplantae > Streptophyta > Pinopsida > Cupressales > Cupressaceae > Cupressus > Cupressus sempervirens. The sequence continues at coordinate 747,255,107 of CM053785.1, forward strand.
CAGTCTTCTTTATTTACTTAAGAGTCATCCAGGTTTTTGTTAAAGGTTTTTCCTACCATTTAACTAAGCACTTATAGTATGAATGCCTCCTAATCTGTTTGTTGATCCTCTTTATTAGTACACATTCAATTCTTAGTGGTATGTTCTTTGGTAGACCTTGAAGTATATCTACATTTTAATAACCAATACACCCTGCAACACCAATGTTAGTAGAGCTAGAAGGTTTATATGCATAGATGTCTAATATATTAAAAATAGGCGAAAGATTGATGTTAGTAGGTAAAGCAATTTTGTAGGCATTGGGACCACAATGCTTAAGGATATGAAAGAGACCAAGCTTCTTCATGTGTAACTTAGTGTAATTTCCTTTAGGAAGTCTCTCTTTCTTAAGATGTACCATGACCATGTCCCCAACATTGAAATGCACTTCTCTTTTCCTTAAATATACGGATTGTTTATACTTTTGTGAACTCTGTTGCAACCTTTCTTAAACTTGTTGGTGAATTTCCCTCATAAATTTTGCAAAGTAATTAGCAAGGGTAGTCCTCTAACCAATCTTTTGTTCTACTCTGAGCTCAAACACTCCCCTAGGATGAGATCCATACACAATCTAAAATGGACTCAATCTTGTACTCCTATTAATAGAGTCATTGTAAGAAAATTTTGCCTGAGGCAAAATAGTATTCCATACAACACTATAGTCCTTGGTAAGGCATCTACAAAGGTTACCTAAGGACCTATTCATGACCTTAGTCTACCCATCTAATTGGGGATGGTAGGCAGATGACATTGCAAGTTTTGTGCCTAGTCTTTTCCACAAGGTATGCCAAAAGTGTCCCACAAACTTTGGGTCTCTATCTAACACAATAGAAAGAGGAAGTCCATGAAGTCTTACAATCTCTTTAAAATAAAGGCCAACTATACTAGAAGCATCATGAGTGGACCTAAAAGACAAAAAGTGTTCCATTTTGGAAAATCTATCCACAACCACTTATATACTATCATAACCAAACTTGGTCCTTGGAAGACCCAAAATAAAGTTCATGCTAACTGAATCCCAAGGATTTTTAGGTATAGGTAATGGAGTATACAAGCCTTTACTAGAACTTGTCCCCTTAGCCCTTTAACAAATCAAACAAGTTTACACAAACCTCCCAACATCTAATTGCATTCTAGGCCAAAAGTAAAGTCTTCTTACGAACTCCAATATTTTGTCAAGGCCAAAATCACTAGCTAGGCTTCTACAATGCTTGTCATTGATTATATTTTCCCTCATAGAATACTAAGGTATACATAGTTGACTTCCTTTGAACAAAAGTCCCTCTTGAATGATATAGTTTGCAAAATCAATGTGGTATGTATCCCCTACTTCCAAACAAACATGGTAAGCTTTATGAAAATCTTCATCAGTACGATACATATATTTCAAGGTAGAAACACCAACACTTTCCATTTTGATTTCCTAAATGTATAGGTTTTTTCTACTCAAGGCCTTAGCTACCTTGTTAGACACTCCTTTCTTATGCTTAATAGAGAAAGTATATGACTACAAGTACTCCATCCATTTGATATGTCTATGGTTCAGATTCTCCTATCTATTAAGAAAATGCAAAGCTTTAATGTTGGTATAAAAAAAAAATTTAGGTAACAAATAATGTCTCCACTTTCTAAGGAACTAAACCATAACATAGAGTTCTAGATCATAAGTAGAGTACTTTTTTTTTCATCATGAATCTTTTCATTGAAAATGGCCACAGGTATACCATCTTGACTCAAGACACCACCAATTTTTCTCTTACTTGCATCACACTCAATAGTAAAAACCCTATTAAAATTAGGTAAAACCGAGATAGGTGGTTGTGCTACTCTTGTTTTAAGTATTCAAATGATTGGTCTGCATCTTTAGTCCATACAAATCGAAATTTCCTTCCCCCCTTAACAGTATCAATCATTGGTGCACTTATCCCACTAAAATTCCTTACAAATTTTCTATAAAAGTTAGCGAGACCATGAAAACTCTTTATCTCACTAGTAGACATTGGAGTAGGCCAATTCAATATGGCTTCAACCTTAGAAGGATCCATATTTAGGTTGACTTTGGAGATGAGAAACCCAAGAAACACAAGTTCTTCCTATAAAAACACACACTTCTCCAAATTGATCTTTAACTATTCCTCATGTAACCTCCTTAAGACCATATCAAGATGTGTTAGATATTCATCCGGTCATCCTTGCTAAAAATCAAGATATGATCTAGATACACACTAATAATTTTTTTTATGAAAGGTTTAAGGACTTCATTCATTAATCCTATAAAGGTACTTGGAGCATTAGAAAGGCCAAAAGGCATCACAACCCATTGAAACAATCTCTCATTGGTCTTGAAGGTAGTTTTCCATTTATCCCCTTTCTAATTCCAATTTGGTGATAGTCAATCTTGGAGAAGTATCTTGCATTTACCAAGAAAATCATAAGATCTTCTATTCTTAGCATTGGAAACCTATATCTGATAGTTATCCTATTGAAACCTTCCTTCTTAGGAGCTAGTACTACTAGAACAACACAAGGGCTAATGTTCTTCCTTATGAAGCCTTTCTCTAATAATCCTTGCATTTGTCTTGCTACCTTAGCATTCTTCTTTGGAGTTAGTTTGTACTCAACCTTGTTGGGTAGTGTGGAGCTAGGAATAAGGTCTATACAAAGTTTTATCTCCCTTTTAGGTGGAAAGGTAGTGATGCTCCCATAAAAAATTATCCCCTTTTACTGATCCAATAGGTCTACAACTTCTTTTGGGCCAACTTTCCTCAATATTTCTTGTGTTTCCTTCTCCTTCCTAGGTGTATTATCCTTAGGTTTCACTACAATAGAAAAGCATGGCATCTTTTCCTCTTTTAATCCCTTTAAGAATTCCTTTTCACCTACTAACATGATTGTACTAGGTACACTCTTATCCTTAGTTTCTCCTACCAATGGTGGCATGGTGTAAGTTTCCCTATCTTTGGTCAAGATATATACATTGGTATTTCCTTCATTTTGGGCATTTGTCTCATATTTCCAAGGCTTGCCAAGGACAAGATGAAAAGCATGCATATCTGCAATTTCACATAGTACTTTTCCCTATATTCCCCAATCTGAAACTCAACATAACATTGCTCATTTACTAAGGTTTTTTTCTCATTTCTTAGCCAAGAAAAATTATAGGGACTAGGATATGGGATTCTTTGTAGACTTATTTTATTCACCATTTCACTAGAAGCTATATTTTTACTAGAGCTTGAATCAAAAATTGCTTTACATACCTTTCCTTTTACCTTGCAGGTTGTCTTGAAGATTGACTTTATTTGAGGAGGTTCTTGGTTAAGTGGCATCAAAAGTTACCTATTGAACATCAAGCTTTCATGTCTCTAGACGTACATGTTTTGAAGAAGATGCAATAGTATGGAATGAGGAGGTACTTTGACAATCTTCATCTTAGAGTAACTGAATTCTCCTTTCACCTTGGTTGGTTGCACCTATCTTTTATGCATACCTAAATGATTGATGTCCAACTTGGTTACATGAGAAACATCTGTAGATGCTTAAAATTGTCCCTAAAGACTATATTAATTAATTTTAATATTGCCTATGACATTGTAATTAATTATCAATTAATTAATTAGATTTCTCACATTCCTCTACTTATTTAATTAAACTAATTAATTAAAATGAGTTCATTCTCCTAGGTATTTAAATTTAATTTAAATACTCCTAGCCTTAATGTGTTAAATTAATTTAACACATGATCCTCCATCTTTCCCCCTTTTTAAATAAATTTTATTTATTTAAATTCCTCACATCCTATTAATTTCTCTAAACCCATGATTAAATTAAATTTCATTTAATTTAGTCTTAAGCCTAACCTAGAGACTAGTCTATACCCATCATTTTCATCCACTTAAGCCTACTTCTTCTCTAATCCCACTTAATCATTCCTAATCATCTTCCTAATCCCCCTCATTAGCCTAAGAGTTTTCTCACACATGTGTGAGATGACATGCCTATACACTCTTGTCTCCCACTCTTCTTCTCAAGTTTACTCACACATGTGTGAGCAAACTTTGAATTCTTGACCATTTGCATGGCTTGCATGTCACCTTATGTGGTATCTACATGGATGCCACCTCACCAAGCCCTCCTTCAAGCCTATAAATAGAGGGATTGTCTCAAGAATTTTGATCTCTCATTATTGCATTGTTATCATGTTGGTTTGAGATTTAAGCTTGCATCCATAGTTTGAGCTTTCATGGTAGTTTTAGCTTGCATTTTTATCATAGTTTTCATATCTAGTTAGTTCTTTCATTGCATATCATCTTCATCCTTGAATTCCTTCAAGAATGACTCTATTCATAGCCATTTTTTGAGGTATTCTTCATCTCATTTAGTCTAGATACATATCTTTCTTGCATACACACTTGCACTCACTCACTCAAAAGATTTCATTATTGTTGTGTTTGGGAGAGCACACCAAACATACCCCCATCTTAATACACCAACAAGGCCCCTCATGGGTGCCTTTTTTGAGCTGTAGAGGTGGTTGGAAGGTGGGATTTTTTGGTTTCTTAGGGTTGCAAAACCCAAGCAAGCATTAGTTGATATTTATTCTTTGTATTTTGATGAATGTTTGATGCATTTTGAAGGTTTTAAGCTAGTGTTTGTTTGTTAACTCATATTTCTTGCAAGTCACATTTTCTAGCACACAAAATCTTCTAGTGAACACACTTGTCCCTATACCTCCAAATCTTCCTCTTGGACTAGGTCTCCTTCTCCTAAAGGAACCTCTACTACTACTATCATTTTTTCCTCTTGACTGTTGCTAGATCCTACTTGTTGCCTAGGATAGTTTCCTCTTCTTCTAAAAGTATTTCCTCTTCCTCCTCTATTATTTTGTTCATCTTCCCTCTTTTTCTTTTCCTCAATCCTAAGGTCAATTTGGTAACATTTGTGGACTGACTCGACTAACACCAAAATTAACTCAACTTGAATGTTATATTTGAAGCTACTAATGTACCTTGCTCTTTTTTGTTTCTCATTCTCATACAATTTAGACCTAAGAGTTAAGGTATATAATTTTTGATTGTAGGTACTTACATCCATATAATTTTGCTTTGAATTATGTAGCTTCTTATGGAGCATCACTTCATAATCCTCAAGTACAAACTACTTCACGATCTCTGCCATCATTCTCTTCCATGTAGAAATGAGTTTCTTCTCTTCCTCTACTCTTTCATTTTGGAGAAAGTTCCACAAACTTTTGGATGGAAATTTAAATTCAGATTTTTCCACTTTCACTCTCTGATTAGTAGGTATCCCCTAAGCTTCAAAATGATTAGATCAAGAGCTTTCAACCATTTCATGCATGCCTCTAATTCCAACTTCCCATCAAACATGGGTAAGTCTCCCTTGTCTTTTTTCCTACCCTTTTGAATGGTTGTTACCATGATCCTCTGATCTCTAGGAATGTTAGGTAAGTTTTCTCTCTATTCTCCTCCTTCTTCTTCTTCTTTAGACTCTTCATCCTCTCCTCTTCTTACTTCCCCTTCAACATATCAAGTTCTATCTCCATTGCTCTATTTTCTTCTCTGATTGCCCTTCTCTTAGGCATTTGTTCTTTTACAATATTTTACAACTCAATTTTGATTATTCTTAAATGAATTCATTCCCCTTCTTCCATTTTTTTCTCCCAACTAAATTCTAAGTGGCTTTGATACCACATGATGCAAAATGATCACAACAAAAGCCTAGTAGAATCCCAACTACAACACTTAAGGTAACTTTACCTTTCCCAATCTTCTAGAGCCCTCGAATACTCCTTCCAAAAAGTTTAAACTCAAAGCCAAACTTTTACACAACTCCTCAATCTTCAAAGCATCTTTTCCTTTAGTGACTCTAGGGATCAACAATGGAAAATGGGCTCAAACTAGAAATTTGATTCCTACATGTTCCTTGAATCAAACTAATACCTTGGACCTTTCAAAGGACACACAAGGATTGTACTTCTACAATCATTTGACTTTCCCAACCTTTCCCAAGAAAATTTTCTAATAAGAGGCCTAATTCCCTTGTAGCCCCTTTTTCTTGTTTTAGGGTAGTAACTTGGATTTTTCCTACTGAACTTGGTAAAAAAAATAGGTTTTGGATACTCTTTTGGAAGTTACATGAATCCTCCAAACACCAACTCTCTAACTTATTCCAGCACCTTTGATACTACATAAGCCTGACAAGCCTAATTTGCCCAATCTAACATGGAACAACTGTTTTTAAAAAAAGATGGTTAACTAGGTATGGTTTTTTGTTTTATAAGGATTTACTAGGCTTATTTCACTAAGGAATGACCACTTACCATGTTCTAAGGTTGCATTCCAATTCCTACCCACAAAATCAACAGTTTCTTGACTAAATACATTGCAATATTCAACCTAGGGCACGTTCATTTACCCCTTGAATCCCCTAAGAAAAATAAAACACTTTGGAATCTTCAAATGCATTCCCTAACCTTACAAATTCTAGAAGGCCATGAAAAACCAACTGTGGAATTGTAGGTTAGGGCCACATCTTGCTTGAAACCATTAATTTAAGGGTTTGCAAACCTACTTGCAAAGAAAATATTGGAACTTGATTCAAACTGATCCAATCAATATGAAACCAAATGTAATGTAAACTAAATTTTTTAAAAAATTCAAAACATGCAACTGGATTTGGTCTACCAATTAGTCTAGTTCCATGCAATAGTAAAATGCTAAGAAAATATGTACTTTCCTTATGAAAAACTTTGTGAATGCACACCTCCTTCCACCTCTAAATTCATAGAGGTTATTAGAATCAAAATAAATTACTTCCAACTAATACTTGGTAGGTTTGAGTAGTTACATGACCAATTATAACATTTTTACAAAAATTGTCAATATTGACAAAAAGTTGCCAATAATTTTTCCACTATTACTTCCTAGAATTTAGCCACATGGTCATTAGAAACACTTAGGACCTAAATAAGGTTTAATGACTCCCAAAACATAGTTAGAGTCAATTTATTAGATAAAACAATCAAAAAGCAAGATCCTTAGGACTAAGGTAACTTAGGCTTATATGTCACCTTAAGTTCCTTGACCTCACAAACAAGGATCAATCTTATTATAATAAGGAATAATCAACATGTTTAATGAAGTGAAGCCTCACCCCATGTTATTCCATCATGAGCCTCCTTCAAGTTGATTAATGACTCATTTTGTCACCTAGGTGCCCTACAACATAACCCAACTACAAGGAGAGTAGCCCCAATGATTAATAAATGTCTTCCACCTAAGGTCAACTAAGATAGAGGTTCCACCTTTACCTCTAGGGTTCTTGGTAGAGAATATAGATGCATATTTCCAAATATATTTCAATGCAATATTTAGAGTAAAGTCTATAACTTTTACTTTTTGCAGAAAAATGATAAATAGCTCTTTCACCCATCAAAGGAATCTCTACACAATGTATTTCCTATTAGAGGATTCCAACCCGCTAACATTCCAAGATGCCAAATTAATCATATCCATGATAGGTGGTTACTTGTTAGTTTCCAAGGGGGAGTCAAAACCTTTGTAAGAGTTAGACAACTTCTCTCTAGAAATTTTGGAAGGCTTGGGATTACATTTAGATTGGCACAACTTTCCTCTTTTTCTTTTGACCACTTCTCTTTTAATGAGTAAAAGTAGGTCTACCTTACCAAGTTTTACTCTTACTTTCAATAGGCTCATCTTTGAAGGAAAAAGAGCCTGGGTCCATTTGCTTCCCTTCGTTTAGATCTACCCCTATACATCCATATGTGAGAACATCTACCTACACCTTCTTCCCAAACTAACTCACACCCCCATGGGGATTGGTATTAACATTGACTTAAAAAAATTTCAAAATTAGGGTGGAACTTCCCAATGTTTGAGGGGGAGGCACTAGAGAGGTAGAAAGAATAATGACTGGATCAAAATTATTCAACAACTCTTTAGGAAGAAGATAATTTGCAATGTCAGGCAATTGAGGTTGCCTTGACTCAATGTTTTCCTCCACCTCTTGGTAGTCATTAGGAACCTTCATAGGGGTGTTAGTAGAAGGAGGGGTAGGCAAAGAATTCTCCTAGATGGGAGTATTGGAAGAATGCATATCTTTAAGGGAGGGAGATGACTTATGGAGAAGGTCTCTTTTATTAATGTTTTTGAGAGATAATTTTTGTGCATTAAGATAGATATTAAGAAATTTGGGAGGCCAAAATCCATATTTGGAATCTTAGGGAAAAATTCTTCTCCATCCAGTGGGACCTACTCAATTCTCAGAGCTAGGCCATTGGGTGGTTTAAAGAATTGCAATTTGAGATTATCTAGAGAGTAATGGATTCCATAAATATCCTTCATCCAATCTCTATTAGTCAAATCAAGATAAGGGAGCTTTGAGTTGGGATGCAACTCTACAAGGAAAATACTAAGTTTAATCTTTGGGGGATGCTTCAAAATAGTGGGTGATTGGGTAGAAGAGGAGAGAATGAAAGACATATTTTTCTTCAAAATAGGGAAATCATTCCTTTTATGACCTTCTTTTCTACATAGATAGTACACGCTATGGACTACCATGCAAGATATTTGACATAAAACTAGGGATTTATCCATATATAGGAAAATACAATTAGGTACATCTATACCAAGGTAAATAGATGACATATTCTACACATTTGAGTTAGGTATTAATGTGTTAGAGTGGTATATTCTGAAGACCTTACAAATTGGTTCTATCAACTAAGGAATAAAATTATAGATATGTGGTGAGAGGTTACTTATTGTAACCCATCTGAAAATCGAAAGAGATAGATTTTCTACATTAATAGCATCATGGACCATGAAAGGGCTCTAAATGCACATCTACATATTTTCCAAAATTGGCTTTCCACTACAACCTTTTGAGACTCAAGGTTAGAAAAAATCAGAATGAAAAGGCCTTTCTAAACTATGTAGAAAAAAGAAATAATGAAACCCTAATTTTTTCCCCTAGACCTTATGAAGCCAGTCATTTAATAAATTCCTTGATGGAAAAATATCCTAATCCATTGCAACAAATAAAATGGCATGATTCCTAATTCCATATTTCTCCTTAACCAACTCTAACTACATTTGATTATTAGGCCTAATTATGAAATCGGGGAAAGCTAGGTTCTTACCTCCAATTCCCTCCCTTTTAGTAGTGGTGGTATCGATAGTTTTTGGCTATGACTTGAAAAAAAATTATCCTAGAGGTTTTCCCTAGGATCCTTGGAGTGTTGGCTTGAAGGACCTTCTACTAGCACATTTCTCTTTCATGACATTCCTTTTTCCATGGTTGGAGATCCTCCACACAACAATTTGTGATTCTCAAGCACTATTCATAGAGGGTATACTAAATTGGTTTGAGAGTAGAGAAGAAGTAATAATATTAACATTTTCTTTTGGGGGAATTTCCTTAATAGAAAAAGGTGTGTTATTAATGCCACCCTCAGGAGATGCAAAATCCATGAATGGCTATACGAAGCAATAAAGAGGGATCTACAGCCACCTAGCTATAGATCACTCTTTCCTCTCCTTTCAAGAATTTAATTTTTCTTCTTTATCTTAAAAATTATAGTAGTATGTTTCTTGTAGAGGATTTGTACCTATGGACTCTATTTTGATCAAACTTTGTTAGGCTGCAATAATATATTGGCCTTGTAGGTGAGGTTAGGTAATGCAATCACTATGAGAAGGATATTTATCAAAAGTATATTGATATACCACATAAATTAATCCCTTATGAATGGGAAGAGATGGATCTTTAGAAATACTATTACTTAGAGAGTGGATAAGAAGATACAATACAATAGTTTTATCTATGTACATTATATGGTTTCAAATAGGAAAACTGTATTCATGATAGATAGTAAAATGATCCTCTATAGTCAAGAATTTCATTACATGGAGATAGGATAGAGAATAAGGACAGGGGATGAAAGAATGGTCATATCCATTTTTATTTTCTACCATCTTTAGTTTCACACCCTTTTTAAAGAACTTTCTCATATAATTTTTGTAATCCTTTACAAAAAAAAATTCCATATTTTTCCCTTCACACTTTAAACCTACGGCTTAGACAATTAGCTATGATGTAACAAAGAATTTAATAGCTCTAATATCCACATTACCCTTGTTCCACAAATTGTAAAATTTTATGAAAAGAGTATTGTTAAATTCCTATATAGCTTACATATACTAATTCATCACAACTTTGATAAACTCCTCCCATAGTTCTCTACTCTATAATAATTATTTACCATCTATCAAGTCTACTATCTTAAGAGGCCCATCCATGATTCTAACTTCCTAAAAACTAATTTGGGCATCTTTCAATATCATTCCAACATAACCATTATAACTCAAAATGCAATATAATGAAAAACCTTTTTTCTTTTTCTTTTCACATGTGAAAATATATTGAAAAAGACATCACCTTTTTGTGTAATCCACTTGCAATTTTTATCATTCTGTTTCATACCGACACAAGTGTTTGGATAAATATACAAATGATATTACAAAGATTTTACATGACATTTTCCACTTGGAAAGGATTAAAAAACATCAAAATTATCTATGCCTAAATATTTTGCAATAAAGATAGTACCCATATAAATAACATTGATTATAATTCTTTTATGCACTTACTTTTTTTCTAGCTAGACCAGACCCAAATACAAGGACAATAGTGACTTATGTGGGAAACATCTTAAAAAAGCCAGTAACCTTTATATTAGTTTCCCATATAAGAATATAATCCTTTTTTTAATTCTTTATAGCCATATTCATAATATCACTTGGAAATATTTTTCTAATTTATAAAATGACCAAAAATTCCATCTGTTTTACTTTTAATATGAGGGTAAGTGCAAGAAGTTGGGTCTCAACTTTACAGAAGTTTTGTGGAATTGAAAAATACCACTAGAAATAAGTACCTATTTTAAAAAATACACACCTATCTTAGGATTAGACACCCAATCCAATTTTTTTTAAAAAATACACCCATTTCAATTATTTTATTTTATTTTGATTTGAAATGCATTTTAAACACTGATTTTTATATTTAAGAAATAAGCACTTTCTTAAATTTTAATTAATGACACCCATTTCTTAAAACATGTAGTGAGATTTTTTTCCTCAACCTTGTTTTTGAGTTTGGAATAGGCTTGGTGGGACCAAGCCTATGCCTGACCTCCAAAAATATGGCTAAGGTATTGGAATGCAAAATTTGCACCTTGTCATAATTTTTTGAACACCTTTGTAAGCAATTTTTTTCATGAAATGAAAATCCATTACAGTTCTCACTATCTTAATTTAGGAAAAGAAAATTTCAAATGATATTAACATTTTTACTATTTTTGCACTTTTATTAATTAAGAGTGGTACCTAAATGTAAAATAGCAAGGTATACTAAAACTTTAATAACCATTTTTATGTTTCTTATATATTTAAATTATACATCATCAATATACATACAATTCTTTTGAAATTTTTTTTTGGAAAAATATAAATTTGTCATTAAATTATGATGGTCATACATCGAAGGTTTTGAAAATGAAATTTATAGTTAATAAAAAACTAAATATCTAATAAAAAATAAGAAGAAACAATCTGACCAATCTTTGGTCTCTTGGATATTTTATCAAATATGTATTTTAAAAAATCATTTATTTGTGTCAAAATATAGTGGCCACACAAGCTTTGCATATGGTTCGAGAAAACATGCTTTTTGAAAAAGTAGTTTTTAAATGCATACATAACAATAATTTATATCATGTGGGTATTGAAATAAATTACATATTTGTAAAGTAAACCCTAAGAACTACACTTTCTATACTAAAATTTTATAAGGTTCAATCTCTAAGTTCCTCAAGTTTTGACATCAATTCATAGGAAAATTCAAAAATAGTGAAAACATTTCCACTTTATGTCCAATAGTGGAACTCCACTTCTTGCAGTCACACATGAGTCCACTCCATGTAACTATTTCCTAAGATAGGTTTTTAAAAAACTACAAGTTACCATTTGAAATTGGTAGGGAAATCAATTTCTCATCCATGCCCTGTAACTCAAAATGATCATGTATTTAATAAAAGTATCAAGACTGATTGTCCAACACTGAATGAAAAAATTGGCATTCCACTAGTAGTGGAGAAGCATAAGACTACTATTTTTTTCTTTCATTGGACACAATCTCTTCAAGCCTTTGAAAATATTCTCAAAGGTGATATAGCATGTATCTATGGAATTAGGCCTCATTTAGCCATAGAATATGATGAACTATTACCCTCTCTAGGAGTGTGAGCAACCTTGTATTGACTGAAAGTTGAGTAATTATTTCTAACTCATTCATTTGATTAGATATGTACTAGGACCAATCAACATTTCCGTACAAAATTTTCATAATGATTTTAGAGTCCCCTGCTAACATAACTTTTTCATTAGTTCTTTTAATTATTTCATACCCTACCTAGTGGCCATAGCTACAACATGATTACTAGTCCCAACCCCAAGCTTTTTTCAAAACCCTTTATTGAGAGTCCCCTTCAGATCCCTCTAGTGTTTCTCACAAAAGAGAGCCACAAATTTCATTTAGGACAACCATTAATATTAGACATCAACTATATAGTGATTGATCTTATATGTGAGATAGATAAGACAAAATAATTCAACCATAAGAGACTTGTGACATATAATAACATAGAATTAGACCATATTTAACATAAATTCCATATATGATAGTAATATCTAATTTTTTGAAAAATTATTGAATAGATCAATTTTTATAACCATAGTAAAAAATTAAAATGAATCCAAATTAAAAAAACTAAGAACCTAGTATTTTCTAGAAACTTAAATTATTTACACAATAATTTATTTTTTTGAAGTCAATTGGAGGAAGAAATAATATAGTTGTCTAATAGAGAAAACTTTATTCCAGTCCTTAAAAAAATTAACCTATAAGGTGACAAAAATATTTAAATAAAGATAATAGATAAAACGTTCTAGGTGAACTAAAGTTAATAAAGTACTAAAATTTTGAGGGGAGTTTCATTTTGTTATGGATGAGATATGCAAATAATAAACAAGATAGAATATGAAGATTTTGTATGAATATACGATTTTAAAAATATTTAAAGGAGCCTTTTTAATAGAAAAATAAATTAAAAAATAATGTATTTTATTTATTTATTAAATGATAAAATTTATAGTGCAAATAAATAAATTTTAGAGTTTTATAATCTCAAAATAAATGAATGAAATTTTTTTCTTCTTAATTGGTATTGTAAATCTCTAGTGAACAAAAATAAATATATCTTGGACAAAATTAATCTAAGGTAATATAATTAAAATAGAAGATTATTTTGTTTTAAAATCACTTATATCTAAAGTATTAGTTTTGGCATATTCTCTCTTGGTATCTCTAACTATTGTTGTCTATTAGTGTCAAACACTTAGTCATTTACAAGGCAGAGTTAGACAATCATCACTACCACTGAGCTACTCTATATAGGTCGAGTCATGCACTTAAGGAAGTATGTACCAAGTTCTATAGGACCCGAGTAAGTGTATGGTCATTGAGTATTTTCTATACAAGATAAGCTCATCATTGACTAAGAATTTTTAAGCATAACAAGTATTGAGTTACATAGTATATGTCGAGCACAATACAAACTGAGCAACAACAAAGGAATGAAACAAAATTTGAGGTAAATCATTTTTAAGCTGACATGGAACAAACATGTAATATAGGTAGAGGTTGTTATAGAGAGTTTTACGATTTAATGATGTGGATCACATATCTCTATGTTGTGTGATCAATGATTCAGATGGAGAGGCTAATTATGGAAAAACATTTTTAAAAAATCTTTCTAAAACTATTTAAATAGAGAATATCTTAACCTAGATCATGTGGCATGGAGATGAAAGAAGAGTGTATATGCAAAAAAGGAAAATATGTGAATTAGTGAAGTGAAAGATTGAGATCATATCAGAAGTTAGTGAAAGTGTTTTGTTATCTCTTAATAGAGAAAGTGACCTAATCAGAGTAGTGAAGAAAAAGAAAATTATTGTCAAATCAAAAGAGAGGATCAATTAGCAAGGAGAATACTCAAAATCATCTTATAGAGCTTACCAAGAGTCAGGTACTTAATTAGTTCTAACCAACTTGAATTAGGGCAAATCTCTTAACAAAGTGGTCTTAATAGATCTTTATAAATCTTTTAATAGAGCCCTTACTTCATTTTAAGTGTTAAATCCTCTATCAAGGTGAAACCTAGAAGTCTCTTAAACCTTTAATAGGGAAGACTTCTTAAAGGGTAGATCATATAATATGATCAAACATTGTAACCCTAACAGGTTAACTTTATTACTACACTACTGGATATATTTGGGTGGCATCCCCAACCTAGTTTTATCTTCACCTTGGAGGTTTTTGGGTAACAAATATTGTATTATGTGTTTATTTTCATGCATGTTGTGTAAGCATATAAACAATTTCTATTTTTATCTCTTCTAGGCTTAAATTTTCCTCTAAACTTCTTCTCTCTTTTAGGACATTTACATGCATAATGACCATATTCATCACAAATATAACACTTAAAGATTTTCTTATCATCTTTATCTCTTCTTACCAGAAGGGCTATTCTTTCTTCAGTCTTTTTGTCTTCTTCAGATTTTCTACTACTGAAAAAAATCTCCTCTTGCACTTGTACGTCTTGATAGATTAGGTTGGATGTTCAAAGCACTAAAAGTTGTCTCAACTCAAGCTAATTCTCTAGACTATCTCATTTTTGCTTCTATAGATTCTAATCTTCCAATAAATGTTTCCTTTGTGAAATCTTTGGTGCAGGGCATTAATAGCATTTTCAAGATCTTCTATATAACCTCATCATCTTGTTTAGTTCCACCAAGAGATTGAATACCTGCTATAATTTCTGATATTATACCAACATAATTTTTGATGGATTCATCTTCCATCATCATAGCATCTTGAAATGTGCAAATCCAATTTTGTAATGTCATTCTTTTCGCATGATCATCACCTTCAAAAGTAACTTCTAATGTTTCCAAATTTCATGAGAAGTTTAAAATGTCTTAACCTGATTGTATTCATTCTCTGGAAGAGCTGATAGTAGGTCTTCTCTGGCTCTCATATTACACATGAACAAATCTCTTTCTCCCTCACTAAATTCCTCTAGCTTTGATTCTTTAACAATTGCCTTCTTAGCTTTTGTCAAAAGCCAATATCCTAGACCGATGCAAAGCCAATGAGTTTTCATCTTTTCCTTCCAAATATCATAGTTGACCCCTTCAAATCTTGGACTATTCTTCTTGAACATATTCGCCATTGATCTCCCAAATTTGTTAAGCCTTATCTTCAAGGACTTGATGCTCTAATACCAATTTTTAGAATATATAGTCCACTGATATAACTGAGTGGGAGCGGGGGGGGGGGTTGGGGTGAATTAGTTATCCAACTATTATCATAATCATTAACCTTAAAAAATCTTAACCAAATGAGTAAAGTTAACTAAAACCACAACAAGATACATACACAATTAGCACCAAATATCTTAACTAGGGAAACCCTTGATCAGAGGGAAAACTCCAATGGGGATGGTACCCATAGAATGATGTACTAATATAAATATTCCTTGTTAGATGATAGATCCTATTAGGAGTCTATTACAAAATTCAATGCATATGAGTCCCTATTAGGAGACTTTGAATCCATGTTAGGAGATTCCAACCCTATTAGGAGTTATGCAAGATAGCTGGACCCACTGCCCAAAGAGCTTCAAGGTTAAGATCAAAGAACCCACTGTCCAAATGATATTTGTATTACTCCTTGTAGAAATAAAACTAAAATGTACTTCCTCCTCTATCTCTACCCTATCAATCAGGCCTTTTCTCCTTTAGATCTTGTAACTAGATCTCATACTACACATCTAATGATCCCTTGGATCACTTACATGCATCCAACAAGCTTTTTGCTCCTTCTTGCATTGCGCACTAATACTTCACATTCCACTTGATCCTCTTAATCAAGTCCTCATTACAAACAAGGAAAACAACTTTCCTTTATATCATAGCTTAATAATAATTCCTTGAGTCAGCCTTGAAGCTTTCCCAATTAATTAAAATAAGATAGTTAATTGATTCACAATTACAATAGCACTATCGGCTCACAATCTATACACAACTTCACATGTGTGATACCATGTCTTGCATACATGTTGGTGTCATCACATTACTATTCTTTATCATTATGTAACCATTCATCTCTTTATTACATCTTTGATGAAATATAGCAATAGATCATTAGGACTCTATTTTCTAATACTTTGTTTCTACACTGCTTCTAGTAAAACAAGTGTAACTTTCGTACAACATCAAATTAGATGTAGTCCTTTTAACCATGTCATCAAGAAAACCTCAAGAACATGTACTCCATTGTGTATTATCTAAAACTTCCTCAACTTCTCTGCATACTAAGATTACTGACTATTATTCTTCTAGTCTTAACATAATTACTGCTATGTTGACATCAATGACAAATATAGTCATGAATGCAACATATCAATAATCTAAAATACTTAGGATACTCCCCCAATGTATTATCATCAACATTCATGCTAGATCATATTTACATATCACAAAAATTTTATTATTACAAGTTTTACATGTACAAGTTAATTGGTGGATGTCTAAATGAATTATTGAAAAGTAAAAGTGCTTAAGATTTTGATTATCCCACACCCCCCTCTTCATATCCGGTTATCCTAATTATACCTCCGTGAATCAAAAATTTGTATCAAAGCATTAGTTCTCTGAAAGAAGCTTAATCACTTGGAAATTAGATCTTGGAGGTGGAGGCTTTTAAACTAGACAAGGTTATTGATAATTAGGCGATTGACATCAACCTCATACAACAAAAACTTGAGAAAGAAAGATAAGATTTGAAGGAATCCCTAAAAAGAAGAAAGGAACTGGCTATCCATATATAAAAAAATTCCTATCAAGAAGTTAAGATTGAAAGATTGTTTGAATCAATCAATCCAAATGACAAAAAAATTGTAGATCTATTTGAAAAGAGAAAAAACTCCCTAATGAAGAAATACAAGGACTAAAAAGAGAACATGAAATCCAATCAGTATTATTATGTGAAGTGACTGAGAAAAAGAAGAAAGTTGAAGACGAAAAGGCTATAGCTAAAGAAGATAAAAGGGTAATGGATACCACAATCAAAGAAAGGATATTAGATGTGCAGAAGCTTAGAAACACACAAATAGACTGTTAGATTGTGGTGACTGATCAGGAAAGTACTGTACATACTTCATAAATAGTGGGGTTCGGGGCATCGCCACGAAATTTTTTTTTTGGAAGTAGCCGACATGGTAGCCGACATATTATGGCTGACATATGGCCGACATGTTATAACCCTAAAGCGGTTTAATACTTGTATAAAAAGGGCTTAGGGTTGGGTATTTTTTATGTGTGGTGATACGAAATTGGTTCTTGCGGCGGTATTGAGCTGTAAGGGATTACAGATTGTAATCAGGTTGTAATCACTGGATTGTAATAAGATCGGACTTGCTATTTGGTGGACGTAGCCCAGGGATTGGGTGAACCACGTTAAATCTTGGTGCCTTGTGTTCATTTCTGTGTGTTCTATTATTTTTTGTTATTGGTTATATTTGCATGTAGTTTTTATTTTTGTCTGTGGTTTATCCTAACAAGTTGTATCAGAGCCTAGTTGTTTTTCAGTTATCCTCTGAAGGAAAGTCTCACGGTTAAGTGGGAGTCTCACAGTTGAGTGGGAGCAATGGAAGATGATGGTAAGCTGAGGGTTGATAGGTTTAATGGGCAGAACTTCCAGTTATGGAAGATGCAAATGGAAAACTATTTATATCAGAAGGATTTATGGAAGCCGTTGGAAGGAAAAGCCAAGAATCGGGGAACTATGTCAGAGGATGAATGGGATCTTTTGGACAGAAAGGCACTCGGAAGCATTCGGTTATGCTTGGCACCATCGGTGGCATTTAATATTACAAAAGCAAAGATGACAGAAGATTTGATGAAAACCCTAGCGACACTGTATGAAAAGCCCTCCGCTTCAAATAAGGTATTTCTCATGAAGCGTTTATTTAATATGAAAATGGCAGAAGGTGGATCTATTGCAGATCATTTAAATGAGTTTAATACTATTACTAGTCAATTATCTTCTGTGGGTATCAATTTTGATGAAGAAATTAGGGCTCTCTTGATTTTGTGTTCTTTGCCTGAAAGCTGGAATGGCTTGGTAATGGCGGTGAGTAATTTTGTTCCTGGATCAAGTACCCTAAAATATGATGATGTGATCGGTGTTATTTTAAGTGAGGAAACTCGTAGAAAATCCTTAGGTGGATCTACATCAGGAAGTGCTTTAAATGCACAAAGCAGGGGCAGAATGACTGAAAGAGGAAGTAACTCTGGAAATCGTGGGAAATCAAGAGGAAAGTCAAAGGGGAGGAGGTCTCAATCGAGAGGACCAAATGATTGCTGGTACTATGGGAAACCAGGGCACAAAAAGAAAGATTGATGGACTCGAAAGAAAAATGAAGGAGATAAATCAGATGGAGACAAAGAGGCAAATGTGGTAAGTAATAAATCCGAAGAGGATGCTTTGCTTCTGTCTTTAGAGAGTGTTGATGATTCATGGGTTTTAGATTTTGGTGCTTCTTTTCATGCTACACCTCATAGAGGTTATTTCATTGATTATGTCCAAGGGGATTTTGGGCTTGTTTATTTGGGGGATAATGAACCCTGTCAGATTGTTGGAAAGGGAAAAATTAAGATTAAGTTGCAGAATGGGAATCATTGGCTACTACATGAGGTAAGACATGTTCCAAAGCTGAGTAGAAATTTAATTTCAGCAGGGCAACTTGGTGATGAGGGTTGTGTAATTACTTTTAATGATAAAAATTGGAAGGTTTCAAAAGGTTCCCTTGTAGTAGAAAAAGGTGTGAAAGTAGGCACCTTATATCTTTGTACAGGTCATATTGTTCCTTCTACTTTGATTGTTTCAAAGAAAAATGAATATTCAGGAACAATTACTGCAGTTGAGCAGGGAGAACAAATAGCTGCTATAGATTCTGATATAGCACTGTGGCAGAATAGACTTGGGCACATGAGTGAGAAAGTTATGAAAGTACTTCATTCAAGGAAAGTTTTACCAGGTCTAAAATGTGTGAATATGGATTTCTGTGAAAGTTGTGTGTATGGAAAACAAAAGAGAGTGATTTTTGTAAAGACAGGGAAGGAAAACAAAAAGGAGAAATTAGAGCTTGTGCATACAGATGTATGGGGACCGGCTCAGGTATCTTCCCTTGGTGGCTCTCATTATTATGTTACATTTATTGATGACACAACTAGAAAAGTATGGGTTTATTTCCTTAGACAGAAATTTGATGTATTTCAAACTTTTAAGAAATGGAAATGCTTGGTTGAAAATGAGACTGGTAAGAAATTAAAATGTCTCAGATCTGATAATGGTGGTGAGTATTGCAGTCATGAATTTGAAGATTATTGCTCCACTAATGGTATTCGTAGACAAAAAAATGTTCCAAGGACTCCACAGGAAAATGGAGTGGCTGAACGCATGAACAGGACTATAATGGAGCGCGCAAGGAGCATGAGGTTGCATGCTGGGTTGCCCTTACACATGTGGGCGGAGGCTGTCAATACTGTAGTATATTTGATTAATAGAGGTCCCTCTACTCCTTTGGGTTGTGGTATTCCAGAGGAAGCATGGACTAGTAAGAAGGTGAGTTATTCTTTTCTCAAGACCTTCGGTTGTGAAGCTTTTGCTCATATAGACTCTGAAAATAGAACCAAGCTAGAAGCTAAATCAAAGAAATGTGTCTTTGTTGGATATGGCATTAATGAATTTGGCTATAGGCTTTGGGATTTTGAAAATCATAAAATTATAAGAAGCCGGGATGTCATATTCAATGAAAAAGTGTTGTACAAAGATCTATTGCAGCAACATGAGAAGAAAGAAGATGATTATGTAGTGCTGGATGATACTCCAAAAGCTGATGTTCCAGCCATTCCTCATGATGTGCAACAACTACAACAAAAAATACCACACACACCAATGAATGTTAGACGGTCAACAAGGCCAATTAGACCTCCACAAAGGTTTTCTCCCTCTTTGTATTCTATTTTACTTACTGATGCTGGTGAACCTGAAAGTTATGATGAAGCTGTGCAGGTGGATACTAAGATTCAGTGGGAGTCTACAATGAAAGATGAAATGGACTCTTTGCTGAAAAATAAGACATGGGATTTGTGCAAGTTTCCTGCAGGTAAAAAGGCTTTACAGAATAAATGGGTTTATAGGTTGAAAGAAGAGGAAGGAGGTAAGAAAAGATTTAAGGCCAGGTTAGTTGTAAAAGGATTTGCACAGAAAAAGGGAATTGATTTTGATGAGATATTTTCTCCTGTTGTTAAAATGACTTCTATTCGTACTGTTTTAAGTCTTGTGGCTACTGAAGATTTGCATTTAGAGCATATGGATGTTAAAACAGCCTTTCTTCATGGTGATTTGGATGAAGAAATATATATGGCTCAGCCATAGGGTTTTGAGGTCAAAGGTAAGGAGAACTTAGTGTGCAAATTGAAGAAAAGTTTATATGGCCTGAAGCAAGCACCTCGGCAATGGTATCTGAAATTTGACAGTTTTATGCATGAGCATGGATATAATAGGTGTCATTCAGATTACTGTGTTTATTTTAAGAGGTTGGATGATGATAGCTACATTATTTTATGTCTATATGTTGATGATATGCTTATAGCTGGGTCTAACATGCATCATATTAAGGGGCTAAAATGCCAGTTAGCACATGCATTTGCTATGAAGGATTTGGGGGCAGCAAAACAAATCCTTAGTATGAATATTTGCAGAGATAGGAAGAATAGAACATTGACGCTATCTCAAGATGATTATGTTGAGAAGGTGTTGCAACGTTTCTCTATGGAGAATGCTAAAGCTGTCAGCACACCTTTACCTAGTCATTTGAAATTGACTAAGGAGATGTGTCCCAAGACACAGGAAGAGGAGGATAAGATGTCCAAGGTACCCTATGCTTCAGCTGTAGGAAGTTTGATGTATGCTATGGTATGCACTAGGCTAGATATTGCACATGCAGTGGGAGTCATTAGCAGGTATATGAGTCATCCAGGTTTTGAGCATTGGAATGCTGTCAAGTGGATTCTCAGATATTTGAGAGGAACATCCAATAAGTGTTTACACTTTGGGGGCTCTACTACTGATTTACAGGGCTATGTTGACTCAGATTTGGCTGGGGATATTGATACCAGGCGGAGTGCTATAGGTTATGTCTTTACTATTGGTGGGGCAGCCGTGAGCTGGGTTTCTAGGCTACAGAAGATTAATGCTCTCTCCACTACAGAGGCAGAGTATGTTGCTGCTACAGAGGCAGTCAAAGAGATGATATGGCTTCAGCTCTTCTTGGAAGAATTGGGACATCCTCAAAAGGATAATTATTTGTTCACAGATAGTCAGAGTGCCATTCATCTTGCTAAGAATTCAGCTCTGCATTCTAAGACCAAACACATACAGTTGTGGTACCATTTCATTCGGTCAGTTTTGGAGGATGGACAGTTAAAGCTGGAGAAGATACATACCAATGAAAATCCAGCAAATATGTTGAAAAAGGTTGTCACAAGGGAGAAGCTGAACTCCTCTTCAGCTTCAGTTGGTCTTTTAGACTAAATTTGAATAAAAGAACAGCAGAGTCCAGGGTGGTTTGATCCAGTGGGAGCCCCATGCGGTAGTTGTATTGCTACAGGATCAGTCTCCAAGTGGGAGATTGTTTTTTAGTGTGGAGCCTGATCAGTCCCCAAGTGGGAGATTGTTAGATTGTGGTGACTGATCAGGAAAGTACTATACATACTTCATAAATAGTGGGGTTCGGGGCATCGCCCCCAAAAAAAAATTTTTGGAAGTAGCCGACATGGTAGCCGACATGGTAGCCGACATATTATGGCCGACATATGGTCGACATGTTATAACCCTAAAGCGGTTTAATACTTGTATAAAAAGGGCTTAGGGTTGGGTATTTTTTATGTGTGGTGATACGAAATTGGTTCTTGTGGCGGTATTGAGCTGTAAGGGATTACGGATTGTAATCAGGTTGTAATCACTGGATTGTAATAAGATCGGACTTGCTGTTTGGTGGACGTAGCCCAGGGATTGGGTGAACCACGTTAAATCTTGGTGCCTTGTGTTCATTTCTGTGTGTTCTATTATTTTTTGTTATTGGTTATATTTGCATGTAGTTTTTATTTCTGTTTGTGGTTTATCCTAACATAGACATGATGAATCAACTAATGCTTGCAAGTTAGGAATTGAATCATAAGTATGTGGAAATTAAAAATCTCAAATCATAGAAGGACATACTAAATAATGAACTAAAAACTAAGAAAGAATCTATGGAGAAATTCAACAAACCAAACGAGGCAATGGAATGCTTTGAAGAACTTATGAAGTCATCTAGTAGTACTAATGGGTTAGAACATTCATACACTAAGCAAGGAGACTCATCTAGGAATGGAGAACTGAGGAGTGCAAAGTCAAAAGACAAACCAACATGCTATCACTATGGAAAACTTGGTCATACTGCAAACATGGTATGGAAAACCTAAACCTAAGTTTACTGGTTACTATTTTTATTGCAAGAAATAAGGTCATTAAATATATGAGTGTAGGTTAAGAATGAGGAATTCATCTACTACCACTTAGATTTGAAGGATATTACTATAATTGTTAGAAGTATGGGCATAGATAATATGAATGTAGATCTCAGATAAAACCTTACTCTACAAATCAAAGGAAGAGTTATGCACCTAAAAATGCATGTTCCAAATATTACAAGTGTGGACATATAAGAAATAATTGAAGGACTCAAGTATTTTCAAAAAATCAAACAAGAGATAAAGGAAAAGGAAAAGTAAACATTGAGAAAATAAAGAAGGAAATGAATCAAAAATGGAAAAAGAGAGAAGAAGATAGAAATAGTAGAGAAAATGGAGCTAAGGTCATCCAATCCAATGGAGAAGGTGATCATGTCATCTCAAACTAAGAAAGAGAGGTATGTATTGAGTTGAATATTTAATTCATATGTCATTCATCAGTTCCATACATGAAATGTTGCAAAGTTCATATTTGCATATGTAAAGATGCATAAGAATAGATTTATGGTGGGTTGTTGAACATCAATAAATTATCTATGTTGACTAAGCATTGCAACATGGACCAAGTGCTTCAAAAGGGAAATGGTAGAAATCGAGTGAAATGGTAGAGACCAAGTGAAATGGAAGAGAATAAAATGTAAAGAAAAGATCTAGTTCAAAGGCACCAATATCAACCAAGATAGATGGCTTCCACCTACCTAAGTACAAAACATTAATGGAGATCCTAAATCAATCAAAAGAAGGTATATACAAAATTTTGAATATATTATCTCATACCTTGCATATAGATTTCAATAAGATAGAGTGATTTAGGAATTTGAGTGAATTGCAAAAGAATTCAAAAGTGATTTCAATGAGAAGCCTAAATGAGTGAAGATTTGAATTGCGTCGAATAAACTAGAAGAGAAAGAAAAAAGGTCAAACCCTAAAATATTTAATGGAAGCTTTATGTACCATTGGAATGATCCAAGAGGTTAGTAAAATTTGATTGGTAAAGAGTGATGCTTTTCCTCCACCAAATTTTCATGTTATTTCAAAAAATGCAATGAAAGGAGATTCAATGGGTGTACTATCCTCGATACCAGCCAAAGTTATTATGATCCATGATGTTAGGAGATATTATATGTGTAAGATAAGAGAAGTAGGATACCATGATATGAGAGAAGCCTATGAGAAGTTATGTAATGAAGGAATCTTGAAGGATAAATTTAAAGTTGTTGGAAGGAAAGAGTTAACTTGTGCCCTAGAATTTAGAAAGAATTTCAAGATTGAATGGATTAAAATTATTTTAAGAAGAATCAATGATATGAAGTATTGGCTATAGAATGGACCCATGGAGATCACAAATAAAAAAATTCATAGAGTGATAGGCTATCCAACTCTAGAATAGAACAAAACCATGTGATGCCTAAGTCGAGAGGAAGTTGAGGAAAAAATAGGTGTCGAGTGGAATGAATGAGGTTTGTCCATTGTAAACATTTATGATTCACTAGTCAAATTTTCTATGAGGGTTATAGCTCACAAATTTTATCAGTCAAGAAAATTGAACAATGTGTCATGTATGGCAGTGGATCAAGCATAGAAGATAGTGATGAAAGATCATGAATCTTGTTGAGCTGCAAAGACTGAAATTAGTAGAGAATATGTCATCTACAAGAAAAGAAAAGAATTCAATGTGTAAGTTTGGATTTCTCATTGTATGTATTTTCTTAGTGTTAATGATGTTGTTTGGGAATAGAAAAATCCAGTGACAAGAAAGATAAATGAATTCACTACTCAATTAGGAGCAAATTCTGAGAATGTCATGGATGCTTACTTTGAGGAATTTAAGAAAAGAATGAAAATAAGTATGAGGATACTAGAAGAATTGGTTACAAGGTATTACAATGACATATTTTTTCTTGTAGATACAAACAATACATTTGTATAGGAAGGAACACCGAGGAAGGCTTGGCTATAAAGTTTTGGTTATGAAATTGATAGTGATTTATTGAATGCAAATATTGTTGTACTATTGAAAGAAGAAATAGACACTAAGGCTAAACCCTTTGGAAAATATGAGGAAGCTAGGGCTAGAATAATTGTAAATATCAAGATAGCTTCTAAAGATAAGAAAAGGAAAATAATGATTGAAGACCTAGAAGCCAAATTGAGAACCCTATGCAAGGGAAAGGAACCATTATATATTACACAAAGCCTTAGAGAGAATGAAGAAAAAGATAGAAGTGACGAGGAAGAGGAGGAAGAAGAAGGTGAAAAGGTTAAATCCCTAGTTGTTATCACTCCACCAAGTAAGAAGGATAAAGGAACTAAGAAGCCAGTAATGACACCTCTCTCTCCCCCACCACAAAATAAGCCAAGAACTAGGGCAACTATTAATACTAAGAAGATTACAAAGCATAGAGTAGTAGAGACTATTGAGCCCAGTGCTCCTAAACCTAAGATAAGGAGATTGGTTAGAGGACCACCTAAAGCACACACAAATTCTATTGAGGAAGTATGTGAAAATCTTAGAAGATCTTTAGGATTACCCATCCTTATATTTGTAAAATATGATACACTATATAATATTGACAAAACCAAAATTAAGGAGGTTATGATAGATATGATTGCTAATCATAAGCTAGCTCCTAGTGAAATTGAGAAGAAGATACTCAAAGACTTATATATTAAATATAAGAAAGAAGATGGTAATAGGTGGAAGTAGAAGAGAAAAAGATAAGAATTGACATTTTAGTCAGAGTCATGCCCAATCTATCCCAAGATCAACAACATACATTTTTGGTAAATTATAGGAGCACATTTTATCCAAAGTATATAATATTTTTTATTTTACAACATAAAATGGAAGTCGTAGTAGGACATGATGAATTGCTCTAGGAATTTTTTTTTGGGCTATCAACCAAGGGAGCAGAGATGGTGAAATAAATTGCAACTATTACCATCAAAGATGATCAATGATCACAATAATGGAGAAAAGGTGTGTCAAGTCTTAAGGCAACATGTCACCAGTATATGTTGACATTCCTGACACTCCATGTCATGCCCAAAATTTGAACAAGACACACACACACACAATTTAATTTAATTTTTTTGAAACATTTTAAGAAATCATATCAAGTCATTAACAGATTATAGCTACAAATTTCAATTACTTCTAATCATATAAAAGGAAATATTTAAAGTTAAATGTATTGACAACATTGAAATGTCTCTTCAAATATTACAATCAAAATTGGATTTTCACAACAAATCAAAATTACATAAATGAAGATCTTTACAATACAATACTTTTACAAATATCCATAATAAATCATCTTGAAATCTCCAAGAAAGTGGAATCTTCCAAGATTTTCTTCAACACAAATCCATTTGGAAACCTTTAGAAAAAAGAAGCACTAAAAAACCATGGAGAGCTCACCTCCCAACCTGGGCCTCTATGAGACCACCTACTAAGCTTAGAGAACCAATACCAACCAGGTAATAGTCAAGCACAAACACATAAAAAAACAATTACAGGATACAACATTTAACATCCTTTTTGAGCTTACATGATAGGCTACCATAGCAACCAATAGAATGGGTGAAGATGTGCCTATAACCCTAAGGAGAAGCAAAATATAGAAACTCAAATTTTCCTTCACAAGGAATACAAAATAAATACCAACTCTCATAAATATTCTCCCCTTATCACCCCCAAAGTGCATAATAATATATTGGAACATGTAGTCCATACTACATGCTTATCCCTCTTCATTCTAGGGAATGGACTCTGCACTTAGGGGAAAGGCCCAACTAACTGCATCATCTAAAGGCCACTCATTACCCTCCAAGGGTTAGTGATTTCCTTCCACACCCATAAACATCATACTATAAAAATCAAAGTAAAAAGAAGACAATAGAAATTTATACACACCCATCAATACATTATGGACAATAAACAATACACATATGCATCTATAACAAAATTTACATAGATCTACATATAGGAAAACAATAGAATACATAATTCCTATAACATGGAAAAAGATTCAACCTTTTCTCCAAGCTATGGAAAATGAATGATTTGAGAAGAGCCCTCTATCCTTCCTTAATGCAATATCCAAAATAGAAAAATCTCTAAAACTAGAGAGTGGGTGAATGACAACTCTATTTTCAAATTCCCCTTTTGTAGGAAATTAAACTCCTTTTTATCCATCATGAAAGATGAAAATCACTTTAAATTCACCGAAGTTTCCTTATTTGATTGGAACTCCAACTCACTAAAGATAAGGTGAGAAGTTGGGTAAAACTTTTTCCATTTTTTCAATACTTTAAAAATGAAATTTTAAAGAGGTTAGAAAAGTGATTAAAACTAAAGTAAAGTCAAAATTAAATCCCTCACAAATAGCACTAGCATGTAGGTAACTTGATTTCACTAAAAGAACACCCTAGGACTCTAATAAATCCCTCTAAAACCAGCCTAAACTTGAAGTTCTAATTTAATCTAACTAAGGCCTTCATATGACAATATTATGCAACAAGATATAATCTAAACATTTCTAATTGTTTAAAATTAAGGTTGGGTGTATTTTTCCAATATCTCAATCTAACTTGCCACTTAAACAAATAGCAACACAAGTGTTAAGTGACACTATAAAATATACATTTAATATTACCAGTGGAAAATCAATTTTCAAAAAATGAATCAAAACTAAAATACTCATTCACATTACATTCACAAAGTAAAATACATAACAAAAAGGTTAAGATCTCTTCATTAGATCTAGCCTTGGCATTCTCAATTAATACAAAGGTATAGTCTTGGTTCTCCATTTTACCATGGTTATTTCCTGCACATTCAATCACATATCAGTAGTCCAAGAAAATAAATCATATGCATATATAAATCCTAAATCAATTCTATCTTCATAACTAGATCAAAACACAAAGCATTTCTAAACCAAATTTCAAATAACATTTTTCCATTTCTAAACCATTATGCATATATAATACTAGCATAATCAAATTGAAAATGATATGACCATTTGCAACATTTCATGATTTTGAAATATCTAAACCATCTAACCTTAGCATTCAAACAGAATTTCATACTCCTCAATAAAATAACCAACCAAATACATGAATATAAATAATCATAAAGCATCATCAATAAGTTCTAACATCATAATTAATCACCATAAAAACAAAGTGTTTTGTAGTATCAAATAGTTTGAATAACTATCCAAACTAAGTCCAACACATAAAAAGATCTCAAAATATGAAGTCTTTGAAATGTAAATAAACTACTATGATGGGCCAGGTTGAGCCCTCATACTCTAGAGGCTAAGAAATCAAGGCTCGCAAATACAGAGGTAGGAATCCAATAGAAAGACACATAGAAAGCCTATTACAACACCTCATATTGAGGAAAATAAAGAAATAAGTATGGTTGAACCAAGTGTGACCATTATTATCTCAAGCACTAATGCACTAGCATGAATGAGTGGCGAAACTACCTCACCAACTCCAAAGTAGTGTCGAGCAGAAACATTCGTTTGGTGAGAAGAGGAAAATCAATAAAGAATACTTCACCAAATATTAAATTCAATTTGGATGAAATAATTGAGATGCCATAGTTAGATTTGGAAAATCTCACCTTGGAACAAACAATTTTGTTACAAGAGATTTTAGTGAAAAAGAAACAAAAAGAAGAGTTAAGGAGAGAGCATAAGAAAAAGAAGGTACTTTATGATATGAAAAATATTTCTGTTGATGCTTTGGATATTTAGAATTTGGATGAAGAAGCTCCAATCATTTTCCAACTTGTAAATATTGTTCAACAAGTGAATATTGGTAATATGGAATCAAATAAAAAATTGATGGATTGGTCAACCTGAAGATTTGAGAATAAGGTTGTGGATAAAGTTTCCATAACCATTGCCAGCCAAAAAGTGCAATTACAAGAGCATATAGATGTTATGACAAAACCTATATAGAAGGTATAACATTTCTACACCATTTTGTCACACATGCCAAGATTCACAAATGATATTTAGGCACAAATAAACTAAATTCAAGAAGGGATGAAGAGATATAGCAACATTATTTCACAATCAATAAGATCTAGTATTGATTATTACAATAATTTATATAATGCTCAAGGTACATTGGTCAAGCTTCAGATAACTGATATCAACATGAGATCTAAATTGATCTCTATTCAAGCGATGTTGATACCTCATTTGTAGGTCATGCAAAGGGATATGCAATCATTCTAGTATCTTATCTAAGAATTTCATAATATTTTAGTGGTTAACTACTTAATTGATTTAGTTACAAGATTATAATAGCAGAATCATATTTTGGAGGTAGCATGAACCACATGGGATCATGCATTGCCCATGATCAACCAAGTTCATAAGACTTTCATTTATAAATATGATCTTCTTTCACCCATTCAACCCCAAGAGTTATGACATAAGTGTTCAAAAAAAAGGGGGAAATAGATTTGTTAAGGGGGGAATTAATTTTACATTGTTTATGTTAGAAATAGGGATCACTAAGAAGTGGCAAGTGAATCAGTAATCTAAAAACTTTAGTTTCCAACTGGGTATTATTTCTTACTTTAAACCATGCATAACAAAGTAATAATGTAATGCTGAATAGTAACAGTAACAATGCACAAAGGTAACTCATAACACCATATTTTGTTAACAAGGAAAACCCTGGCTAGGGGAAAACCTTGGTGGGGATGATACCCACTAGATAATGTATTGATATATAAGTTCCTTGTTAGAGGATGGACCCTGTTAGGATTCAATGAGAAAATTTAGTATAAAGAGTCCTTGTTAGGAGACTTTGAATCCCTTTTAGGAGATTCCAACCCTACTAGGAGTTGTGATACAGTAGATGCAAGATGAGCCTACTGCCCAAACATGCACTTCCAATTACAAGAAGAGCTCACTACTCAAATAAGAAATCACATTTATCCTCTTCCTCAATTGATCTTTGATCTTCAGCTTGATCATGGATCACCAAATAGCTTGTACAAGACTTTGCATAGATCGCATTCACAATAAGTTCCCACATCACAATATTCCTAGAACTTACATCACAATTGCACTTCTTATCATAAAATGTCCTTTGCATAAATACCATGCCTTTACAAAAAAATTTGTTGGGTAGCTAAGACCACAATCCACTTTTCCAACTTAGAGTAAACATCTAGGATGTTCGCCCTAATTGGATAAGTAATTATTTTGCAAACAAAATAATCCTTTCCTTCAATTCTTCAGCCATGTTTCGCTAAAACATGATTATCTCTATTTTTTATAGTTTTTATTGACTTCTAAGGTTATACATGTCATCATAAATATGTATACTATCACCATCTAACTTTTCTAGTCATAATATGATGTTAGCAACAAGTTATAAAGAAAATAATTTTCTACTATATACCAAATTCTATACTTAGACAATTTTTTGATTACCAAAAGCTAAGTCTCTTTATTTACAAGGTTTCATGTAAGCATGTACATCATGTGTTGCCATAAATAAATAAAAAATTACATATCTCTATTAGCCAAATGTCAAGAATCTCCCCTTTTGGCATTGATGGCAACATAATAGGGAAAATTTTCTAAGTGACAAAAACTTTAACACAAAAAAAATAAATAATACATTACAATTTGTCCATCTTTACATATGCTCCCCCTTACAATATGCTTTACAATATTTACTTCACCCTTTGATAATTCTCTATAATAAGTGCTTTTGAATTTTTTTGCAGCTACTCCCCTTTTGACATTAAGGACAAAGTTTAAGGTGTCAGAAACTATAAAAAAATTGTCCAAAAATGTTGTCCTTCCTTAACCTAATATGATCTTCATGCAATCATCAAAGTTTTCCTTCGGACTATTCATACCTTTAGCCCATGTCTCCTTGATGGATTCAACTGAGGTGAGAATTACACATAAAGCATATGATGGAATCTCAATTGCATTAAGATCTAAATACAAAAAGTTAGAATATGTTTCCTTGGCCTTGACACATTCCTCCAACTATTTCTCAACAAAAGATACTTTTAGAGCAATAGAATCTCATAAATCTAATATCCTCTTCAAAATTTATTCCTTCTGATGTTCCAATTTCTTGATATCACTATGAATACTGGCCACATGTCCTTCAAAATCATCAATATTACAAGATGGATGATGGATCTTGTTGGATAGAGCCTCTAGCTCACTCATCTTTTTCTTCTATCTAACTGTCAATGTCTTTAGTCAATTTATATGATAAACTACACTTAATATACAATATTTTCCCATCTTGTTGACATTTCTAAAGTTCCTTGATACAATTATCAAGACTTATCACATCATTCTTAATGTATTGACAAATGATGCTAAACAAGTTAGAATCATGTGAAATTTGTGCCTTTGCTTCTACAACACTCAACAAGTTAGTAAACTCTTCATCAATTTATTTTATCATTGCCTTCTATTTAGGATCTGATTCTATGTGCTACACTACCAAAATATTTTGTAGTTTGTCAGTAACCTCCATCAAGGTCTTCTGTAAGCTCTTCACTATCCTATTTTTCTATATAAGCATTGATAGGGATGAGATGAAATCTGTTTGCTCATCATTATTAGTTGCTAAGCTGGCAAGAGAGAGTGGAGTAGATGAACTAGATGGTTTAGTGTCATCCTCCCTTTGTTTCTTAGCTACCTCTTTTAGTCTTCTCTCTTCTTCTTCTTTATTTTCTTTTTCTTTCCTTTTAATTTCTCTCTTCTCTTCTTCTTCCAATCTCTTCTTCTTATCATCCTCTATTTTCTTTCTTATTTCTTCTTCTGCTATTCTTTCCTTTTCCTTCTCTTCCTTTCTTTTCTTCTCATCCTCAAGTAATTTTTTCTTGGCCTCTTCTATTTTCTTCTTTTCTTCTTCAAGTAGCCTCTTTTCCTTTGCAATCTATCTCAATTTATCTTTAATATCCTCAGTATTAGGTTCACTCAGTTTGGAACCTTCAAATTGATTAGTATCATCAATGTTAATGGTAACATTGGTCTAATTTATCTACATAGTTTCACTACTCACTAACACTTCTGAGCTTCTAGGTGTTGAAGGAGATGATGCCTTTGATTTTGTCAACATCTGAAATATTGTTGCTACAATCTCACTTCTTTATTTATCTTTTTCACCAACCATAAATAGGAAGGGTTTTACTTTATTTCTCAAATATGGTACAAGACTATTCAATAATCTTTTAATCTATTCTTCGTCATTAGTCTTGCAAATATTTCTAAGCATAGAATTTCAAAGTTCTAGATCTTCTTACCTTGTTGGAGCCTTCTTTTCTATGAGTCTTTCATAGACTTTCTGGTTCAATATTCCCTTAATATCTTTCAATTTTAGATTGTTTCCTATGATATATCTCATAGTGGAGATATCAATCTGGTCTTTTTCAAAATCATTATACAAATAATAAATTTTTTTCATCTAAACAAAGTTACCCTCAATAGAAATAGCTGAGTTAATCTTTTCTATCTTCAGCTTCTAGGGTTACCAAGGTTTTCTTGTTGATTTCTTTGACAATGTCACCTTCTTTTCTTTCTTAGCTTCTTGTTCTTCTTCCTCTTCATCATTGGACTCAACAATTTTCAATAATGTCTTCTACCTTTTGGCTAGTCTAATGACTTGTTGCTTGACCCTTTTTGTCTTAGTGGTCACTACTTCCACCAATCTTTCAGATTTTCTCTTTGGCTCACTAGGATGAACATTTGACACTATTGCATATGGAATGCTTTTCTTCGAAGCTGTCTCTGCAATAGATACTTACAAAGGTTCTATATTCAGTATGTTTTGTTTCACAATTTTCTTGAATGACTCAGACTCACTCTCAGTCATACTAGCCTCTGATAAGGCTTTCTTCATAATAGACTCTATCTTCTTGTGTGATGCCTTCTCCAAGGTTACTTGATGAGTTGACTAAGTAATCTCATCATAAGTTTCAAACCTGTATTCTACTTTATCTTTCTCTAAATTTAACAATAAATCAATATAGCTAAATGTTGTATCATTATTAATTCATAACCCAAGGGATCAAGAAATGTTTCCCAAGGCTCTATTGCTTGAATATTTAAGTATAATCTATATCAACCATAACTCAAATGTCTTCCTTAAACCTATCTACAATTGTAGGTGGAATTATGAATCTCTATTTCATTTCATTCTAAAATGTTCTCATTATCATGTTGCCACTATCCAATATCTTATCTACAAGATACCTTTTGCATACTTCTATTATCTACTCCATTGTACATCAATCATTGCTCATTATGTCTATGACTAATAAATATGGAAATATTTTAAGTACATGAAAGAATATGTGATTGATCAATGATTGAAATCTAAACACACCATTCGTAGTCCTCTTGATCTTTTCTAGGTTCTCTATGAGTTGCATTCTCATAATTTCACTAAGATTTACTCGTTCCTTCTCTACACATATCTTATATGTTGCATAGATAAATCAGGCTGATAGTTCATCAATCTTTAAGCTCGCACATACAAAATATGCAATGATTCTACTCAAGAATCTTACATCATCTTGCTTAATGGTGTTGATCACCATGAACTTTCCATTATACACTGCTTTAGTATAAATTTTTACTTTCTTCTTGACCATTTTCTCACCTATAGGTACACTACCTTGTTTACTAAGACTAGTTACCTCATGAATAAGGTTTGCATAAATATCAATTACACTATCTTGCATCCATAGTTTCCCATCATGTATCCTTCTCAATATGATTTGTGTCCATTCATCTATTTCTAATTCACTGTAGAAATGATATTTGAATAAGTCTAGTTCCTTTAAATGTTCAAATCCAAACTTAATAGTCATGTCATGATTGAAAACTAATTCCATATCTTTATTTATGTATTCACTACCAATAGACTCAAATTTACTATTCAGATAACTTCCTACATCTTCAAGATATACTATGTTGTTTAGAGTGATGGATAGTACTGAGTTAGGGTTTTCTTTTATAGGTTTTATGGAAACAATCTTCAACTTAGGTCTATCCTCATTCTCAACATTGTGCACTATAGACATAGCCATGATTCTATCAAATAAGAAATTTTTTACTGAACAAATTAACAAAAAAATGATAAAATACCTCTTTCCAAAAATAGAGTTTTCTTCAAAATCACCTTGCCAAGTCACTTCTAAGTGCTCTTTTATTTAGATGAATTTGTAATGAAGTGAAAATCAATTATGTACTCCATTTATTCCATCAACTTGAACTTGCATTAATTACATACTCTGTAGATGCAAGAAAGTTGTCAAATACATTCTATAATCAAATAAATGCTCAAGATCATTTATCCAATCTTCAGATGCCACCCATAATTTGTCATAGTTATTTCCCATCATGATAAAACTCTATTGAACTTCACTATATAAAATTCTTTGCAAAAACATAGTTTTCATCTTCTGCTATAGAATTAACCTTTTTTGTAATACCAGTAACTTTGAATTCCTTCATAACTTGTCTAGATAAGCTCAAAATTTCAAGCGAGCTTAGGTACCATCTAAACTTAACTAGATACACCTTTTCCCAACTTTGATACCTCTAATTTGATCTCTAGATGAAGTTCTCAAATTTTGATGAAGTGAACAAGATTAATTCAACTTAATTGAATCAAACTTGTCAATTGACTTTGGTCTTCCTATCTCATCATCATCTACCTTTTCTTTTGAGATGTCTACTCCTTTTACAAATGCCTCATTAAGTTCTTCTCAAAGTTCACTAACCACATTCCTTTGTTTCTCGCTGTCTCTATTAGTTTTAGAGTTCCTCTCATGGTTCCTTCTATCATTTCTAGTGTTTCTTCCATCATTCCTTTTGTTTCCAAAGTTTCTTCCATTATTCCTTCTATCTCCAAAGTTTCTATCCATTTTATAGTACTTTGTTCTATGTTTGTAGTTGTTGCATAACTAAATTACTAATTCTCTACTTCTAGGATTTTGCTGATCATTAGGTGCATGACAATTCCAAGCAATGTGTCTAAAGTTGTTACACTTATAATACATAATTCATCTTCTATCTTCATAAGGTCTTCCTTCTCTTGATGTCCTTTCATTAGATTTTCTTCTATCTATAGGGTTAGTATTTCTAGACATTCTACTATTCTTTCTATCATTATCATACTTAGGTTTCTAACAATTAATTTTTTTATGACCCATACCATGACAATTATGAAAATAGAAATCCTTAACATGATTAAATGACTTAATAGTACAATCTCTTTTCATATGTCCTATTTCATTACATAAAAGAACTTACCTTTAAATGCATACCTAGTTTCCTTAGAAGATTCCACTTGCTTTGGTTCATCCAAAATTTTAACTTCCTTATTTTTCTTAACTTCTTTAGATTTATCAAAAGATTGACTAGATTCAATATTATCATTAGATTTATCTTTTCCTTTTAGATTTGATCTAGTCTCAAGTTTCTTTGAAAACATGTTAAATAGATAACTAAGACTAGTCTTATTATAAGCAGGTCTCTACATTGACATTGAATCTTCAAGTTTTTCTCTACTAGAATAAAGCTTCTCAAGTTGCTTCTTGCACTGAGTTAATTCACCTTTCACAATAGTGTTAAACTTATGGAGTTCTTCATGATCTTCTTTCAATGTTTCAAACTTAGATGTTTTCTTTGCTAGACTTTCTCTTAGATCTATATTCTTAGTCTTCAAATCACACTCAACTTTGCAAGGATCATTCCTCAAAGTCAACTTTAGATTCGTAATTATCAATTCATGTTTCAAGATCTTTTATTTTGTCTTTAGCTTTGAATAATCATCATCACTAGTTCTAGATTTAGTAGATTCAGGCTTGGATTTGAGATGTTCAATCTTTTCCTTCAATTGTTTAATGTACACTTTGGAATCTTTATATTTGTCCTTCAGTTTATCTCTTTCTTAAGTAAGGAGATCAATTTTTTCAAGAGCTTCTGCAAGGTTCTTCATCAACTGTTCCATATAGATAGGGATCTTACTCAAGCTATTAAGCCTCTTCAAACTAATTGTGATTTGATACAAATTGTTAGAAATAGGGCTTATTGAGTGGGGGGTGAATTAGTAATCTACAAACTTTAGTCACCAACTGGATATTATTTCTCACTTTAAACCATGCATAACAAAGTAATAAAGTAATGTTGAAAAATAATAGTAACAATGCACAAAGATAACTCATAACACCATATTTTATTAACAAGGAAAACCTTAGTGGGGCTGATACCCACTAGATAATATATTGATATATAAGTTCCTTGTTAGAGGATGGACCCTATTAATGTTGATCTCATATTGGTTTTGACAAGTGAGTGTCTATACACAAGTCATTTACTTAGTTCATTTCAAACAAGTAGTGTACGTCAAGCACAACATGTATAATATATAGCATGTTGAGTCCACAGTGAGTCCCAAATCACTCATGTGTTGAGTCACTCAAGTGCTAAGTAGAAAGTGCATGTCAAGTGATACATGAGATGAGTAAGTAGTGGATGCTAAGTTATTCAAATGTTGAGTTACAATATGGAAGATAATATACACCAAACATCAAAGACTTCAAATGTCGAGTAAGGTAGTTTTGACATAGTTGTTTTTAATGGCATAAACTACTATGTAAACCATTTTTGAGCTGACTTAAAGATTGAATTACAATATTTTGGAGATAAGAATGAATCTTAAGTTGGAATCCCTATGAATTGCATGCAACCAATAAGGAAAAGGAAAAGTTTAAGTGGAAAAATGGATGAATCACAATCGTTGATTCATACTAACCCTAAGTTACCTAAGTCTTCTTAAGGAGGAAAAACTATAAACTTCATATGTGTGTGGAAGGAGTGAAGAGAGAAGTTTGCAAGCACAAAAAAATTAGTCATGGTGGCTAAGGAATTTTGAATTGAAATTGCATTGCAGAATCAGTTAAAGGAGAATAGAGGAAGGGGATAACATACAACAGAGAGGCATCTAATTAATAAAGATCAAGAATACATTAGTTTAGAGGTAATATGTCATCAAGTGACCAAGTGCTAATCATAGGATCAATGCTGAGTCATTATAGTAGGTGAATTAGTTAAATTTATTAATAGAGTAGTCCTAATAGGTTCTATTGAAATCCTTTAATAGGGTGCTTACTTAGTTGTGAGTTGAAGTCCTTTAGCAGGGCACACTTCTAAGTGGGTGTTGAAATCCTTTAATAGGGTGAGACCTAATAGTATTTGTAAACTTTTAACAGGGTAGATCATGTCTCATGATCAAACATTGTAACCTTCATTGGATACACTTTATTATTGCAGTAGTGAAGATTTGTGGGTGTCATCCCCAACTAAGTTTTACCTTCTCATTGGAGGGATTCTTAGTAATCATATCCAATGTCATACATGTGTGAATGTTATCTTGTTTACATGTTTTAGATGTACATGCTTTACATGTAATTTCATTTTACTTAGTGAATGTATGAGATGGATGTGTGGTTAATGTTTTATGGTTTAAAGTTTTAAAGTACTAATTCACCCCTCTCCCTTTGAGAAGTTTACCTTTCCTAGTGTAATTCCAACAATTGGTATCAAAGCCTAGTTCTCTAAAAGAGAAGCTTTGTAGCTTTGAGTAAAGATCTTGAAATGGAAGTCTACAAGTTGGGAAAGATTATTGAAAATCAAGGAATTGAAATATAACTCAATTGAATGAAGCTAGAGAATATTTAAAGAAATCTTTGAAGAGAAGGAAGGAAATTGCTATTGAGGAGAATAACACACAATACAAAGAGATGGACACTACTAAGCTATTTTCTAATAGAGAATCTAATGAATTTGATGTAGAAGTTTTAGATCTAATGGAAAAGAACAAAGCCCAAACTGAGGAAATCAAAAATTTCAAGTTAGAGCAAGAATCAAAAGCCATACTACTATGTGAGATGACTGAACAAAGAAAGAAAGCTATGGAAGAAAAATTAATGATTGAAGATGACAAAAGAGTTTTGACCAATAGACTGGAAGAGAAATCATCAAAGATAACCAAGATTTCCAACATGCAGTTGGATACTTTGAATCAAATAATGAATGCCAACTATGAGCTAAATGTCAAGGACATTAAGAAAACATTGAAGTTGCAGAATGAGCAACTGCATAATGACCTAAAAAGGAAAAAATAATTTTCTAAAAGTTTCAATAAACTAAGTGAAGCCATCAAATACTTTAAGCAATTAATGAGATCCCCTAGACCTAACAATGACATCTAGACTAGGTTGCACAAGTACTAAAGAAAGAGAATCATCCAAAAGTCCTCAAGAAAGGAGCAAAAAAGGTAAGAATTTCAAACCTACTGTCATAATTTTGGTAAGAAAGGACATACTATTAATGTGTTTAGGAGTAGAACTACAAATCAGACTATCAAGCATAAGAACATCGTTCATTGCCATAAGTGCAACAAACAAGGTCAACAAGAACATGAATGCAGAACTATGACCATGCACACACAAAGATTTGAAGGATATTGTTATAACTATCAGAAGTATGGACATAGATCTTTTGAGTGTAGATCTAAACCCATGTGGTCTAGGAAAACAAAGGTAAGGAGCAATAACAACTCTTATAACATGGATTAAAATGCAAGATACAATTGTCATTATTGTCAAGAGTATGGACATGTTCTTGAGAATTATATTAGGAAACACTTCAAAAGTGACTACAAAAGGTGGTTGAGTCAAACCACATGTTTTAGCTATTCTAAGATTGGTCATATTAGTCAATATTTTCCAACAAGGTCAAAGGCACCAATTTGTAAGTTTGATAAAGGCAAAGGCAAGGAAGATGTTGAAAATGTTAGAAATGTAATGAACAAGACATGGAAGAAAAAGGATGATTTCAAAACATCAAATGGAGAAGGGATCACTTCACCCAATGGGTCAGGTGATCACACCTCATCAAACTATGCAATCAAGAGGCATGTGGGATTGATATTCAAAATTTATATCATTCATCAGTTCCAAAGGAATTAGTATTGAAAAGATTACATTAGCATGAACAAAGTTGCAAGCTATTATTAGGAATCCAAGAAAAATCTCTTAGTTTTTCATGTTACTCCCGAGCATGAAAAGTTTCCTCTAAGTGCCAAGTGAAATGCTAGAGGATGTCATGATAATGGATTGGCTAGTTGATTCTGAGCTCATAATGGTTGTTGAATGAATGAAAAGATTAATGGATGTCGAGTGAGACTAAAATTTGTTGATGTCGAGCCTACAACTGTGTAAGGACTCAACATTGAATGCAGTACACCAAAGGGGTATTTGATTGATTTTCAACTCATTTTACATCATTCCAAAATCAAGAAAGAGCAAGGAGAGCTAGAGGCAATCAGGAAATTCATCATAAGTGATTACAGATTTGAGTAGTGATTCAACACCATTTTGTAAGATCTTGTAAGGTATTTATCAAGTGCCAAGTTATGTTGGTTCTATTTTCATAAACCCTAGTTTCACATAATGGCATATAGTTCTTCAAAGGCTAAAGAAGTAGAGGATAAGGTGGTTTTGAATGTTCAACTAGTTTGTAATGAGATCAAATAACTAATTTTCAAGGTCATTCCTAATATTGCATATAAATGAGACCCCTTTAGTGCATTACCCATGAAGTTTTAATGGTTTAGGATGTCAAGAATTATTACAACTTTAAGATTGGGAGTATTGGAGATATGGAGATTAAGAAAGCATATAATAAACTTTGTGAGAATGGTGTGCCAAGGGAAGAATTCAAAATTGTACAGAAGAAAGGGTTAACTCATGCCCTAGATTTCTCAAATGTTTTCAAAACCAAATGCATTAGGATTGTATTGAGTAGGATTCATTATAGTTCACTTTGGTTAGAAAATGGGCCTATCAAAATCACCAAAAGGATAATCCATAGGGTAACAAGGTATCCAATCCTAGATCAACCTAAGACTTTGAGGAGAAATTCAAAAGAAGTTATTGAGAAAAATATAGGAGCTATGTGGAATAAGAGAGGAATCACTATTGACATTATCACAAATACATTGATAGACTTTGCAATAAGGGTAATTTCATACAATTTTTACCAATCAAGAAGATTAAATAGTGTGCCTTGTATTGCAATAAATGTTTTTTACAAGATTGTGAAAAAGGATCACACATATGATCTTGTCGAGCTATAATTACAACAAATTAATTGAAAACCTAGGAGCAATAAGGAGAACAAAGAGTGCTCAATGAAAATTTGGTTCTATCTTGATATGTATCTTCTTCTATGTTCAAAACACATTTCCAACATTTGGCATTATGGCATGAAAGACAAACAGGTTAGTGGCAGTGCAAATAGGTGACTTCATTGAATAGCTAGGTGAGAATTTTAAATCAGTAATGAAAAATTACTTTGAGGACTTTAAGAAATCTATGAAGAAAAGATTAAGAATTATAGTATCATTAGTGGAACAAAATTATGATGATTTTTTTCCTATAGATGTCGATTACAAATTTTTTCAAGCAACAACTCCAAGGGTAAGATTGTTAAGAGCATTAGGATATGAAAAAAATGTAGATGAGGCCTCTACAGCAATAACTGCATTACTTGCAAAAGAGATAGACAAAAATGCCAAACTGTTTGGTAACTATGAGATGGCAAAATCTAAGATTAACTAAAGACTACCTCTATTATCAAGAAGAAGGAGAAGTTGGTTAAGAAATTA
Organism: Cupressus sempervirens; assembly: GCA_028749045.1. Classification (NCBI taxonomy): domain Eukaryota; kingdom Viridiplantae; phylum Streptophyta; class Pinopsida; order Cupressales; family Cupressaceae; genus Cupressus; species Cupressus sempervirens. Next base: position 747,295,708 of record CM053785.1, read on the forward strand.
AAAGCTAAATTTGGTGAATGTGTCAAGTAGGAAGAGGATGAAGAGGAAGAAGACACCCAAACCCAAGCACCACTTGTACTAACATAAGGAATGGGAGAAGATTAGCAAGAGGAAGAGATAGAAGTTGTAGAAGATGCCAAGGGAGAAGAAGCTAAGGAAGTGCCTATTCCTACTGATCGAAAGAAGAGAAAGGATATGGCTCAACCATTGACAAGATCCAAGAAGACTGCTAAACCAAGCCAACCCAAACCAACAACACCTACTACAAGAGCTAGTGCACATGTCACTACACAAAAGGAAAAGGAGAAACCCAACCCAATAGAGTAGGAAGGAGGAGCTCAGAAAAAGCCAAGGAAAAAATATATTACACAACTTGAATCTAATGAGGAGAGAATAGAATGAGATGACAATAGCCAATTCCAAGTGGTGAGTCACAACTCATTATCAAATTTAGAAAATCTATGTGAAAATGTTAAAAATAGTGCAGATTTAACAAGATTTTCTTATATTGATTTTGATAACCTTGGTAAAGTTGAAAAGAATCAAGTGGAGGAGGCTATATATGCCATGATGGAAAACTTTAAGAAAACCCCACTAGAAATTGTAAACTCAATGCCCAAAAATTTATATGAAAGAGTGGAGTAGAAATGACATTATTGTTTAAATTTAGAAAGGAAAATCATGGAAACATCACTTGCACAAGTTATTTTTGAACTTAGTAAGGAAAAAATTACAAAGGCTATGAAGAAATATGTAGTTAGATTTGTTCCCAAATATAGAGCCTTTAGCATATTGCAAAATAATATTGAAGATGTGAAAAAATCCACAAAGATGTGGAATATCACATATGGATTAGCTATAGTAAAAGAAGGTGAATAGGATCCTATAGAGGTCAAAGATGATGAAGAAGATGAAAATAATGAAGAAATAGTTGAGGGAGGTATAGAAATAAAAAAATATGACTAGGCAATAGCTGAAGAAGAGCAACAACAAGTGAAACAACAGCAAGATGAACAGAGCGTACAAGATACACAATTGCCTAATGTCAGCCCTCAACATATAGAAAGTGTAAAAACTGAAACAATAATAGTCAAGCATGTCTATTATCTCACTACTCAGAAAATCAATTGCCTAATAGAGGAAGATTTGAAAAAGATACTAGATGAATCTACACTACAAATAGAATTATGTGATAATCCTATGTTAGTGAGTGTAGATGAAATATAGAAATCAATGACTAATAGTACCAAGGAAGAGGTGAAAACACAAAAACCACCTACTATCACCCCTCAATTCACTAATTTAAATTTTTTGGATAAAATACCAAAAATTACATTAGAAAAGGTTGACACAAATGGAAAGGACATAGTGGAAACTCAAGCTACTATTGATAAATAGAGTGAAACATGTCAGATAGATTTATTTGCACCTCTAACTCAAGTACAAGGTGTATCACAAGGCATTATGGAAAATAAGGACAAACCTAAAGAGACTGAGATGACACCCAAGGTGAAGGAGCAAGTATCAATTCAAGCCCTAGTAAATTTACCAAATTCTAGCACTCCTTCCGGTCACACTCTTCACAAGCTAAGAATAGCTGCAACACTATTGCAAATCTTCGTGCTGAGTCCAAGCTCATCAAAGGAAAAAGAGGTAATACAATATGGAGATGTAAGATTTGATGAAATTTTTTTTTTACCAAGGTATGATTATGCCACAATGACAATAGAGCATATGGGCATACTTCAAGAAGCCTTGAGTAGAAAGAAGCATTAGGAACTGCTTAGAAGGGAGCATAGGCAAAAGCAAGAATTGTTGGATATTAAAGGCATCTTCTTAGATGCATTTAGTCTACCTACTCTAGATGAAACCAATCCACTTATTGAATAATTGGAAAATATAGTGGAAAAGGTGAGTGATGTAGACCTTGATACTGATGCTAATTTATTAGAATGATTTGAAAAGAAATTTCAAAGAAAAGTGAATGAGAAAATATCAAGTGACATAGCACTTACACAAGTTACATTGGAAACTAAGGTAGAGAGTGTGAATAAGGTACTTGAAAACATTTTCTCACTGTACACCAAATTGTACAACCCGACACTCTTCATACAAGAAATAAGGAGTCATATTTTGAGCGTGGAAATTCCAGTTAATTCATCAAGTGCAAAATTGCTTATAAATCTAGCTCAAAGTGAAAAATATTTTACAGCTTTATTGCAAGCATAGAGTCAGTTAGTAGCATTCTCTAGAGAAGAAGCCAACATAAGAGCCAAACTGATCAGCATACAAACAACATTGAACCTCCACATGGAGATTTTTCACAAGGAATTAGGCTATGCATAAACTCTTATGATGAAAGACCCAAATCTTTCTACATTAGATGGCCTAGTCCACCTTGCTGCCAAGTTGGCCATACAAATTAAGTCTTTGGATGTAGCATGTGAAAATTGGGATGTAGCTCTCAAAATTATACTAGAAGTCCATAACTCATTCTTGGAGAAACACACTATCAGTGTATAGCCTATTGACATTAATGTCAAAAGGGGGGAGATATAAGAAAAAGGGGGAGATAGAGAAACAAAAGGGGGAGAATAAGAAAAGGGAGAATGAGAGCATGCTAAGATAAAATAGAGTAAGTGAATGGTGGAGCAAACAAAGAACAACACAAGATAGCCTGAAGCATATCTACTCAATAGGAGTACAAAGTTTTGAGTATAGAAAAAATCAATCAACTCAGGGGGAGTTATCAAATTTTGAGGTATAAGTTGTTACAAAATTTTGAAATTTTTGAAGTTTTATACACAAGTTGAATAAGAGATATGTTATGCCTGTAAGAATAAGGATATCAATGCATGACCAAGTGTTTTTGACACTGATGTCAAAGGGGGAGACTGTTGATCTCAAATTGGTTTCAAAAAGTGAGTGTCTATATACTTAATTCATTTACTTAGTTCATGTTGAACAAGTCATGTATGTTGAGCACAACATGTATAAGATAAAGCATGTTGAGTCCATAGTGAGTGTCAAGTCACTCATGTACCGAGTCACTCAAGTGACGAGTAGATAGTCTATGCCAAGTGATACAAGAGCTGAGTAAGCAGTGCATGCCAAGTTACTCAGATTTTGAGTCATAGTATAGAAGAAACTATATGTCAAACATCATAGTCTTTAGATGCCAAGTAAAACAATTTTGACATAGTTGTTTGTAATGGCACAAACTACTATGTAAACCATTTTTGAGCCAACTTAAAGATTGAATTACAATATTTTGGAGATAAGGATGAATCTTAAGTTGGAATCCCCATGAATTGCATGCAGCCAATTAGGAAAAGGGAAGGTTTAAGTGGAAAAATGGATGAATCACAATCATTGATTCATACCTAACCCTAAATCACCTAAGCCTTCTTAACGAGGACAAACGCTAAAATTCATATGTGTATGAAAGGAGAAAAGAGAGAAGTTTTCATGCACAAATAGAGCATTCATGGTGGCTAAGGAATTGTGAATTGAAATTGCATTGCAAAATCAATTAAAGGAAAATAGAGGAATGGAATAGCATACAATAGAGAGACATCTGATCAAGAAGGATCAAGAATACATCAATTAAGAGGTGATCTATCATCAAGCAACCAAGTGTTAATTGTAGGATCAATGCTAAGTCATTCTAGCAGGTGAATTAGTTAAATCTCTTAATAGAGTAGTCCTAATAGGATGTATTGAAATCCTTTAATAGGGTTCTTACTTATTTGTGAGTTAATGTCCTTTAGAAAGGCACACTTCTAATAGGGTGTTGAAATCCTTTAATAGGTGAGACCTAATAGTCTTTGTAAGCCTTTAACAGGGCAGACCTTTCACAGGGTAGATCATGTCTCATGATCAAACATTGTAACCTTCATTGGATATACTTTATTATTGTAGTAGTGAAGATTTGTGGGTGTCATCCCCACCCCAATTTTACCTTCTCATTGGAGGGCTTTTCGGTAATCATATCCGGTGTCATACACGTGTGAATTTTTACTTGTTTACATATTTTAGATGCACATGCTTTACATGATATTTCATTTTACTTAGTGAATGTATGATATGGATGTGTGGTGAATGTTTCATGGGTCAAAGTTTAAATTACTGATTCACACCCCCCCTAAGAAGTTTACCTTTCCTATTGTAATTCTAATAGTTAGGAGTCAATGAGAAAATTTAGTACAAAGAGTCCCTGTTAGGAGACTTTTGATCCCTATTAGGAGATTTCAACCCTGTTAGGAGTTGTGGTACTAAAGATGCAAGAAGAGCCCATTGCTGAAACATGCACTTCCAATTACAAGAAGAGCTCACTACTCAAACAAGTAATCAAACTTATCTTCTTCCTCAATTTATCTTTGATCTTTAGCTTGATTTTGGATCACCAAATAGCTTGTACAAAACCTCACATATATCACTTTCACAATAAGTTCACACATCACAATATTCCTAGAACTTACATCACAATTGCACTTCTTATCGCAAAATGTCATTTGTATAAATACCATGCCTTTACACAAATTGTTGCTAGATCACCTAAGACTACAATACACTTTTCCAACTTAGAGTAAACATCTAGGATATCAGCCCTAATTGGACACATAATTATTTTGTAAACAAAATAATACTTTTCTTCAATTCCACTGACCTAATTTGCTAAAACATGATTATCTCTATTTTGCATAGTCTGTACTAACTTTTGAGGTTATACACATCATCACCAACATGTATACTATCTCCATCTAACTTTTCTCATCATAATATGATGTCAGTAACAAGTTATAAACAAAATAATACTCTATTACAAAATTCTATACTTAGACAATTTTTTGATTACCAAAAGCTAAGTCTCTTTATTTCTAAGGTTTCCTGTAAGAATGTACATCATGTGTTGCCATAAATGACAAAAATTATGTATCTCTATTATCTAATCATCCATAGTTTATTTATTATTCATTTTGGCATAAGTTTTAAGACTTAGGGGAAAATCTCAATATTAGATTATATTTGTAATGATGTAAATATGAAAGAATGTTTTTTCCACTAATGTTAAAGGGGGAGATTGTTGGTATCTCTAACTATTTTTGTCTTGGTATCTCTAACTATTTTGGTCTATTACTATCAAAAATTTAGTTGATTACAAGGTAGAGTTAGACGGTCATCACTGTGATAGAGCTACTCTATATAGACTGAGTCGTGTATATAAGGAAGTATGTACCAAGCTCTATAGGAGCCAAGTAAGTGTATGGTCACTGAGTATTTTCTATACAAGATGAGCTCATCATTGATCAATTAGTTTTAAGCATGACAAGTGTTGAGTTACATAGTATGTGTCAAGAACAATACAAACCAAGCAACAACAATATAGAGTATTAGAAAATAGTAAAGGTGGAGCAATGTAGAGCTTACATAAAAGTTAAGAATGGAATAGGTTTTGAGGTAAATCATTTTCAAGATGACACTGAAGGAACATTTAATATATGTAGAGGTTGTTACAAAAAATTTCTCATGTTAATGACATGTATCATAGATCTCTATGTTGTGTGATCAATGATTCAAAGGGAGAGGCTAATTATGGAAGCATATAAAAAAACTCTTTAAAAAAATCTATAAATGGAGATGATCTTAACCTAGATTATGTGTCATGGAGATGAAATAAGAGTGTACATAAAAATAAGGAGAAATACGTGAATTAGTGAAGTAAAAGATTGAGATGAAACCAAGAGTTAGTGAAAGTGTTATGTCATCTCTTGATAGAGCAGGTGACCTAATCAAAGAAGTGAAGAGGGAGAAAGGTATTATTGGGTCAGAAGAGAGGATCAATTAGCAAGGAGAAGACTCAAAATTAGCATACAAATATTACCAAGAGTTAGGTACTAAATCAGTTTTAAAAAAATTAAATTAGGGGAAATCTCTTAACAGAGTGATCTTAATAGATCTTTATCAATCTCCTAATAGAGTCCTTACTTCATTGTAAGTGTTAAATCCTCTAACAAGGTGAGACCTAGTAGTCTCTTAAGATTTTAATAAGGTAGACCCCTCATAGGGTAGATCATATATTATGATCAAACATTATAACCCTAACAAGTTAACTTTATTACTACAGTAGTGAAGATTTATGGGTGTCATCTCCACCCAAGTTTTACCTTCACCTTGGAGGGTTTTTGGGTAACAAATATTGTGCTATGTGTTTATTTTCATCCATGTGGTAGACCAAATTTACATGTTATAGAAATTTTATTAGTACAAGTTTTACATGTACAAGTTAACTAGTGGATGTGTGAATGAATTGTTTGTTAATCTTAGATTGGTTTTGACATATGAGTGACAATATACTTAAGTTAATTGTTTAGTTCATGTCAAACAAGTAGTATATGATGAAAGAGAGATATGCAGTAAGTTCTAAGTAACTAGTAAGTGTCATGTCACTCAATGTTGAGCAGATAGTATGTGCTAATTCATTCATATGCCAAGTGATCAAGGGATATTAAGTCATTTAGAGGTTGGTATACAACATTGAAGTTGCACTTGATGTCGAGCATCAGGGACTTCAAGTCTCAAGTAATACAATTTTGTCATAATTATTTGTAATGGCACAAACTACTATGTAAACTATTTTGGAACCAACTTAAGGATTATTTTACAATCTTAGATGGTAAGGATGAATCTTTATTAAGAATCCCTATTCAGTACATGTAGCCAATGAAAAAAAGGTAAGGAATATGAGTGAATCACAATCATTGATTCATACCTAACCCTAAGTCAGATGGGTCTTTTTAAGGTGGAAAAACCCTAAAAAATTTATGTGTGTGGAAGGAGAAAAGAGAGAAGTTTGCATGCACAAATAGAGCATTCATAGTGACTAAGGTATGGTGATCTAAGATATATTGCAAAATTAGTTAAAGGATAAAAAAGGAAAGGTTTTATAGGATAGAAGAGATACATCTAATTAGTAAGGATCAAGTACACATCAAGAAAGAGGTGATCTATTATCTAATAGTGGAGTGCTAACTGCAAGATCATTGTTGAGACATTCTAATAGGTGAATCAATTAAATCTCTTAATAGAGTAGTCTTAATGGGTTATTGTAAATCCTTTAACAAGATGTTTACTTCATTGTAAGTTAAAGTCCTTTGCCAAGCACACTTCTAATAGGGTGTAGAAATCCTTTAACAAGGTAAGATCTAACAATCTTGTAAGCCTTTAACAAGGCAAACCTTTCACAAGGTAGATCATGTTTCATGATAAAATATTGTAACCTTCATTAGATACACTTTATTGTTGTAGTAGTGGAGATTTGTGGGTGTCATCCCCACCATTGTTTTACCTTCTCATTGGAAAGTTTTTGGGTAACCAAATATCTTGTTTCATACATGTGTTGAATGTTTATTTACTTTTATGTTATGGATGCATATGCTTAATTTAGTATTTTAGTTTACATGCATAGATTGTGAGATGGTTGTGTGGTGCATGATTTTAAGGTTGGACTTTTAAGTGTTGTTTCACCCCCCACCTCCCCCACCCCCTATTAGGGTTTAATTTTCCCATTGTATTTCTAATAATTCATATATGAGCCTTGTTCTATGGAAAGTAAATCTTTGCAGCTTTGAGGAAAGATCTTGGAGATGGAAGTCTACAAGTTAGGAAAGACTCTTGAGAACCAAAAGATTGAAATACAACTTGCTCTACGTCAACTGAATGAAGCAAGAGATAATCTAAAACATTCATTAAAGAGAAGGAAATATATAGCCATTGAGGAGAATGATACACAATACTAGGAGATTTGCACTATTGGACTATTTACTCAACAAAACATAAGTGAATTTGATGCAATAGTTGTAGATTTGATGGAAAAGAATGGAGCCCTAACTAAAAAGGTTTGAAATCTCAAAATAAAATAAGAAGTCCAATCAATATTGCTATGTGAGGTGATTGATCAAAAAAAGAAAGCCGAGGAAGACAAATTCATGATTGAAGATGACAAAAAGATATTGACGAACACACTGGAAGAAAAGACATCAGAGGTGAATAGGATTTCTCACATGTAATTGGAAACATTGAATCAAATGATGATTGCAAATCATGAATTGAATGGAAAATATATTGAGATCACACCACTGAAGTTGTAGAATGAACAACTGAGAGATGATCAAAAAAGAGAAAAATAATTTGCTAAAAATTTCAACAAACCTAGTGAAGCCATCAACTATTTTGAGCAATTGATGAGATATCCTAGATCCAACAATGATACTACTAGATTGGGTTATACTAGTACTAAAGAAGGAGAATCATCTAAAAGTTGTGAACAAAGGAATTCCAATGGTAAGAACTCAAAACCTACTTGTCATAATTGTGGTATGATAGGTCATACTACCAATGTTTACTGGAGAAATATTGTAAATTAGAATCATAAGTAGAAGTTCATGGATCACTGCCAAAAATGCAACAAACAAGTACATCATGCACATGAATGTAGAACCAAGATCATAAGCACATAAATATTTGAAGGATACTACTATAACTTTTAGAAGTATGGACATATAGCATTTAAATGTAGATCCAAGGCCAAATGGTCATCAAACAAGTAGACAAAGGTAAAGGACAATGGCAACTCTTATAATTGGGATTATAATACTAGGTATAGTTGTCACTATTGTCAAGAGTATGGACATGTTCCTAAGAATTGCATAGGAACACATTTAAGAAGTGACTACAAAAGATGGTTGAGTCAAACTACATGTTTAGTTTCTAAAGATTGGTCACATAAGTAAGAATTGTCCAAAAAGGTCAAGAACACAAAGCATTAAGTCCTACAAAGGGAAAGGAAAGGTAGATGTTGAGAATGTTAGAGATGAGACATGAACAATACATGGAAGAGAAAGGAAGATTTCAACACATCAAGTTTAGATGACATCACTTCACCCAATGGGTTAGGTGGTCACACCACCTCCAATTAAGCAATCAAGAGGTATATGTGAGACTGATATTTAAAAAATATACTATACATCAATTTCAAGTATTTAGTTTTGAAAAGATTATGTTTGCATAAAGAAAGGTGAAAAGTGTTTTTTATAATTTGGAAGAAATCTTGAATTTTTGTCCATTTTCATGTTAATGTCATGCACAAAAGGTTTCACTTAAGCTCAAGCTATCATAAGTGATAGCATTGACCAAACCCATAGTGGTTTTTGAGCTTAAAGAAAACTAAATGGAAGCCGAGTGAGTTGAAATTTCTATTCAAACCGAGCTTACAGTTGTGCAAGCACTAAGCATTAATTGTGAAGTTTTAAGGTCTATATGATCAATTTTTGACTCATTTGACATCATTCAAATCTAGAGAGAGAACCAAGCGATAATTCTAAGAATTTGTAGAGTAAATTCAACCACTACTTGACACCATTCATCATATTTATGAAGGCATTTATCAAGTGTCAAGCTACACTATTTGAATTTGTGCAAACCCTAGGTATTAAATATGGTGTCTAGTTCTTTTTCTACTAAGGTCAAAGAGGTAAAGGAATTTCTAAATGTTTATTTAATCAAAAATGAGATTACACAATCAAATTTAAAGGCAATTCTTGACATTACTTATAAACAAGACCTGTCTAGTGCAGTATCCATAATACCACCCCAAGTCTTAATAATTCAAGATGTGAGATATTGTTACACATGCAAGGTGGGTACCATAGGTGACATGTAAATCAAAGACCTATATGAAAAAATATGTAAAGATGGAATATTAAAAGAAGAATTCAAGATTATAGAAAGAAAAGGGTTAACCCATGCCCAAGATTTACCAAACACTTCTAAGACAAAATGGATAAAGATTATTTTGAGTAGAATTCATTAAGATTTTGTATGGTTAGAAGATGGACCTATCAAGATTAATAAGAAGATTTTGTAGAGGGTAATATGGTATCCAACCATAAACAGACCCAAAACCATGAGAAGTGAAAAAAAAGAGGTTATCGAAAAAAATATTGGGGCAGTATGGAACAAGAGAGGAATTACAATTGATACCATCACAAATCCCCTAATTACTTTTGTGGTAAGGATGATTTCACACAATTTTTTTCAAATCAATCACGTTAAATAGTGTACCTTATATTTTTGTTAACATAGGCTACAAGATAGTGAAGAAGGATCATTATTATGAGCTTGTCAAGCTCTAGTTGCAACAATTATCAAAAAACTTAAGAGCTACAAGGAAAACCAAGAAAACCAAGAGTGCACAATGCAAGTTTGGATCCATACTTGTATGTATATTTTTCTATGTGCATAACACATTTCCTTCCTTCGGTAAAGTTGCATGGAAGAAAAAAAAATCTATTGTAGTACAAATAGGTGAATTCATTGACCAAATGGGAGAGAATTTAAGTCTATTATGACTAGTTACTTTAAGGACTTTAAGCAGTCAATAAAACAAAGACATAGGATTCTAGTGCCACTAGTTGAAAAACATTTTAATGATGTTTTCTTTCTAGTTGATATTGATTTTACATATGTATAGACTATAGTTCCAAGGGTAAGATGGTTGAGACCTCTAGGATATTAGATTGATGTGGATGAGGCCTCTATAGAAATTACAACTTTTCTTGTAGAAGAAGTAGATAATAAGGCTACTACCTTTAGTAATTATGATGTTGCAAAATCAAAGATAACTATGGACTTGAAGACAACATCAGTAATAAAAAAGAAGAACAAAATAGTTAAGAAGCTTTAAAAAAAAATTGTGAAGGAGTAGAGGACGATGAAGAAGAAGAAGAGAATACAGATGATGAAGATGATGTCCTTGCTCAAGCACCACTAGCCCTAACCCAAGGTCAAGGAGAAGATCAAGGTGAAGAGGAAGTGGAGCTTGAAGAAGGTGCCAAGAGAGAAGAATCTAATGAAGCACCTATAGTCATAGAAAAGAATAAGCGGAAAGCTAAAGCTCCAGTAGTAAACAAACCAAAGAAGGTTGTAAAACCTAAGCCTGTATTTCCAGCTACTTGAACTAGCACAAGAGCTACTACTAAGAAAGCTTAAGTAGTGGAAAAGAAAAAAGAAAAGAAGGCCAAGAAAGCTATACAAGATGATGAGTCTAAGAAGAGACAATGGAGATTTTGAATTTCTCTAGCCAAATTAGATGAGGAGGGGACAATATTTGATGATAATAGCCAATTCAAAGTGGTAAGTCACGGTTCTTCTTCTAATTTGGATAGTCTATGTGACAATATAAAGAATAAGGTAGATTTGAGTAGATTTTCACATATTTAATTTGATAAGCTTGGAAAGGTAGAAATGGATAAGGTAGAAGAGTTAGTATATGCCATGATGGCAACCTTATGATGACTACAATTGAGGTTTCCAACTCACTACCAAAGAACTTATATGATAGAGTTGAGAAAAGATAGAAATATAGTCTCACAAAAGAGAGAAATATAATAGAAACTACACTTGCAAGAGTGGATCTATATTTAGATAAATCTAAGATTACAAAGGCCATTAATAAATACGTAGGAAGATTCTCTCCAAAGTACCATGTATTCCATATTTTAAAGAAAAAAATTGAAGATGTTGTTCAATAGAGTACCCAAATATGGAAGGTAATTTATGGGCTAGCAACATCTAAGATAATTTAGTAGACATTTATTGAGGTCAGTGATGAAAAATGTGAACAAGAAGTAACTGAGTTTACTAAAGTTGATATTGGGAAATATTCACATGTAGAAGGCACTAAGACAAATGTAGACACATAGGCAACAACTGAAGATGAGCAAAAAATAGAATAGAATATACTAGATATACAAATTTTGAGTGCCAATGAAAAACATGTGACAAAAATAGACACTAAAATTATATAGATCAAGGATGTTTCTGACAATATTCCCTAGATCATCAATCCCCTAATAGAGGAGGACATGAAGAAAATTTTTCTAGACACCACCACCAAGGCACAACTATGAATTTATCCTATATTGGTGAGTGTAGATGAACATAAGAAGGAAGAGAAGACATCTGTAGAGGTGGAAGCACAAGACATATCAAAAACCCCTCAAATTACTATGATACAACCTACATTACCCATTGTAGTGTATCAAAGAAAAGAGACATCCATGATAAACATAATGAAATTGGTGCACACTGTGTCAGTACTAGAAATTACTATAGAAGCTTAGGTTGGAAGACAAGTTCAAATAGGTTAGGTAGATATTCTTGTACCTACAACAAAAGTTCAAGGTGAAATTGAAATTAAAAGGAAAGAAGAGGAGAGGACTAAAGAGTTAGACTTGATTACAAAGCCTGAGGAGCAATTAGCAATACAAATGTTGGTTACTCTACCAGCAACTACTACTCATCTAAGTCAAGCACCTTAGAGGCCGAGTGTAGAAGCTATACCAATATAGTCATCAATTCCTAGTCCTAGAAGATCCAAGGTAGATGAGGTTGCATCATTTGGTGATGTCAACTTGGATGAAGTGATTTTTTTACCAAAGTTTGACCTTGCAACAATAAATATTGACCAAATGAGCATAATACATGATGCACTTGCAAGGAAAAAGCATCAAGAACTGCTTAAAAGGGAGTATTGGTAGAAGCAAGAATTGCAAGACATCAAGGATATATTTCTTGATGCATTCATCCTGCCAACACCTAAAGAAGATAAACCTATCATAAAGTAGATGGTAAACATTATAGAATAGATCAATGATACAGACCTGGATTCAAATGTAAAATTACTTGAATGGTTTGAAAGAAAGTTTCAAGGAAAAGTCAATGAAAAGATATCAAGTGCTATTGCACTTAGTCAAGTTGAGTTAGCAAAAAAGATTAAAAGTGTAAATAAACTCTTAGAGAATATTTTCTCACTTTACACCAAGTTGTGTGATACAACTCTGTTTACACAACAAGTGCAACACCATATTACAAATCTAGAGGGAGATATGAAGCTAACAGGTACTACTCTACCAAATTCTCCATCTTAAAGTTAGAAGTAGTTTATAAATTTGATGAATTCCCAAGGCTAGTTGGTTTCTTTGCATGCTCAAGATACAAATATTTGAGCTACACTGATCAACATCCAATCCATGCTGACCCTACACATGGAAATACTTCACAAGGAGCTAGCCTTTATGAAGACATTAATGTAGAAAGATCCTCATCTTTCTACACTTGGAGTCTTAGTTCATCTTGCTACCAAGTTAGCAATCCAAATCAAATCACTGGAGATAGCTTGTTATAATTGGGATGAAACTCTAAAGTTAATACTTGAAATCCATAAATATTTTTTGGATAAACACACTCTATGTGTATAACCCTTCGACATCAGTGTCAAAAAGGGGGAGAAATAAGTAAAGGGGAGCACTAATTTTTTGAGAGTAAGTTTTGGGGGAGACAAACCAAAGGAGAAGTCAAAGATAGAAGTAGAGTACAACACAATTCATCATATGCATATTTACTTAGTAGGAGTATTGGTTCAAATTTAGACTAGGACAATCAACTTAGGGGGAGTTATAAGATTTTGAGGTATGACATTTAAGTGAACTTTTTGCAAATTTTAAAATTTTTTACATATGTCGATCAGGGATAGTGAGTATCTGAGTTATGCTTGAACAAGTAAGGTTATTCATGCATGACCAAGTATTTTGCCTCTCATGTCAAAGGGGGAGATTGTTAATATTAGATTAGTTTTGACATATGAGTGACAATATACTTAAGTCATTTACATAATTAATATTGAACAAGTAGTATATTTCGAGCGAGAGATATATAGTAAGTGTTGAGTAACTAGTAAGTGCCAAGTCACTCAAGTTCCTAGTAGATAATATGTGTTGAGTCATTTAGATGTCGAGTGACCAATGGATGCTGAGTCATTCAAAGGTCAAGTTACAACATTGAAGTTGTAGTTGATGTTGAGCATTAGGGAACTCAAGTGTCAAGTAATATAGTTTTTACATAGTTGTTTGTAATGGTACAAACTACTATGTAAACCATTTTCGAGCCAACTTAAGGATTTTCTTGCAATCTTAGATGATATGGACAAATCTTTATTGATAATCCATGTGTAGTACATGTAGCCTAATCAAAAAAAAGAAAGGATTAAGAAACATTATGGGTGAATCACAATCATTGATTCATACCTAACCCTAAACTTTTTATGTGTGTGGAAGGAGAAAAGAGATAAGATTTCATGTGTAAATAGAGCATTCATGGTGACTAAGGTATGGTGATCTTAGATATATTATAGAATCAATTAAGGAGAATAGAGGAAAGGAGGTAGAGGATAGAAGAGATACATTTGATCAATGAGGATCAAGTACACATTAGGAAAGAGGTGATTTTCTATCTACCAGTAGAGTGGTAACCACAAGATCATTGTTGAGACATTTTAACAAGCGAATTAGTTAAATCTCTTAACAAAGTAGTCTTAACAGGCTATTGTAAATCCTTTAATAGGGTGCTTACCTCATTATAAGTTAAAGTCCTTTTACCAAACACACTTCTAATAGGGTGTTGAAATCCTTTAACAAGGTAAGATCTAATAATCTTGTAAGCCTTTAACAAGGCATTACTTTTACAGGGTAGATCATGTTTCATGATCAAACATTGTAACCTTCATTGGATACACTTTATTAGTGTAGTAATGGAGATTTTTCAGAGTCATTCCCACCACAATTTTACCTTCTCATTGGAGGGTTTATAGGTAACCAAATATCATGTTTCATTCATTTTTGAATTTTTATTTACTTTCAAGTTATTGATGTATATGCTTAATTTGGTATTTATGTTTACATGCATAGATTATGAGATGGATGTGTGGTGAATGGTTTTAAGGTAAAATTTTTAAGTGTTGATTCACCACCCCCACCCCTAATTTTACTTTTCCCATTGTATTTCCAACATTTCTAAAAAGTAAAAGTGCTTAAGATTATGATTCACCCCCACCCCCCCTCTCTGAGTATCTTGTCATCCTATTTATACCTCCATCAATCAACAATTGCCATGCTAGATAAAAAGAAAGAGTACTTCAAAGAAGAACATGTACGTAGTTAATCTCAAGATAAAGTTATGTAATGAAACCCAATACATATAAGATAAATCTTACATCAGGGCATATGCACCGAGTTGTGGTGCCAAAAAGGTGACAAGGAAATTTTTTTTTCCTATTTTTTTAAAAATAAAAAGTATATATGATGGGCTGCAAACCCGTAGCCCATCATTTTCATCAATATTTTCTTCTACTCCTATAGCGAGCAGCACGTACGTGAGTTGAAGACTCAACATTTGCACCACCATTTGCCAAAATGCCTCCTCGTCAACAAAATCCAAGACCACAAGCGCACCCACGACGACGCCGTAAGTGATATAAACCTAACTTTGCATTGTTTGATATATTTTTCATATTGTTTTGTAAGTTTTTTATATTCTTTTGTAGGGTTTTCACAAATTTCATTTAGATTTGTTTATTTATTTGAATTTCAATTGATTTTTTATCAGGAAATGTTCATAATCAACCAGAAAATCCACAAGAACATCAAAACCCTCAAGAACCCCAAAACCAAATCCCTCCTCAAGAAGAAGAACAAATTCCACAACCTGAACCAATTGCAAGACCTCCACCAGGAACACAAGAAAATATAAGAAATGAAATAGAGAGAGGCAAAATTGAATTAGAAGGAATCATTGCTCGGTTGAAAGAATCCAAACAAACCAATCCAATGAGGGCTCAATTGGCATCATCCCTCAAATCCATTAACACTCAGATAGCCTCAATTAGTGGTCAGTTAGATATTTGGTGGGCTAAGAGGGATGAAAAAAAAAGATTTTATGAAAATAAATTGTCATATGAAGATGTTAGAAAAAAGGAAATACCAAAAGGTAGTATATGTGCATTATTTAGAAAACCCGATGAGCAAAATACTGTTAGAGAGGGTACTAAATGATTCCCCATCCATTGGTGCATACATGATGCTATTAGAAATAATTTTTGGGATAGATGGTGGATGGTTTTTGATGCCCCTCCTTGCAACAATCATGAAGTTCCCATGTATTTTTTGAAGAAATTATATTGTGAGTTTGTCCTTGGGGAGGTCCCCAATTATTTTGATATGTTAGACTCCCAGGGTAGAGGTGGGGGGTCATCATTTGAGAGGCCAGGAGCATGTCGTGACCCTAATGTAGTTAGGGCAGCTGTGGTCCATCCACAACATGAGCATGTGATTATTCCTTCAGTTGTGAAGGAACATGTAGAGGCCAACACTCTAGGGATCATTAATGCTTTGACACAGACCCTCATCCATTCCACGAGCCCATTAGTTGAGGGGGAGCCTTCTATATGTAATGGTCACATGTGCACTTCATGCAGATCCCTATGCACATTTGGCACTCATGTCAAAGATGGTGTAGATGATGGGCTTGTCATCGATCAGTTCCTGAACGAGACATTTGGCATTGACACACAGGTAAATTACTAATTTGATCACATTTCATATGTATAGTGAATGATTAATTAATTAGAATTTATTGACATTGGTCAAAATTTAGGGTCAAAGTGTTCCTGGGCCTAGCAACGATCCTCCAAGCCCATTTTTTGTCCCTTCGACGAGTCTTGAGGTATGTATCAATTTAATCATTTTAATTAATACATATATTTATTACGTAATCATATTAAGGATTGACCAAAAAAAATATGCATGTGCATCAGTTCTCCAGAGGACCCTCAACCTTTACCACAGACGCAGAGCAGAGACATCATACGAGCTTCACACAAGTACAATTGTTTCATGTTAATTTAATTCATTTGATTATATTTAGTTCATGTTTCATGTTAGATATAACATGTATTGTATGACATGCAGCTCATGATGTCAGACACACCTCCTCATCTACGGCAGTTTGTTGATAGTGGAGTGGCCGCAGCTGTGGCTAGCTCACAGCCACTGACAGAGGTATGAAATAATTTTCTTTGTTTTAGTTGTTCTTTATAATAGTTAATCTCAAAATTTCTAACGTTATTTATAAGTGATTATTTTTATTGAATTGTTGTAGGGTCTTGTCACACCTGATCGTCCACAAGCATTTGAGGTGGACTAACAGAGTGACTATTTGTTGGCGGTAAGAAATAATTGATTTTGTGAGTACATATATTTTATTTCAACATATAATAAATATTGATTCATATCTACTTTATTTGTATCAGTTGGACCTGGAGAAGAGCCTCAACAAGAGGTGAAGTGAGTGTGTCAGGAGGGCCCCGTCATCTCCACTGTCTCCCTCCACACGATGGCAGAGGACGTCGAGAGACTTGTTTCCTTCCCCTCGTGGGAAGGAAAAGATGTAGTTGAGATATTTGATACATATATATAGAGACTTGTTTCCTTCCCCATGTATATATATATGCATCTGAGAGACATATTCGATAGACATTTGATGTACATATGACATTCTATATTTGATGTATGACATGTTTGATGTATGAAATTATTGGTTATCATAATATATTATGTGTTTGTTAATGTATATGACATTATTGGTTATCATTTTATATTATATGTTTGTTCATGTATGACATTAAATTAGATATGTTCGTGTATGACAGTAAATTAGATATGTGCATGTATGAAATTAAATTCAATTGCTAGAGAGTTGCCATTATGTCTACCAACAAGTAGATGTTCTTTTTTGCTTTATTAGTATTTCTCAAAAACTGCAAAGAAGTTGTTTCTGGTGAATAGTTGTAAACAATTGTAATCATCGACTTCATGTACTCATGGCTTTGGCTGCGAACACTTGTAACTTTGGCAATAAGCATCCATGGCTTTGGCTATGTGCAGTAGTGGCTTTGGCTGTGAGCATTTATGGCTTTGGTTGTAGGCACAATATAGCCTTGGCTGTAGGTTGTCTTTCTTGCTGCATGTCGAAGTTACCTTCAAGAATATCATTAGTCCAAGATCATTACAATTAAAATACTATGACATAATACCTTGGAAATAATAGTCTTTAACCCATTACTTTATTTGTTAAAACATCATGTAGTATCTACTATAGTCCTCCTACTCAAATATGTTTTCAAAAATACTTAGTATGGAAAAGAAATGTCTATGGAAATCTTGTCAAATAGGATATTGAAGAACTAAATGTGGATAGTCATTAGTACCCATCAATAAGAACACATACATCTTTCTCAAGCAAGCCATATGACATTAGCAAGTAATTTATAAATTTCCTTTGCAAATAACTAGAAGATGCTATGAATCTTAATACAGAGTTAATCACGAACTCATTATTCCATCCAAGAAGCATATATCACCCTAAGCCAATTAACCGACAAGATAAAAATTAATTCAATTTCAACAAAATTTTGAGTATAACAAGCATCTTAGGGATTCTCACAAGAATTAACACGATGTTCACAAGAGCATTACAAGTTCTTGTAATGCTATTTCACATATTATAATCATATTCAGTTTTGAATGGCCATTTGTGTTACAAGCATAAATGTTCTTTAAGGTCTTTTAATTCTAGACATGAATTTTATTATGAAGATTTTTTATGACAACCCACTCAATGCATATATTGTTGTTCCACATTATGCTAATTTGACTTCCATTAGTTAATTTGGGTCTCGACATGATGTTATTCACTACCTTATATATATATATATATATATATATATATATATATATATATATATATATATATATATATATATATATATATATATATATATATATATATATATATATATTTGTAGTGAGGTTCTGGCTTGAATGAATGTATTAATCATCGAAGTTGTGAACCTTGGTTGAGATCCTTACAAATATATTTTCAAATTGGACCTCAAATAGTTTTCTCAGTCACCCCCTATACACAGATACTGAAATTGTAGTTAATTACAAAATTAATACTGAATTAACACAAGTTTAATTGAGAAGTATTATGTTCCTCAATAGGCTAGATTATTATTGACCGGGAAGCTTTATCTTAGAGTAGTTGGTTTCCTAAATCTTTAGCGCAATGACAGTCTTATGGAATGTGGAATTAGGTCTGCTAGCTAAGGAGCCTTATTTAAAAGGTAGAGGAAACTCAAGACTCATGTGTTTCCAATCAATATAAATGTTTAAATCATTTCTCTAATTTTTTCTATTTATGATCTTCTTAAAACTTAACTTTCTAAATGCATTGATGGGGAAATAAAGATCTTCTAGGAACTAAAGGCTAATCATGTTTAATACTTACAATTCTCTATTTTTATCTAATAATTTAAAAAAGATTGTACAAGTGTTTTCAAAGAGCAACACTTGTCACTAACATCATAAGAAGGAATATCCAAGGAGACTTACCACTGATCCCCCACCACCAAATTCAAGAGAAAACAAAATTCCACTACTAAAGAGATAGTAACAATGATCATCCCTAGTCTCTCCCTTATCACAAAATGATTACCATCAAAATTTGTATTTCCAATTGCGTCATGTGCGTTGAAGCGATAGTAACATTTTCACTCTCTTACCTAATGTCTCCCATTTTTGAAACTCCTGGGGAAGGGCAAGGCCATCTTCTCAGTACTTCAAAATAAAATGAGTTCCATTTTTTCACATATTGATAATCATTGACTTAAAGTATAGTCAAAGTATTGACAGCCCATAGATATGCCCCATCAAAGATTGCAGCCCTATGGCATTTAGTGACCCTTAGGGACTTTCTGGTTCAGCGTGACTGAGAACATTTGAGCACTGAAGGGGATAGGAAGAGGTTGGGGATAGGGTTTACCCGGCCACCTAAAGCTAATGGAGTAGACATTTTGATCCCACGATGAAAGATGAGAGAGATTTGGCAGTTGGCAACTTTGTACTGGCCAACCCTACAAGTTTCAGCATCACCCGAGATGACATTGTAGAATGAAAATGGAATGTGATCTCCAAAAAGAGAGAGAGGTTATTGTAGGTCTCTATAACATGGTCCTGTAGGAATTGGAATCTCATCCATATCTCACATGAGCTCCAAGATATGCCTCGTCAAAGATTGCAACCCTGTGGCATTTAGTGACCCTTAGGGACATTCGGGTTCGGCATGCCTGAGAATGTTTGAGCACTGAAGGGGATAGGAAGAGGTTGGGAATAGGGTGTACCCGACCACGCAGAGCTAATGGAGCAGATAGTTTGATCCCACAACGAAAGATTAGAGAGATTTGGCAGTTGGCAACTTTGTACTGGCCAACACTACAAGTTTCAGCATCACCCGAGATGGCGTTGTAAAATGAAAACGGAATGTGATCTCCAAAAAGTGAGAGATGTTATTGTAGGTCTCTGCAACATGATCTTGTAGGAATTGGAATCTCATCCATATCTCGCACAAGCTCTGAGATATGCCCCATCAAAGATCGCAACCCTGTGGCATTTAGTGACCCTTAGGGACATTCGGGTTCGGTGTGCCTGAGAATGTTTGAGCATTGAAAGGGACAGGAAGAGGTTGGGGATAGGGTTTACCCGGCCACTCGGAGCTAATGGAGTAGACAGTTTGATCCCACGATGAAAGATAAGAGAGATTTGGCAGTTGGCAACTTTGTACTAGCCAACACTACAAGTTTCAGCATCACCCGAGATGGCATTATAGAATGAAAATGGAATGTGATATCCAAAAAGTGAGAGAGGTTATTGTAGGTATCTATAGCACGGTCCTATAGGAATTGGAATCTCATCCATATCTCGCACAAGCTCCGAGATATGCCACATCAAAGATCACAGCCCTGTGGCATTTAGTGACCCTTAGGGACATTTAGGTTCGGCATGCCTGAGAACGTTCGAGCACTGAAGGGGACAGGAAGAGGTTGGGGATAGGGTTTACCCGGCCACCCGGAGCTAATGGAGTAGACATTTTGATCCCATGATGAAAGATGAGAGAGATTTGGCAGTTGGCAACTTTGTACTGGCCAACACTACAAGTTTCAGCATCACCCGAGATAACATTGTAGAATGAAAATGGAATGTGATCTCCAAAAAGAGAGAGAGGTTATTGTAGATCTCTGTAACATGGTCCTGTAGGAATTGGAATCTCATCCATATCTCACACGAGCTCCAAGATATACCCCGTCAAAGATCGCAGCCCTGTGGCATTTAGTGACCCTTAGGGACATTCGGGTTCGGCATGCCTGAGAATGTTTGAGCACTGAAGGGGATAGGAAGAGGTTGGGGATAGGGTGTAACTAGCCACGCAGAGCTAACAGAGTAGACAGTTCAATCCCATGAGGAAAGGTGAGAGAGATTTGGCAGTTGGCAACTTTGTACTAGCCGACATTGCAAGTTTCAGCATCACCCGAGATGGCATCGTAAAATGAAAAAGGAGTGTGATCTCCAAAAAGTGAGAGAGGTTATTGTAGGTCTCCAAAAAGAGTGTTTAAAAATGCAAAAATAGTGGGGGTCCTTTGTATGGTTTGGGAGTTTGACTGTTAAAACTAGAAATTGTCCTAGTAGTAAGTGCTAGTAACAGTTTTGAAATTTGATTGTTGAGTGTTGAGAAACCTCAAGTTTGGGATTTTTCTTGTTGGTTTGAGTCTATAATAACCATTTCCATCTGAAAAGTCAAGTTTTGAAACCATTTAAGAAGTATTTGCATAGTTTTCCCTAAAATTTGAGTGCATAAAAAGGGGTATGTGATTGCTCCCAAGGTGGATTTAGTGTTTTCTCCAAACAAGAGTTGCATTTTATGTTTGAAGTCATCTAATATAACCAAATTGAAGGTGTTTGAACCATTTTGGGGTTCTAGAGATGTTTCAAAGTAAGAGTTCTAGAAAGCCCTAGGGTAAAGGGGCTAGAAAGGAGGGTTTTGTAAAAACCATTGTAAAGTTGATCATGAGACCAAAAAAATAGAAGAATCCTTGCATTTGAGTCATGTATTAAGACTTTTTTGGGTCATGGGAGTTCCAAAATTCAAGGGATTGTGAGTTGCTTTGTAAATGGCCTCAAACTAGGCCTAGTTGGCAAACTGAAAGAGCCAGTTTTGAGTGATATTTTACAAAACAAGTGTAGTTGGTTTTGGAGTATATTTTAGAGTGAGGAAAAGGGTATTTTAATCACCCAATAGTTTAGGAAGTTTTGTGGAAAATTTTGGAGAAAACAACAAATTAGTGACTGGCAAGGGCTAGTTGGAACAAGCCTAGAAGAGGCAAAATTGAGAAAGTGTAAGAGATGAGTTGCTAAGAGTATGCAAGGAGTTGGAACATGTTAGATGAGATGTTTTGAGATGATCCAAGGTGTTGAGGCCATGATATGATGCCAAAGATGAGTTTTGGTACTTGCATAGGGTGCTCCAACCAAGCTACAAATGCATAGGATAGGACCTTGTAAGGTACTTGCAAATTATGGTGGATCGGATCCACAACCCACAAGTAGTGGATCAAAAGAAACAACTATTGTAGATGATGCAAATATTGATGAGTTGTAAAGCGAGGGGGAGGAAATCACTATTGAATCCTTCCTAAAAATCAATGGCTTATTAGATGAATCAATTAACACTTTATTGAGGAGTTATGGACAAAATATGAAGGGACTAGGTACAATTGCACCTAAAAATACCCAACCAGAAAACCTGAACCAACCAGTGGACTATTATAGGAGATAAAACCTTGAGCATATAACAAACATTGATATTAGATTAAGCTTGCTAATGCAAGATTCACAACTAGATTGGTTGTAGGAAGTTGTCACAAACCTTGGGTAACCAAATACTTGTGGGGATGAAAATGTTTCCCTTTTAATTCCATCCCCACCACAAGTTGACCCCAAGGATGTCATCTAATGCTTTGCAAATGGTGGCAATCATGATGAAATAAATAGTTAACAATTTTTTGATACCCAGGCCCAAAATGACTATGATGGAGATGTTGATTTTATACGTTACATGCCACTAAATAGAAAACAACATAGTGTTTTACCCAGTAGATTCCTATAGCTACCAAAGAAAAGGATACAAAATTCTAAGGAATAAGAGAGACTAAGAAGTTATTTGAGGCTAATGCACTTTACATGAAGGAAATATTCTAATATACCTCTTCTCCCATAGCATAAATCACATTATGATATGTTCAATGCTCTAATCCCTAGATTAGGAAATATTCTTACTTAATAAGTGTAACCCCAAGCATTGTCACCATAGTTGGCAACAAATGGTGAGAGTCCCAATCAACTAGTGAAAAAAATGACTAAGTTGATGGAGCTGAATCCTACATTACACACATCTACTAGTAGTGGATAGGAGGATGTTGGGATTGGGAGCATAGCACCTATTCCCTTTCCCAGTTTTATGGACAATTGATGGGAACTCAAGTAGATGGGAGAAATTCCAATTTTTTTGAAGCGATAAAGTTTTGTGATGTATTTAGAATATCTAAGATAGACTTATTTTTTATGTGAACTAAACCATTCTTACATTACTATTTAAATGTATTTGTATTATTATAATAGTTTGATTTTTGGTCATGGTGTACTACTAGCATACCTAAAATTTTAATTAATTTTTTTGGTAAATTAAGTCGAGAGATATCTAATTTAAAATATGTAAAGTTTAGAAATATAAATAGTTCATCATAGAGATATTATAGAATTAATTTATTTTAAATAATAGAAATAATCATAACAAATAGATAGAAATAAAAAATAATAATTTTATACAAAAAGTTTTAATTTATTTTAAATAATTAAATAATAGAAACATCATAGAATTAATAATTCAGTATAATCATAACAAATAGACACTAAACAATCCCAAATTCAAACATACAAAGGTCCAACTAGAATAATCACTTTAAATAACGAAATACCAAAGCCAAACAAAGGAAATGGGACTTTTACCTTAAATGAATAAATTACATGAAGAAGGGTGGCTGGCTATTTGGAAATGTACTGATTTTTCTTCTCTCCCTCCTGTCATCCAAGAGAACATGCAATGAAAGAAAAATATCGTCACAATAAGAAAATATGAAAAATATTGTTCTAGCTTTAAAAAAATTGGAGACATCAAAACATAAAATCTAGATTCTAAACAAATCAAAACATAAAATCTATGATTTAAACTAAATCTCATCACTTACGCATCATAACAATACGGTCCACTTTAGTTATATGGATAGTCTTGGGGAAGAGGTTGCAACAATGTATTTGGATCCAGTTGATCACTCTTTCTCTCTCTCCCTCTCTCTGTATTCAATCTAATGAGCCAACTAGATCTGCTCGACATTTTAATGTCTCAAGTACTGCCTCATGGTCTAACTCGCGAACTTTCCAAAGATTCTTATTATGTGGTTTTCCACCATATTTTATCAAGTGGACATTTGATGCGACAACAAGATTTGAATAATGAAGAATCTTCCTCTCTATTTGCCAATCCTCGAATAACCACAAGTTAGGGTTCTTCATAGAATATCGTCTAAGCCATGTGCCGGTTACAACCACCGCACTGACATGGTACTCTAAACCTTCACCATCTATAACTGAGTGATCCAATTTTTGTTTGGCTTGAACACAATGACACAAATAATAATCTATCCCTTCTTCATTGTCTTCAGGTGCAATAACAGCAAAAACATGGCCTACAGGGACAAATGTACAAAATGTGGTCATTAATTCAGAAAATACTTGTGTAAAAGTTATAAAGTTGCATATTGAAATTACAAAGATATATAAATATATATATTACCAGGTTGCACTAGATCAGACAAGCGATCAAAGTCAATAGACGATTCCATCTGTACCATTTCTAGTGCTTGTGGGGGACGATAGGTGTCAATTGGGTCCAAAACCCGTATATCCCATTTTTCCACCCATTCAGTCGACTCACAGTCATCCCAATTTTCCTCTGCACATGATGGACAATAGCATGCCATTTTTTGTGTGTGGATACTCCATGAACCTGCATCAGAGCTTCTAAAAGAGTGCAACTCACTTGATCCTGTTAGTGTGCAACAATCCTAATACGGTGCAATGTTAGTATTATCTATCAACCAAAAAAATCTATGAACTGTAGACTCACCTTCCTTACCTGGACCCATTGTAGCATTACACCACTAGACAATGGATTTTTCATCTATCAATATTGCTCCATCTTTGTACTTTAGTTCTTCACAAGCTAAGGCTCTTTTGATGCATGTGCCTGCACCATCGTGCTCTCCCTTTCCATGACCAGCCTCTGTGAAATTCCACATGTAATGAATTCTACACAACTTGTGCATCCTGCTCAACCAATAGAATAACTGTGCATTCTTGAATTGAGATGCACAATTGTCTGACCAAATAATGTGTTGATGATATGTGATGCCCCTGTTAGCCAAATCTTTATAAAATAGTTGAAAATAACCATGTACGAACTCTGTAGAATGTGATCGATCATTGCTGATGTAAAAATGGTACTCCCTCAAAATCTTCCTGTCATCCTCTGTACTTGTAGGTGAATGCATGAATGTTATGTGAACAAATATGGAAACCTGTTGAGAAGTATAATACTTTGCTTGCACCTCATTTTGTGATTGCAGTGTGTAGTTCTCCATGAAATCTACAACCGAAACAATGGTATCTAGTGGAAACGTATCCTTGCACAACTTGAATTGAAAATCCAACCATCGAGCTCTATGGGTATGCTTTGCATACTCGTAAATAATGTTTTCATGAAAAATCTTCATGAACTCATACACTGGAATCTTTTCAATGACTAAATCACATCTTTTACCATGTTTCTCATCTTTTAGAGCATATGTCACTGTCTTAAATTTTTCGTAATCTACTATTTCATTTCCAATTGCATGTGTACTATCCATATGTTGACAAGTTGATAAAAGTTGCAAAGAATCACAAAATAAGCACGTACCATCCAAGCATGATGTCTTGTAAAATTGTTGGCCATCCCTTATTTCACATAAAATGTTGGATATGAATTCCCTTGAAGATCTTGGTGGCTCATTTATGTCACAATCTTGCAAAACAAATTTTGAATGCAAAATTACGCATATATGCCTAAAAACTTCAAAATGGTTAGAAAATTCAATATGTATCCTACAACAACAAGTTGTGTGTGTGTGATTTATCTTCACATAAAAAGGTTTACCCATCTCAAAAAATTTGACTTATTTGAATTTGAGGATACATACCAATAAATTTCGCAAAAAATTGTGTCTAAGTTGTGTCCAAAAAATGTTTCACATGTGGCTCACGATTTTGGCTACCAATCCTCCTTCTTACAACATCTCTTTGATTAGGGGAAACACATGTGTTATTTTTCTAAAAATCTTTGATCAATGATTTCAAGTCTTCACTAATTTCTTTATCCTTTCGCGGTAGTCTACCGCTAAATGTCCATAACTCATTTTTTGTTGGATCTTCCAATCTCTCACGCCTTAGCATGGCTCTCCTTAGAGTACCTCTACCAATTTTTAATGTTTTGCTTGTCTTTCTCATGAGTCGAGCTTTCTTCATTTGGCTACTTACTATTGTCAATGTAAGTACTCGTCTTGCGATATTACTATCTTTGGTGCATGATTTAGAACCCACTTTGTCATAAGCATTCATTAGATTCTTTACAATGTTTTTTTCATTTGAATCATCCATCATTCTTAGCCCAAGAATCTTCATGATAGGCCTAAATTTTAAATTTCTGATCATTTCAACAAATAATTGGCATTGACCTGTAATATTTAATTCATCAAAAATAAATCTCCACATAAGATTAACTTTTCTTTGACAAGTGCGCTTGCTAATCTTGTCAGGCATTGATTTCAAAATGTTACTATCAATATCAATCAAATATTTTGGTCTTCTAAAATGAATTCTAGAAGGTGTTATAATCTCTTCAATTCTCTCAACATTTTGAACATCAACATAAGGTTGAGTGTATTGCATACCTTGAACCAAAGATGATGTGCCTTGGCAATAAGATGCAAAAGATGGAATATCACCTACTTGATGTGTTGATGTTGTGCCTTCAACATAACATGATGGAGTGTGTATATCATCGGATCTACAAATCGATGTCTCTTCAACATGAGAGGACGATATGACTTCAACATTGGAAGATGGTGTAGCGGACGATATGACTCCAACATTAGAAGATGGTGTAGCTTCACAATTCAATTGTCTTCTTGAGCGTAACAGTCTCATTCGTTCTCTTTGTCTTTCCAATTCTTCCTCTTTGTTTCTTGGTACCGGTGGTTCTTGATCCTCTTCGAAAGTCAATTCTTCATTATTGCTTTGCAATTTTCTTTGCTCACGTAGTAATTTCATTTTATCTCTTTTAATTGCCAAATCTCTCTCCCTATCTTCATTTGTTTGATTTTTTGGTTTCTTCCTTGGCATGATGATAATTTTTACATGTCAAATTATTCAAACATTTGAATTACTTAAAATGTATAAATTACAAATTATTCAAATACATATAAAAATTATAATTATTTGAATGAATACACAATATATATATATAACAACTTGTGGGTAAAAGCATAGATCTGTGTCACTGTTTGTGATACACAAACTTGTTTTGGCCAAATCTCATTTCTCTATCAAAACTCAGTTTAAAAAAAAAACTAAAAATACCCTTTTATAGGTTTCAGATTCAATATCATCATTATATAAATTTTTGAGTGTTTTGATTAGTTATAATATGTTATAATCTCAAAATATTATAAGTCGATATTTCAACATTTCAGAAGATGCTCTCTCAAAAAATGATAAAAAATAGTAAATCATATCAAAAAAATAAAAAATAAATATTTATCACTAGAGGAGAGAATCCTCTTCACGAATATGTAATTTATTTTCAAGAAGGTATAGATTTGATAGGGAAGTTTTGACGAGAGGAAAAAATTGTTGGATTCTGACAAGGTCGAACTTGAGTACTTATAACAAAGAAAATATACATCAAAAATAATTATTTCTTTTTTTGTGCACTAGCTATATATGTCATCTATAAAATATTTTCAAATTAGAACAAAAAAGGTGATTTGCACATACTTGTTTGACGGGAACTACATCCTATATTTTTTACAGTTAAAAAAGGGACTTCAAAATAAAATAAAATGAATAAATTCTTAGTCAAAAAAATTATAAAAATTATAGGCATAAAATTCATACAATTCTACACATTTCATTAGTTTACATCATCTTCATATTTTAAACACAAATACCATTTTTTTTGTCATTAATGTTGAACTGTCACATTCTGATATCACATTTCTTTATAAAAGGTGACACAGGTTTCTGCTTTTACCCTTGTCAAATTTCTAACCATTTTGAAATAACATTCCATTGAAACATACAAATTTCAATGAATTCACTATATATTAAACAACATGTCAAATTATAATCAAATTTGTATCTATATATCAACAAACAATATTTAAAATAGATTGCACTAACCTTTTCTATACAAGGAATATTCAAAAAGTCTTCAAATCGTATATCCAATCATTGAATTTGGTGTTTTCTAGCTTCCAAAAGTGTTTGCCACCTTGAAATAGTGTTTGTTAGCTTGAAATAGTGTTTTCCACCTTGAAAGAGTGTTTTTTGTGTTGAAACCCACAATTTCTGTCGGGATAACAGAGTGCAGAATAGAACAAAAGTAGAGAATGAATGAAACGGGCCCCAAAGTTGTTTTTTGACCATTTTTAGGTGATTTCACATAGTGCGTATGCACTATAGCGTATACGCACTATATGAGAACACATCACTCTCCACCCTCCCTACTCTCTCTCTCTTCCTACTCTCTCTCCCCTCTCCCATCCCCTACACACTCTCTCTCTCCCCTCTCCCATCCTTTACTCTCTCTCGCTCTCCCTCTCCCACCACCTACTCTCTCTATCTCTCTCACCCTCTCTCCTCTCCCATCCCCTACTCTTTAGATCTCTCACACAAACTCCCATCCTCCCTCTCCCACTTCTTACTCTCTCTCTCTCTCTCTCCCCCATCTCCCTACTCTCTCTCACACTCTCACATTTGCTACTCTCTCTCTCCCATCCCCTAAACTCTCTCTTTTATAGATACACACTCCCATCCCCCTCTCTCTCTCCTCTCCCATCCCCTACTCTCTACTCTCTCTCTCCCATCCCCTACTCTCTCACACACACTCTCTCCCATCCTCTTCTCTCTCACTCTCTCTCTCCCATCCCATTCTCTCTCTCTGCCACCTCCTACTCTCTCTCACACTCTCTCCCATCCCCTACTCTCTCTTACATACACTCCCATCCGCCCCTCTCTCCCATCTGATACTCTCTCTCTCTCTCTTGGGCTGCTCTCTCTCTCTCTCTCTCCCTCTCTCTCTCTCTCTCTCTCCCCCTCTCCCACCACCTACTATCTCTCTCTCTCCCTCTCTACTCTCTCTCTCTCCCATCCCCTACTCTTACTCTCTGTCTCTCTCCAATCCCCAACTCTCTCTCACACTCTCTCCCATCCCCAACTCTCTCTCACACTCTCTCTCATCCTTTCACTCTCTCTCTCTCTCTCTGCCACCTCCTACTCTCTCTCACACTCTTTCCCATCCTTTCACTCTGTCTCTCCCATCTTGTACTCTCTCTTTGCCACCCCCTACTCTCTCTCACACTCTCACACTCTCTCCCATCCCCTACTCTCTCTCTCTTTCATAGACTCTCTCTCTCTCTCTCTCTCTCTCTCTCTCTCTCTCTCTTCTCTCCCATCCCCTACTCTCTAGATTTGTCACATGCACTCCTATCCCCCTCTCTCTAGATTTGTCACATGCACTCCTATCCCCCTCTCTCTATCTCCCTCTCCCTACTCTCTCAAACTCTCTCCCATCCCCTACTCTCTCTCTCACACTCTCTCCCATCCCCTACTCTCACTCTCTCTCTCTCTCTCTCTCCCCGATCCCATTCTCTCTCTCTGCCACCTCCTACTCTCTCTCACACTCTCTCCCATCCCCTACTCTCTCTTACACACACTCCCATCCGCCCCTCTCTCCCATCCACTACTCTCTCTCTCTCTCTTAAGCTACTCTCTCTCTCCCCTCTCCCATCCCCTAAACTCTCTCTTTTGCAAGTACACACTCCCATCCCCCTCTCTCTCTCTCCCCTCTCCCATCCCTTACTCTCTAGATCTCTCACACGCACTCCCATCCCTCTCTCTCCTCCTCTCCCACTCCCTCTCCCACCACCTACTATCTCTCTCTCTCAAGTTCTCTCTCTCCCTCTCTACTCTCTCTCTCTCCCATCCCCTACTCTTACTCTCTCTCTCTCTCCAATCCCCAACTCTCTCTCACACTCTCTCCCATCCCCTACTCTCTCTGACACTCTCTCTCATCCTTTCACTCTATCTCTCTCATCTCGTACTCTCTCTCTCTCTCTGCCACCTCCTACTCTCTCTCACACTCTTTCCCATCCTTTCATTTTGTCTCTCCCATCTCATACTCTCTCTTTGCCACCCCCTACTCTCTCTCTTTCACAAACACGCACACACACACACACACACACACACACACACACACACACTCCCATCCCCCCTCTCTCTTCTCTCGCATCCCCTACTCTCTAGATTTTTCACATGCACTCCCATCCCTCTCTCTCTCCTCCTCTCCCACTCCCTCTCCCCGATCACCTACTATCTCTCTCTCTCTCTCCCATCCCCTACTCTTACTCTCTCTCTCTCTCCCATTCCCAACTCTCTCTCACACTCTCTCCCATCCCCTACTCTCTCACACTCTCTCCCATCCTTTCACTCTATCTCTCCCATCCTGTACTCTCTCTCTCTCTATCGCCCCCTACTCTCTCTCTCACTCTCTCCCATCCTTTCACTCTATCTCTCCCATCCTTTCACTCTGTCTCTCCCATCTCGTACTCTCTCTTTGCCACCCCTTACTCTCTCTCACACTCTCACTATCTCTCCCATCCCCTACTCTCTCTCTTTCACAAACACACACACTCTTATCCCCCCACTCTCTTCTCTCCCATCCCCTACTCTCTACATCTGTCACGCACACTCCCATCCCCCCTATCTCTCTCCCTCTCCCTCTCCTACCGCCTACTAGATCTCTCTCTCTCAAGTTCTCTCTCTCTCTCCCTCTCTACTCTCTCTCTCTCTCTCCCATCCCATCCCTTACTCTCAATCTCTCTCTCTCTCCCATCCCCTACTCTCTCTCACACTCCCATCCCCTAATCTCACTCTCTCTCTCCCATCCTGTATGAGCTCTCTCCACCACCACCTACTCTCTCTCTCACACTCTCACACTCTCTCCATCCCCTACTCTGTCTCTCTTACACACATTCCCATTCCCCCTCTCTCTCTCTCCCTCTCCCACTCCCTCTCCCACTGCCTACTTTCTCTCCCCCATCCCCTACTCTCTCTCTCCCCTCTCCCATCCCCTACTCTATCTCTTTCATAGACACACACTCCCATCCCCCCTCTCTCTCTCCTCTCCCATCCCCTACTCTCTAGATTTGTCACACACACTCCCATCCCCCCTCTCTCTCCCTCTCCCACTCCCTCTTGCACCACCTACTATCTCTGTCTCTCTCAAGTACTCTATTTCCCTCTTTACTTTCTCTCTCCCATCCCCTACTCTCACTCTCTCTCTTCCATCCCCTACTCTCTCTCACACTCTCTCCTATCCCCTACTCTCTCTCTCTCTCTCTACCACCCCCTACTCTCTCTCAAACTCTCACACTCTCTCCCATCCCCTACTCTATCTCTCTTATACACATTCCCATTCCCCCCCCTCTCTCTCTCTCTCACTCCCTCTCCCATTGCCTACTCTCTCCCATCCCCAACTCTATCTCTCTTACACACTTCCATTCCCCCCCTCTCTCTCTCCCTCCCACTCCCTCTCCCATCGCCTACTATCTCTCTCTCTCACTCTCTCCCTCTCTCTCCCATCCCCTACTCTCACTCTCTCTCTTTGCCACCCCTACTCTCTCTCACACTCTCACACTCTCTCCCATCCCCTACTTTCTCTCTTACACACACTTCCATCCCCCCTCTCTCTCCCTCTCCCACTCCCTCTTCCATTTCCTAATCTCTTTCTCTTCCATCCACCATCTCTCTCCCTCTCCCACTCCCTCTGCCATTTCCTACTCTCTTTCTATCCCATCCCCTACTCTCTCTATCTCTCTCTCCCCTCTCTCATTCCCTACTCTCTCTCTTTCACACACACCCATCCCCCCTCTCTCCTCTCCCATCTTCTACTTTTTCTCTCACTCGCTCTCCCTCTCCCACTGCCTACTCTCACTCTCTCTCTCTCTCTCTCTCATTCTCACTCTCTCCCTCTCTACTCTCTCTCTGCTACCCCCTACCCTCTCTCACATTTTCACACTCTCTCTCTTTCTCTCTTACACACATTTCCATCCCCCCTCTCTCTCTCCCTCTCCCACTCCCTCTCCCATCACCTACTCTCTCTTCCATCCTATACTCTCTCTCAAGCTACTCTATCTTCTCCCTCTCCCATTCCCTACTCTCTCTCTTTCACACACATGCAATCCCATCCTCCTCTCTCTCGCTCTTCCTCTCCCACTCTGTCTCCCACCACCTACTCTCTCTCTCCCCCATCCCCTACTCTCAATCTCTCTCTCCCAACTTGTACTCTCTCTCACACTTCCTCTCTCTCCCATCCCCTACTTTCAATCTCTCTCCCCCATCCTGTACTCTCTCTTTGCCACCTCTACTCTCTCTCTCTCTCACACTTCCTCTCTCTTGCATCTTGTACTCTCTTTGCCACCCCTACTCTCTCACATTTCCTCTATCTCCCATCCTATACTCTCTCTACCACCCCTACTCTTTCTCACTTCCTCTCTCCCCTCTACCATCCCCTACTTTCTCTTTATCTCTCTCACACACACAAATAGCCATTCCCTCGCCCCACCCCCTAGCTCTCTTTTGGTTTTGGTTTGCAATTTAGGTCTCTATAGCATGTGCACACTATAGCGTGTGCACACTGAATTCAATAGCATTTTTATAGCGTGTGCACGCTATAGGGCACACGCACTATTCAAAGCTTTGCATTAAAACCAAGCCTAAGGCTTGGTTTTGCCTTGGAGATCCAACCCAAAGGTTTGGAGTTTATAAACAGTTCTGAGATGTGTTTTCCAGCAAACATACAAAAAATGATTGATTTTTCTTCTGTGCTCCCCTTCAAGATTCCTCATGGTTGGGTATCGATAAGATCAGGTTACATAACATTATAGGTCTCTGTGTTAGCTATCTAACCATATAATTTATTTTTAATTTGAACTATTTTAAGTCTTTCATCTATAATTTCTTTTGAATGTATGTTCATTTTTTGTCAAAAACCACCATGTACTAATTGGGCTGTAGATTTTAGCTCATTCATTGAATTTTCTAGCAACTTAGTTTTTTAGAAATTAGACTCCATTCTACACACTTTGAAAAAAAGAAGTTTTGATTTTAGATTAGTTTTCAATCATTTCTAGGGGGAGCACACAGATATTTCACATTTTTGGGATGGGTCTAATTAAAAAATTCATTAAAAAAAAAATACACATTATAAAATTACCCAAAAAATCTGGGATAAACTACATAGTGTTAGGTAACTTTTGACTAGAGCGATTAAAGAATTTCAAAAAAAAAGTTAAAATTTTACGGGGGCCACACTTTGTACTATGTTATGTTTTTTTGGAATAAATAGTACCACTTTCTGTGGCCCCCTTTTTTGAGGACCTAAAACTAAACCATTTTGGAAAAAAATTAGTAGTTTGGAAACTAGATTCAAAGGACTACGACTTTTGTTTTTGTCATATCTTAAAATTTTGAGCGTAACTATCTTCAAATTCTTGTTGAAGTCCAAAATTTGCTGATTTTAGGAAAAAGGTGTCCACTTATACCCCCCTTTTGGGACCACAACTTTGTGCACTTACCCATCAACTAGAAATAATATTTATTTTTCAGAAATAGTTAAAATAGAGGCTTATTATTTTTATCAAGTTATCAATTCTATACACATGGACTATAAAATCTATCCCAAGACGTGAAATCAAATTATCAATTGAATAGTGAAAGGAACATCTCAATATTCTATGGCATTTTAGAGATATCATAAAAAAATAGTAATATTTTAAATATTGTCTTCAAGTTCAAATTTGATGCCCTTAGAAAACTCATATAGGTCCAAACAATGGGTGAATTCTTGTTTGAACAATTATGTATAATAGATCTCTTTAAAAATAAATAATTGATATATTGATGGATGAGAAACAAAGGTGCATGAGCAATCTTGCATTATCCAAGAAAAATATTGACTTTTCAATAAAGGTTATTTTAGTGCAAAGCTATTATTTTTGGAAGCTTACTACTTTTAGTAATTATTCTATTTGAGCCCAAAATGTTTTGATTTCATCCCTAAAGGTTTATTTTAGATAAATATGTTTGCTAGTTAAGTTTGATTACAATATCAAGTTTATTTGTGAAGTTCTTGAATTTATTTGGTATTGGTAATAGAGTACATGAAAAGATATAACTCATTTTTTAAGGTTTTAAAGATCAAACTAGGTAATTCGAGAGATTGAGGGATGGACACTTACTGCCAAAAGGAGTTCCTTTTTTATCTTGTCTTTTTTATGGAACCATGTGCTCTATTCTCTAACCTAAAAGATTCTACCCTCAAGCTTAGGGGTCGTTTCCCTAATATTATAAGGCATCAAGGGTGGGTAGCTACTCTTGCCTCATGAATGGTTGTGTAAAGGATAAGGTATATGATTTTGATTAACTAAGGTAGATAATCCTTGGAAGTGGCTTCTTATAATATAATTGAGGCTTTCAAAGGGGGTCAAACCTTTTCTTACTAGATCTTGCACAAGTTGAGCATTATAGATCAATTTGTGTCATTTCTAAGAAGGGGTAATAGTACTCAATCAGAGCACTAGTGATGAGTTATAGTCTCTAAAAGTTGTGCTAGCCAAAATAATACAAAATGAAATCCATTTGAAATTTAATTTGAGTTAATAAATTTAATGGGGCCTAATATAATGTAATAAAATATTTAAAAAAATAATAATTTAGGGTTAGTTGGCCTCGAAGTGTAGGAATAAATTTCTAAACTCTTCTTGGGTAGTGGAAAATTGTCTATATAAAGAAAACATGTAGACTTCTCTAAGATAGTTATATGATGTTGGCGGTGGTTCTAACTTACATAATATTGTAATGAAAACAACCATGTGTCTAAAATTTGTATTCCATACTATAGCAGATAATAAGAAGTCAAGTTTGTGTTCTTACAATTTCTTATTTCTTTATTATTTTTATTTTATTTTTGTTATTAAGGGGGGGTAGCCTTTATCAAGTGGTATTATATAAATAGGTCCTAAGTATATAGATTAATCACCAACTATGAGGTAGTTTGCAATAGGATCATGGTTATGAGTTTGCATAATAACTACAAAAATGTGTCCATAAAATAACCATGGTAGGAGAATTAGAGGTGTGAGAGATGAGGGTTTTAGAATCCTTTGTAGACAAGTGCACGAATTGCAAGAGGTTATTAGTAGAGGAATAAATATTATGGTAAGAGATGAAAGCAAGGATGAATTTGAAGAAGAAGAGCATGTTGAACAAAAAGGAGTAAATGCACCTAGGGATCCTAAGGAAGATACATTTTCAGAGCTATTTCATGGATTTGAAATGTTATAAAGTAAATTCCAACAAGATAACTAGGGGGGTGTGAATAAGTTATGTATTTAAAACAACTCTCAATATCATTATTAATTTTGAACTATGTAATAAAAAGATGCAAAAACTATAGAAATATAACCATGTACAGTAACACTAGATATTTTAACTAGGGAAACCCTTGATTAGAGAGAAAACCCTAGTGGGAATGATGCCCACAAGATAGTGCACTAATAAACAAGTTCCTTTTGAAATGATGTGACCCTTTTAGGAGTCAAACAAAATACAATCAAAACATATGAGTCCCTGTTAGGATATTTTGAATCCCTTTTAGGAGATTCCAACCCTATTAGGACTTGTGACAACCCTATTAGGAGTGTTTCCAACCCTATTAGGAATTGAAAGGAGGAAATATGAAACAACCACTCAAATGGGTTCAGACTTTCTTCACTAAACAGTCTTTAGGATAACATATCCAAGTTCTCAAAGTGACTAAAGAAAACTTATTTTCCAATATAGTTCATTTGAAGCTCATTGTAAATCCTCAACATCAATCTCTACTCTGATCAAGTATAATTCACACCCAAAGCTCGCATAAAAATATAATGATCTCACTAATAATTAGAATTAAGGAAACAAACTTTCCTTTATACCAATTCCTAATAAATAATTGGGTCATCCTTGAAGCTTTCTCAATTTACAATGAATAGTATAGGACCACATTAAGATATTACATTATGCATTATATTACAAATAACACTTCCAAAAAATGATTATAGAAATAATCATCCTCCTAGAATAATGCACTAAATAGTCTTCACAAAACCTCATACAATAAACATTTGATTATGTCATGTTAACCATAGTATCCTAGACATTTCTTTAACCATAATCTAAGTCATCTAAACTATGCTTAGCCTCGTTGAAATGATACAATACAATTAGCAGAAACTCTCAACTAGAAACTCTCTTAGAACAGTCTCCAAAAATCTTTCTATAACTCACACAAATATTTATAACTCATTCCACAAATATAAACATAGAATCAAGAGAAGTTCTTTAATATAGCTTTAAGTGCACTAATATAATTTGTTCACCAAGAACCTCATTGAATAAAGCTTCCTATGCAACTCTAGCTAAACTATCCAAAAAATTGATGTGTTAAAATTAATGAATAACACTTTCATGAATGCAACACATAAGCACATAATCATCTCTTAGGCATACTAAGAAAATCCTTCATACAACAAAATAAAGTATTTATTCTTAATAATATCCCCATTTGGCAATAATGGCAACATAAGATGAAAAACATCAAAGTACCATGAATACCAAAATACATTTCTCCCTCATCTAACTTTACTATCCCATTCATGTTTCCCATGAATGAAAACATACATCTCTCTCTTATATGGGTTATAAAGAGTTTTTCATGTTCTAATCAAAACCATACCATGAATCTCCCCCATTGATAGAGAATAAATGTATATCACTCCCATGCATGAAGAAGGTGTTAATCTCCCCATATTTAGACATCAATAATAATCAACTTTTTCCATTCTCACTTCTCTCCCACATCGACTTCAATGACAAAGGTATCATTATGCCAATTCAATCATCTCTAATCTAGTCTACAAAATCCCAATTGTCCAAATACACTATTAAATACCATTATCAAGAGTCCTTAATGACTTGTCTCAAACACATATAATATCGCATAGGAGAAGAATCAAGCATCTAGTCTAGACAAAAGAGTAGTACTCAGATCCATATTGAACTAATGCAGTCTCTATATCAAATACTTTAAAGAAGGTTGGGGCATGAACCTAAGCATACCCCTCAAATATTAAAAATTATCCTTAGTGAAAGGTTTATTAAAATGTCTTCTATTTGATCCTTTGTGCTAACATATTCTAATTTGATCTCTTTCATTGCTACCTTTTCATGTCAAAAAGTTATACTTAATTAAAATAGGATTTTACTTTGAATGTAAACTTGGATTCTTTGACATGCTAACAATACTTTTGTTATCACGTTGTATCATAAACAGCTTAGTAAATTTAATTCCAATATCCTTCAACATTCTCCTCATCCAAATATCTAATTACAATTATTTGTTGCTGCTACACATTCTTCTTCTATTTTACTCTATGAGATGTGAGCTTTTTTCTTCCTTAGCCAAGAAATCGATCTTCTTCCCAAGATGAATGCTTCACTGTAGGTTTTTTTCTTTTATCATGTAAACATACTACCCAATTAGTAGTTGTATACACATACAATGTGAAATCATGTGATCTATCATACCATAACCCATAATATGGAGTCCCTTTCAAGTATCTAAAAATTCTTTCTACTACTAAAAAATGAATCTCTTTGTAATTCAATCTACAAGTCAATTCAAGTTTCATAAAATTATTCCTACTTAACATTTTGATTGATGGTCCATTGATCAGTTTCTTCATTATAATCATAATCAAGTATGATTTCTTTAATTCTAAACTTTTCATCAACTCTCACATTAGCACTTTCAACAGTAGTCTTCAATCTCTAATTAAAAATTCTGTATGCTTTACTGTTCAATTAATATCAAAGAAGTATTCATTCATCACTTCTAAAATGAAACTTCCCAATACCATCATCTCTTTTAATATAACACCTACTTCCAAATATTATACAGTATTTCATAGAAGGTGTATGTCTAAACCATAGTTCATAAGGTATCTTATGAGTTCCTTGTCTAATTTGAACTTTGTTCATTGTGTATACTACAATATTCACTACTTCTCTCCAAAAGATATGTTATAGATTATTCTCAAACATCATTTCTCTAGAAACTTCAATAATTGATATGTTTCTTAATTCTTCTATGCCATTCTATTTTAGATTCTTAGGGGCTAAAACTTTATACCATTATATTCACAAAAGTTGTTAAATTTATTTGAAATAGATTCTTCACCTCTATCTGATCTCAAATATTTAATCTTAAAACTATATTCATTCTCATTTCTACTCTTAGATATCTCAAATTTCTCTCTTAGAAATTTTGCCCACATCATTCTAGTGAAATCATCATATTAAACATAAAACAAATTTCAACATTAAAATTCATTGTTCTTGTAGGGCCACTCAAATCTGTATGTACAATCTCCCACTTCACTAAAGTAGTAAAAAAATCTTCAAAATGAACTTTTCTTCTACTTTTCTAGCACACATTCTTTGAAAACAATATTAGAAGGTTTCATAATCTTAGGAAAATCTCTAACTACAAATTTTGTACTAACCTTCACAATGTTATCAAAGTTAATATGAAAAAATATCTTATTCCTTAACCAAATCTCATCCACTTTAGCAATCAAACATTTCATTTTAGTAGGGTTCAACTAAGAAAAAATACCTCTTTTTTGTGTACCTATACCAATCAATGTGTCATTCTTATCTTTGATAATTTAAGTCTTCTTTGTAAAATTAAACTAATATCCTTTTTCAACAAGTTGTCCAACATTCAAAATATTATGTTTCAATCCATCCACAAAGTAAACATCCTCAATGCTAGTATTTCCATCAAGAGTAATGGATCCTTTTCTTGTAATGTGGCATTTTACATTAGTTCCAACTTTAACTATTCCTCTATCATAACTATTGAATTCAAAAAAATTGTTTGTATCTCCAATCATATGATGGGAGCAACTACTATATATAATCTAATTAGACATTTTAATCTCAACATATGATACTAAGTCTTTTTCTTCTCTTCTTTTAATTCTTTTTCAAGACATTATTCCTTAATAACATCAAATCCTATATCATAATGATAGTCATCACAATGAACTATGATATTTACCATCTTAAAATTGAGTTCATCATTCTCATTAACAAATAAGAAATCTTTAGGTATTCTAGACTTGTAAGGCTTCCTAGGCTTGATCTTATTTTCTCTCTTAGGACATTTAGATGAATAATGACCAATTTCTTTATGTTAGGAACTACAATTAGAAAAAATCTTATGTTGTCATTAATGTCAAACCTTATTAGTGAGACAATTTCTACCTAAGGAGAATGTCATATCAAGATGATTGATGAAGATGATTTGATAAGAAGAGATAAGAAGAAGACCTAGTGGAAATGTTGAGTTATGTGGAATTATAATGAGAACTTGATCAGTTGGACTTTCACAAGATAATTTTTTGTTTCATCATAACACTAAGTGGAGAATATGTTGGAAATATAACATAGGCTAAGTTACTAAGAGGGGAGGGGTGAATTGGGAACCAATAAAGATTTAACTCACTTCACCAATTAATCCTTCATATAATATTTTTATCTAATTACATGCATGAAAGAATGAAAGCAATAAAACTTTCATAACACTTTGATAGAAGAAATGGTACCCCAGAAACCTTCCAAATAGAAAGTAAAATTGGGGTGGGGATGATACCCACAAGTTTTAGTATTGTAGTATAAATTTAACCTATTAAGGCTTATAATTAACCACTTCTAGTGATCTTCTCTATTAGGAGAAATAAGGATTGTGAGGTCCAGCTTGTTAAAGGATTTACAAACATACAATGAAGTATGTACTCAATTAAGAGATTTAGTAAAATATTGTTAATTATACCTTGTTAAAGTATTCAACTGATGCACCTATTAGGATGACCAATGGCTGATCTCTAATCGACAACTCTAATTTGTTGAATGAGATTTCTTGTATTACAATGATCACTTGACTATGATAGATAAATCTCTATTGTCCCTTATACTACTTGTAGCCTTCTTCAATTCACACTCATGTACTTTATAATCTTCTTTAATAACATGTTTGGATATGATACAATAC
Source organism: Cupressus sempervirens (assembly GCA_028749045.1). Lineage (NCBI taxonomy): Eukaryota > Viridiplantae > Streptophyta > Pinopsida > Cupressales > Cupressaceae > Cupressus > Cupressus sempervirens. The sequence continues at coordinate 747,336,145 of CM053785.1, forward strand.
ACTACATATATACCAATCCAAATAACAACTTACTAGAGTCTGCTACAATACCAATTTCATCATAATTCACAAAGTTGGCCCAATTTTTGTAACTCAAGTTCAAAAGAAAAACTCGTTAATGTTTGGATACATAGAAAATATTATCAATGCTTAGAAAACTTTGGCACTCAATTGAACTTGAAGCTCAATCCATACTAATCACTTCCAAGTAGATCAAACTTAGTTAGCACTATGTGACTTGGTGAACACTAAGAAAATTGATAGTTTCTGAATCACTTGGTTGATACTGCATGAATCGGTCAACACTAGATTCATATTGTTAACATTGTGAGCTTAGTAGGTATAGTAAAACTTGGTTAACATACTAGAGCTTGGTTAACACTTTGATCTTCTTCACTTTTGTTGAATAGTTCAGTAGTCTCTGCTACACTCAGTTTGTACTGTACATAGTCTTTGAATATCAGTAAACACTATGTGGCTTAGCAAACACTGCAAACTGACTTAGGTGCTTGATAGACATTGCATTCTGACTACTTGGCTCGAGAGCAACTAAAACACTTGGTTAACACTATAGAATGAATAATAATTTTGGTAGCAACTGTAGAGCTTGGTAGCCATGTAACCATTTGACTAAGTGTTGTGTCACTAATAGAAAAATTGACCTAAATGTCAACAATTTCCACCTTTGGCAATAGTGAGAAAAATACTTATCAAACAAAAAATTTGAAGATTCAAAACTATAAGTCAAAAAACTTCCTTTATCATCATCATGAGTCTTCAAATTAGTTTTGACTTCCTGCTACTGTAGCTTGGTAGCATACTCTATGTTTCTAATTTTTCAAAATTTCTATAGTAAAGATATTTTATTCTTATCTGTACATGTATCTACATAATACTATACTACTCCCCCATACATATATCTCTCCTATATACATACATTTGGAGTATAAAATACTTCTCCTTTTACAATATCTTCTCCCTCTTTTTGACATAAATTTCAAAGGTGTATAATATCTATATGTTAATACCAAAATGTGACAAAAAATCATAATGTACCTTAAGAATTAGTACCATTCTTGTCTCAATTCTCTTGTAATACCTTACTTCCATGCAAGGCTATCTAAACTTCTGCTGACAACTCCATCATGTGGTCAACTACAAAGAAGTTGTTGTTATGGATGATATATTTTACATGTACAATGTATTTTTGCAATGCATACATGTTTGGAAGAATCATGCCCTAAATTTCTATAAGTGTGGCCCTAATTCTGGCTTCTTCCTTCAATAATTATGCATGTAGGTTTGTCATATATCTGATCTTTGTAAGTGTGTAGAACTATAACTTGGGTAAAGTGATAGCTAGTGTGTACTTGCCTTCATATCTTCATCTATCTTGGACAATTTATCCTTGGTATCCTTTGTGATCATATATGTGTCACTCAATCTGAAAAATAATGAAATAATATTATTTACAAATGTTTCCAATGAAACAAGAATAGTAGATAGCTCTACTTGATCTATTGCAATTTTTTGTGCAACTTTCTCCAACACTTTGTTCTCAAATTTTCTTTTAGCTCTTCGCAGCAATTTTTCCTATCCATTCAAATCTTCATTGAGTTAGCGGACAATTTTAGTTAGTTGATCAATAACAGGTTGTGTAATATCAACCTTAATACTGAGAGCATCAACAAATAGTCTCTTTATGTCCTCGAGGACTTGATTTTTCTTCTTCTTTTTTTCTCTAAGCTTATATTAATTGGTTCCGTTCTTTAATAGTTCTCCCAAGGTATCCATTTGATTAGCAGTGAGGAGAGAGATAACCCAATTGGGAATAACAATATCCTCATCCAAATCAATTTCTTCCTCTTCTTTACCCTTTTCTTTTATAAGGGTAGAAACAATTTCTTTATCATTATTAAGAACTTCAATGCTTAGTTTAGACTAATTCTCAACTGTCATTACACTAGCTATGGATATACTTGAAATAGAAATAATTGTAGAAATAGATGAAATAGTAATAAATGTAGAAATAGTACTAACAATAGGCATACCTTGTTGTTCCTTAGTCAAGCCTGATGATGGAGGTACTTGTTACTTAGTAGATGAAGTTTAGGGCACTTCAATCAATGTAACACTCGGAAAAAAAGATCCAAAGCTTGTTTGGGTGCTTGGTGTAGCAATGGTATCCACAACCAAATTGGTAGAAGCTTTTTGTGAGACTAATTACACTAAGGTTGTGCTCAAAGAGTGAGGAAATGAAGTCATATTCTTACTTGCAATATTTTTTGCATCAGATTCTTCAATGCTTTGTATCTTTGGAAGGATTCCTATAGTTGCTTCATATGCTTCATTGTCATCATCAAGATTGACATCATCTATCTCATCATATTTTATTTCTACATCTTCTTCCTCATCTTCACCATATTTGTCATCAACATGCACAAAAAATTCATTGGGTTTGTGTAGATGATAGATTTTTTTCATTTAGTAGTAGCTATCTTCACCACAGATTCAATATCCTTAAGCAATATCATATATTCTTAATTTGAGAGTTAACTTCTTCTCATTTTTCTTCAAGGATTCCTTCACTTCTTTCTCACTAAGACTCAACATAATTTTCTTCAAAGTTTGTTCAAAGATGTCCTTGATAGTCTCCTTTTCATTTTTCCATCTAGGTCTTATTGCCTTCATAAGTTCATTAGAAATTTGTTGTGAAAGCTCATTTGGTGAGTACTTCCATTTACCCAATTTAGCCACAAGAGTATCCACAATCTTCCCTTTCTCTTCTTCATTCCTTATTTCATACTTGAGAAACTTAAAAAATTTCATGCCAATTCCTTCTTCCATCCTCTTAAATCTTTCTTGGAGTGTAGGTGTAGATCTTTTTGTAATAATTTGCCTAAGGGAAAAATTCACCCAAGAACTAAGAACTCAAACACAAGCACACAATAGACCAAAGAGAGAGAGAGAGTATGATCAAAATGACAATGTATTCAATATGCCATGCAATGTAATGCAAAAGTACACTAGGACTGCCTATATATAAAGGCCTCTGAGATGCATCTAGAATGCCTCATAATTAGCACCATGATGTGTCATACAACCAAGCACATGTCCACCAGATATGGGTTATCCTCCATTAAGCACGAAAGTAAGTGTGGTGATGAGAGGATAAGCCTACAATGGTGTGACACACAAAATAGTGTTGTAGACACCATGTGCTAAAATAGAGTTGCATACTCCTATGTTGTCTACATGACAACTCATAAAGGTGCAGAAACTCCTAAGTGTCTCACAAATAAAAATAATAAAATAATGCAAAATATTAAAATAGTGCATTAACCTAAGTAAACTTAAGTGTAATAAGTAAATACTTATTTACACCAACACCCCCCCTTAAGTGCAACTTAGGGGAATGCCCTTAAGCTTACGAACTAGGATGAAGATGCATAATGGGTCCCGACTATTAGGCCATGTTAGGTACCCATGTACATAATGAAAATGCAATCTCCCATAAAGCAGGGAAAGAGGAAAAACCTCATGGGAAGAACCCTCCCCCAAAAAGAGAGATAAATAATGATGCATTGATGAATGGAGTAATCAAGACCCCCCCATTATGACATACATCTAGTATATACATAAGAGAATGAAAGAAGGAAGAGAGACAGAATAGGCTTCCCCCCCAAAAGAAGAATGCCGAAAAGTGAAAGCTACTTCGATGAAGAAGCTGGTCCATGAATGCAGAATGATGTTCCTCCCCTTAGGAAGAAACAAAGGCAAAGGTATAGTCCTGAAGATGTGTGTTGGCCCTGAAACCTACTCAAGTATCCTTGTACTAATGTTGAAGTTCACCCCTTCCAACTATGCTGAAAAGAATGAATGTAGATTGGTCAAGGATGTTTGTTGAACCTGTTCCACTGAACCATTTGTCTCCTCAACTGAAAAAGGGACCTCCACTAATTGCTGTTCATAAGGATCCACAATCATGCCAACCTAAGTAGATTGATCATGTAGAGAATGGACATGAGGGTCAGAGTGAGCCCTCACAACAACTGTAGAAGAATCATCATCAATGAGAAGATGTATGTCCTCAAGTCTGTCTCCTAAGTCAAGTGAAGTTGGAGCTTGAAGATGAGATGTACCATGATGAGATGGACCTTTCACTATGGCAATGTAAGCATGTGGAATAGATTGATGTGACCTCTCACTACAACTGTCGATAGAATCCCATGTGTTTGAACCTATTGAAGCACTATTGTTGGTGTCACTATCAGTTTCCACTATGTATGATGTGTAGAGAGGAGTAGAGGATAAGCTCGAAGAACTTTCCTCAGAGTGAACATCCTTCTCCACAAAGATGTCATGTGTATCAAGATCCATTAGTCTGTAAGCCTTCACATTGTCTTCATAACCAATAAAGGTACAAGGCCTAGATGTCAGTGCCTTGTAGCTCCTAGAAGATAGGTTAGCCTATGTTGGACAACTGAAGACTCTAAGGTGACTCACAGCTAGTTTTCTACCGCACCATGCCTCAAAAGGAATCTTTCCATCTAAGGCTAGATGAGGAGATCTATTAAGTATGTGAGTAACATTGCTAATGGCTTCAACATCTAATGTACCATCAAGAGACTTGGCCTTAATCATGCAACTTGCCATGGTCTTGAGAGTCCTAATCCTCATAGCTGCAACATCTGTCTTGTGTGGCCTAAATGCTAGTGAGTTCTAAAGGTCAATACCCTCAATTCTGCAAAAGTTCTTAAGTTTTCTATCAACATATATGTTCTCATTTTCCACCCTTAGTACGTTTAAGGCTTCCCTTGACTTGTGTTCAACATGAGTCTTGAAGTCTTGAAGCTTATGAACCACTTCATTCTTATGATGAAGGAAGAAGACCCAAGTGAATCTCAAAAAGTCATCAACAAATGTGAGTATGTAGCAGCCTTGGCTACTGAGGTCACTGCAAAGGTTCCTACTAATACCATGTGAACTAGTTGAAGAACAATTAGAGCTTGAGAAGACTTCTCTTTATCATACTTCTCCTTGAGATTCATATCCACTGAACAAGATGAACATTCTCCCTTAGAAAAGCTGATATTAGGTAGACCTTTGACCATGCATTTTGAAATGTCCCTTTTCTGATTTTATATGATATTCAAGCCTCTAATTGGATCTTTAAGATCAAACAACCAATCTTTCAAAGATCCACCAATTTCTCAATAAATTTCAAATCAGGTATGCCGAAAATAGTGCCAAAAACATCATAGCTTCACATATTATTAGTAAATCTGAAAGTGGAAATTTTTATAGAAATTTCAGCAGCATAAAAGCCTACAAAATGACATTTTTAGATCTGTATAACATTTACACAACAGCTCCCAAACGGAGGATTAAAAAAATTCTCATCGGGCTCCCAAAAACAACATAGAATAGCTCGAAAACATCACAAAAACACTAATAATCTATCACAGAAGTATAATCATGACCAAATACATATATTTAGATCTATTTTAACATCCAAAAGTCTTAAATATAGCAGAAACCCAAACTGATATGAAATACTCAACTGGAAACACCAAACTCTTACAAAAAATACACCTGAAAAACCACAAATTTGCACTGTTCAGCACAAAGGAAAACTATGCATGAGCATGCACATGGAATGGATTAAAAATCTCATCCTTAGCCTTCCTAGAAACCTACAAACTCCCATTCTTGGGTCTCCTTCTCCATAGGTTTGGCAACCTCTGAAGAATAAAAAAGAAATGAGCAAAAATCAAGTTCTGGAATGAGCCCAAAACGCCTCCAAACTCCTTAAAAGAGGGAATAACCCTAACTCACATCCAAGAGGGGTTAATAAAACATATTTTAATAATAATTTTCATTTATTAGTCCATTAGTTTCCAAATATTATCCCCTTTTTTGAAAACTTCACCTTTTTGGGCCTGCCTGCCTTAGAAAAGATTATTATTTTTAATTATTTGAAAAGGGGACATGACAAGTCCTCCTCTTCCAAATATTGCTTGTCCCCAAGAAATGGCTAAACAATAAACCAATCGATCCACCTAGATCCCAAATGTAGTCATGAACTATACTATTGTCAATTAACATAGGCTCCTACAATATCCTCTGCAATATAACCAAGAGGAATCCATAATCAAACTGACAATTACTGCTCAACCAAACTCCAAAGTCACAACTTCCATAGTTAGAAACCCATGAGACACAAACTCTTAGAACATCAAAACCCAAGTAAAGTGGAAAAATCAAACTACCAACACAATAAATACCATCAATGCATTCCACTGGCCTATACGAAATGTACAATCCAACTCTGCAACAATGGTGAATGCTCCCGAATGAAATTATACCAAGTATGGAGAATCCACACACTATACAACTCTTGCAGTCAACACAACTCTATAGATCACTAACCACTGTCTCATAACCATAACTCCCATGCACCCCTAATGGTGAAAATCCATTACAGGATAAACAACAAGAATTGGAACCCAAACCAAATTTGCCTGCCATCAACTCCTCAACACAAGGATCAAATGCTAACTGATGTGCATACCTTGCAATGTAATGTTGATAAAAAAAACCAACCTTAGTCAATAGCTCACCATGAACAAGTGATACAACCCACTATGATTGATTACTAGCTAAGTCAGGAGATGTCATAGCCAAAGGAGTAGAAGCATCACTCAGAAACTCCTGCTCTAAGTAATGTATTATCAAGCTGTCAACTGCAAAACTTAGTGCCATGTCATGCCCATCACAACTCTCATCCTGAGGCATTAAACTATCCCATAACTGATGATAAGCACTAGGAACCAAAGTAAATCTCTGTATCATCATCTCATCAACATGGTCATCAAAGGTAAATTGATTAGCATACCTTACAATGTAATGCTGATAGAATGCACCAATCTCAATCAGTGGCTCAGACTGCAATCCAAATGTAACTAACTGCAATCAATCACTAACCAAGTTGGAATTGACTACTACCTCTAAAGACATCGCCAAGGGAGTAGTATTACTAGCAGGAACCATGCCAACTATTGGCTCACCAACATCACACATGGTCTTTGATACAACATCTCTAGTCTTCATGCCATTAGTGCTAGAGGTCACCAAAATGTCAGGCATACCACAATAATCTGCTGCAACACCCAACTCAATAGAACCTAACTCTAGTGGGGATGAACCTGATATGCTAATGTTAGTATCAAGGATGGATGCATCCCCATCTCCACTATCTTTGACAATCTCGACCATGGACATCCTCAGATCATCAGACACCACAACTTGTGACTGTATAGAATCTAGTAAAGACTGTAGTTGCTCTAACTCCATGGTCACCTTAGCCAAATGAAACTGTGACTCCTTGAAAGCCAACTGTGTACTCTCAAGAATCTCAAAAGTCACCTCAAGCTTCTCAGTAAGCTCACTCACCTCATCTTCCTTGGCCAAAAATGTATCATGTGCTGTACTACCCCACTCCATAAGATAATCTTTGTCAGCTACCAATTGCATATAATCCTATCTCAGAATTTGGATAGCCTCCCATAAAGAGTGGAACTCTGTCAAGGAAAGATAACTGCCTCCCTGCTCATCACTAGTAGGAGAACCCCATCCATGAACTGCTAACAATTGACGAGCAGCATCGAAATGTTGGCAAGCGATAGCAATTTCTTGCTCACTAACTCTCAACTGATTAGACACATGATGGCACTAGCTTGACTGTCTCCTACAAACCTCCTCTGATGCACTATCTAAAGGAGTATCCTCAAAGTTACTAGTCTCTAGATTATTACCATCCATATCCTATGAATCAACTCTAAAGCTCATATCAACAAACGGAGTATCAAAAACTGTAGCACTGTTGTCCAACTCCTTTGTACCCAAGGAAACTAAGTCTTCAAAACTGCCCACTGCATCCTCTTGGATGTCATCAATGCCAATATGATCCTGGGACTCATCTGTACACACTGCCAAATATGAAAGATCATCAACACATTCCAGCAAGTATGATCGACTGGATATATGAACAAAGCCCAAAACCAGTGTATAAAAACTAATACCAACATTAGACAAGCTGCTAGCACAAGAAAAGACAACACCGTGCAATCTACTAATCAAATCCATGATAGCACCCAAAAAAAAACTACTACCAAAAAGTGTTAAAGATCTCCAGTCAACTGAATCCCAAATGCCAATATAAAAATCTCGAGTCCATATCTAAAAACTAGAATCATTTGGTAACTCAAGAAAAATCCTCACTTGAGTAATATGACCAATACCAACTAACTCCACATACCTGTCATGATGAGATAATGAAGTCACAATACTGTCTTTGTTCACTTTCAGCTGTCTCGACAAAACATGTGAAGTACTACCAGCCTCAACCTCATGTGACGAAGCATCTAACTGTGCCTGGTACTCTTTCTTAGCAAAGTCATGAATGCTCAATGTCTTCTCATCTCTACCAAGTATCTCACCATCATGCACAACAACATCCTCATAATCATCATCTGAACCCACCATGTTGTAGTCACTGCCTGTTATAACTATACCATCCTAAATACCTGTGACATCACCCTTTGATGACCTATATACAATTGTCTCAATTTGAGTATCAAGTTGACCATTACTATCAATCTGCGTAATATATTTTCTCACTACCTCCTATGGCAGAGTAGAATCTAAGACCTCTACCTGCCTATAAGCTAGTTTCTCAAACTCCTCATGCAAGTTCTTGGTAATTGTGTCATCTACCCTGTGAGAAAATTTGTCAAATAGAAATTTAGTCAACTTATCCACCTTAGCTAGTTCAGACAACATGTCATTCATTATACGGTGGTGCTCAACCAACTGTTCAGACATGTCATGGCTTATTTTTCTAAGTTTATCTCAAATGTCTAAATAACCATCCTTTCTACTGTTCTGACTCTGTATATCAATTGTCCAAGATCGTGTCCTCTAAGACTCTATACTATACCTGTCCATTCTAGATAAAGTAGAGTGTAACCCCAATAGGTTATAACTTCTTCAAACACCAAGAACTAACATGCAATTGATTAGAAGTAGCATGCAACCATAGATTTTGACATGCAACTGATTAGAAGCAACATGCAACCACCAAATTCACCAAGAACTAACATGTAAATGATTAGAAGTAGCATGCAACCATAGATTTTGACATGTATTTGATTAGAAGCAACATGAAACCACCAAATTCACCAAGAACTAACATGCAAATGATTAGAAGTAGCATGCAACCATAAATTTTGACATGCAAGATTTGGGTAGTTGTCAAAACTGACATGCAAACTTCTAAAAACCCTCAGGCTGGCAAGATCATAGCTCTGATACCACTAAAATTTCCCTTCTCTAATTTTATATTATATTCAAGCCTCTAATCAGATCTTTAAGATCAAACAACCAATCTTTCAAAGATCCACCAATTTCTCAATAAATCCCAAATCGGGTATGCCGAAAATAGTGCCAAAAACTTCATAGATTCACATGTTATTAGTAAATCTGAAAGTGGAAATTTTTATATAAATTTCAGCAGAATAATAGCCTACAAAATGACATTTTCAGATCTATATAACATTTACATAGCAGCTCCCAAACAGAGGATAAAAATAATGCTCATCGGGCTCTCGAAAATGCCATAAAAACACTTATAATCTATCACATAAGTATAATCATGACCAAATAAATATATTCAGATATATTTTAACATCAAAAAGTCTGAAATACAGCAGCAACCCAAACTGATATGAAATACTCAACTAGAAACACCAAACTCTTACAAAAAACACACCCGAAAAACCACAAATCTGCACTGTTCAGAACAAAGGCAAACTCTGCATGAGCATGCACATGGAATGGCTTCAAACTCCCATCCTTAGCCTTCCTAGAAACCTAAAAACTCCCATTCTTGGGTCTCCTTCTCCACAAGTTTGGTAGCCTTTGAAGAATAACAAAGAAATGAGCAAAAATCAAGTTCTGGAATGAGCCCAAAATGCCTCCAAACTCCTTAAAAGAGGGCATAACCCTAACTCACATCCAAGAGGGGTTAATAAAACATATTTTAATAATAATTTTCATTTATTAGTCCATTAGCTTCCAAATATTATCCCCTTTTTCGAAAACTTCACCTTTTTGGGCCTACCTGCCTTAGAAACGATTATTATTTTTAATTATTTGAAAAGGGGACATGACACGTTTTGAGAAAAGTTTCTAAAGAGAGAAAAAGTCAAGGTGATCAAACCACTCATGCCATAAGTTGATGTTTGAAGTAGAGTGAGTCAACAAGGCTTGGGAAGGACTCTTAGGCACAAAGTGGGAGAAGGAATATAACCTCTTGTCATCATTGACTTTTCGCACTGCTACCAAGGAATCATCTTTGAGACATCGCACCATCACTAAATTTGGAAGGAACTCAACCTTATGACCATCTCCAAGGTGAGTGGTAAACTAATAGGAGATTGGAGCTTAGATTTGGAACATAGAGAACATCTTTGAATTCCCCATTTTCCATTTCTACATGTCCTTTCCCTTCAACTTCCATCTTAGTATCATCTCCCACAAAGATGTGTGGTACCTTTGACTACTTCAATGAAGAAAAGTCTTCCTTTGAAGAACCCATATGGTAAGAGGCACCTGAGTCAAGTATCCATTCTGAAGAAGAATTTGTGTTTTCCATAAGTGCTTCACCTTTACCCTTCAAAGAGGTTGGAGTTGAATCCGTGGAAGTACCTGGCACTTGAATCTTGTTCTTCTTGAGTATATTTTCTAACTCATCGATTATTTTTGTCTTGCAATGATGCTCATCATGATTTGACTTTTCGTAATATGCACAAAAGAGTTTGTCCTTCTTTTCATTACTTCCCTTTTTGTTTGAAGAAGAACTGTCTTGTTGAGAGGAGGATTGTTGTGTCTCAGATTGTGTTTTTTCCTTCCACTACTTCTTCTTCTTGTTGATTTTTCCCTCTTGACTTGATTTTTGATCATCACTACTCACCAAGGCTTTACTCTTAGATGACTTGAGAAGTCCAAAATCCACCAAGTGAGATTGTTCAAAAATCAACATGTCTACAAATCCATCAAAGGAAGGCTTCTAGTAAGCAGATCCCATGGTCAACTTGTGAGTATTAAAACTCAAAAAAAAGTTAGCATACTCAAAAGGTAGCCTCTTCAGGATGTGATGAATCAACCTGTCATCCTTCATGGGATTTCCACAATCTTTAAGAAGTGCCCTATAATCAATGACTTTGATGATATAATCTTGAATTATGTCATAATTCTTAGGATCGAAGAGAAGTAGATCATCCTCAATCTAAAATCCCTTTTCTTCATCCACTTTACCATACAACTATTCAAGTTTATCCAAAGCTTCCTTAGATTCTGAACAATTTTTAATGTGAAAGAGAAGATCCCCATGTACACAACTCCTAATTACACCTAAAGCTTTTTGATCTTGATTTTTCCAATCAAAGAGTTCTTTAGCATCAGTAGGTTTGGTAATTGTACCATCAACATACAGACTATATCCCTTTTCCATTAATCTACTCCATGCAATATCTTTCCATGTAGAATAGTTGTGTGAAGTTAGAGAAGGACATTTAAAACCCATGATGCAAAAAATGAAAAGAGCACACAATAGAGACACAAAAAACATAATACACCCCCCCCCCCCCCCCCCCCTTTTCACTCAATCAAAAGACCCCCCCCAAAAAAGATGCTTTTGGCACTCTATAAGTAGTGCGTTTACAATGGGCCACTTGTCAAAATGAACAAAGTGGACTTTCTAATTTTGCTTTTACAACTACCTTATAAGGCTGAAATCTATCACTTAAGCACTATAGCCTAGTTTTACAACAATTCTGAAAAAGAATCAAAGCTTTACAATGCCAAAGAAGGCCTAATTTTGAAAGTGAGAAATTGGTTCACACAACCCTAGAATCTAACTTCAGATCTAGAAAGTAGACGAAAAAATACACACTTAAAAAAAAAACAAAACCTAAAAAAGTGACCAGATGTGCCCGTACGGAGCTTATGAAGTTGCAAAATGCAAGATTATGCAGGTATAGTCACCAAAAAAATCAATTTCTGCAAACTCTATGCAAAAAAAGTAGAAAACAACACCACCACTAGAAAATTTAGGAAACTTTATCCAATTTCAAAAAAAATTGCACTTGAATCGGAGTCTGAATGTCCAAGATATGGGCTCGCAAAGTCAGGCTACCAAACTAAAAAGCAATCTAGAGAGGGGTCTGGAAGAGAAACTGCGAGTCTAAATTTGACGGTCAAACAGCCATCACTACAGTTGTAAAATTCCTAGAAATGATGGTCAAATGGGCATCAATTTTAACACCATATACTAATGTTGCCAACAAAAAATCATGCACTAGGATGATGTGGCAGCTGAGTCAGATGTCCATACTCTACAGACTCAAACGTGTCAAAAATTGTATGTTGACATGGCATATGTGCAGGCTAGTTTCCACGAGATGACATGGCACTATCGAATTAGATGTGGCAGATCTTCTTGCGTGGCGCAACTATGTACAGGGTTGTACTACTGAGTCTGTGGTCAGTGTTTGAAACTATGCCACATGTCTCATTTGAGCAAGGTTTGCTCAGGTGGGTTTGCATGGGAGTCAGACTATTTTTCAAGCGATGCGTGTCTTCTTCATTATGGTTACTGGAAGAGAGAAAAGCACGGGTGGGAATTTAAACCCTTGTGTCAAAAAATAGTGCCGAATCTGGAAATACGGTCGAGAAAGTTGAAATGAAGGCCAAAAAAGTTTAGTCACCACTGGGAAATATCTGCAATGCACAATGTAATGCCCCGCCGAACTGAGACAAATCTATGGGTCGAAATATGCATGTGCTACCGGAGTTACTCGAAGCCCTCGCCAAAAAAATGCAACAAATGTCGCTAGATTTCACAAAGAAAAATCCCACATTCAACGCTCTGTTGATGTCTTAATAGTTCATAAGCCAAACTCCACAAATGAATAACAAATTGGAAGTGCCTATTGGAAGTTGAACGAAAGCGCTGCCGATGATGTTGTCAGATTTTGCAGAGGTTAAGCAGTATGGCCACGGTAATAAATTGAATATACCTTATGAGTTAAATAAATAATCCCCCACTAAAAATGGAAAATTTGGGGTTTCATTGCCCGGGTCTACAAAAATATTTTCTCTACTGGTCCCCGAAAGGGCAAAAAAATTTCAAAAATTTGACAAAAAATATGATGGAAATATAGAGAAAAATAACAGATCTGAAAATGAATTAATTGAATCTGTGAAAAATAACCATACCCATACTGTAAATTGGGCCTCTGAGTTTCGATTTGCAAAAAAAAATTCCTCACGGTCGACTTTGGGCCAAGTTAGCTGAGTTTATAGTTGACTTTCACCAATTTAGCATTTTAGATGCAATGGCGAGGTCAGATCTAACGCTGGACACTCCCAATTTTTGCAGCACTCTGGGTTTGGGCTGAGGTGATGAAGCAAGTGTGGTCTTAAATGGCTATGTGATGAGAAAATTTCCAAGTTACTCTGATACCATGTAAGAATTTTCCTAAGGGAAAAATTCACCCAGGAACTAAGAACTCAAACACAAGTACATAGTAGACCAAAGAGAGAGAGAGAGAGTATGATCAAAATGACAATGTATTCAATATGCCATGCAATGTAATGCAAAAGTATACTAGGAGTGCCTGTATATAAAGGCCTCTGAGATGCATCTAGAATGCCTCGTAATTAGCACCATGATGTGTCATACAACCAAGTACATGTCCACTAGATATGGGTTATCCTCCATTAAGCACAGAAGTAAGTGTAGTGATGAGAGGATAAGCCTACAATGGTGTGACATGCAAAATAGTGTTATAGACACCATCTAATAAAATAGAGTTGTGTACTCTTGTGTTGTCTACATGACAACTCATAAAGGTGCGCAAACTCTTAAGTGTCTCACAAATAAAAATAATAAAATAATGCAAAATATTAAAATAATGTATTAACCTAAGTAAACTTAATTAAGTGTAATAAGTAAATACTTATTTACACCAACACTTTTGAAGAAAATATGTTTGGCTTCATCTTTACCTAACTTCAACTTCCTTTTGGATTTGGCTACACTTCTTGTAAATATAGCAGGGGAGGATTTGGTAGGTCTAGTTATAATGACCTTCCCCTTCTTCTTGGGAGGCTCTTCCTTCTCAAATTCATATTCCTCTACTTCATCATCTTCATCATCATCATCTTCTACATCATCCCCTTTTCCTTCTATCACCACGAGAGGAGAACTTGCTTCCTTTTTTTTTCATTAACTTTTTTATCCTCTTCCTTCTACTCTTTCCTTTGCTTCATTATATGTTTTGAAATTGGTGGCTTTGGGATCCACAGGCTCATTCAATAGAGCTTTAATGATATCCTTGGTGTCATCAATGTTAACCTCATACTCTAGAGGTTTAACCTATGTCACTCTAGGTCTGACTACTTGAATATAAATTTTGTCACAATCAACAATGACACAAATATGTTGCTCATAGTCTTCCACAAGCTTCCTGGGTATCCTAAACCTATCTTCATATTTTCTTTAAATGTTTCAAAATAATTATCCATGATGATGTCAAAATTCTCACCCATTTTTGCTATATATTCATTGATTTTATATAAAACTAGAACATCCTTCCTCCATACTATAGAACCTTTAGAAGGGAAAAAAATTGAACAAAGAAGAATAGACATGTCAAAAGGGAACCAAACTTACATGGGTTGTTCTTTGACACTCTAATGCTCTTCATGTTCTTGTTGAATTGGTTCAACATTAACTCAACAAGGTTGAAGGATAGATTATTCTTTACCACTATGTATGCAAGATCAAAAATTTCACATGGCACATTGGTCAACCGACTAGAGCTATAAATTTTGTAAGAAATCACATGTATATTGAACTTTAGCTCCATTTCTATCATGCCATTATGCTTCATGCCTCTTCTTTCCCACTTGGAAAGAGTCTGCTTGGTTAGTTTAGCCTGACCTAGGGTTTTGATCGTCCTTGCTTTTTTTAGCATTGGTAGTCTAGTGATTCTGTGAATCATTTTCTTTGTAATTTGAATGGGTTGGTCCTACCATAATTTCCCTTTATGAAAATAGCTTGGAATAAGTCTAATCCATTTGACTTGAAATTCCCTTGGCATATGTGAAATATGCGTTAAACCTTTAGTTTCCAAATGTTGATGTTTGGGCTTTAATACACCATCCACACATAATTCATTGAATGCCACATTGATTTCTAGAGTAGTGAGGTCCTAAATAGAATAGTGGTAAAATGAATGGATATCATGGATGGGTAATACATTGGGTGGAATTTGAGACTATGCACTGGCTAGGTCAAGCACCTCTGCAATCACTGGACTCAACTTGAAAGTAGGTGCCTTGCAATCGACTCCACATACCAACATTTCAAAACCTTTCTTGATTTTTCTGCTTGATAATGCCATTACTTGGTATGGTTTCTGAAAACATGATAAATTTCTTTAAAAAATACTCAAATCACTAAGGCGCTTTGAATTTTCTCTTCACAAATGGCTCCAAAAATTTATGATGAAATAATGCATTTAATTTCTTCCTTTTAACAAGTTTTCTCTTTTCAATCACCATAAATGCTTTGTATGTATACTTTCTTAGTGATACACTATCCTCCACTCAGTTTGGCTTTTAATAATAGAGAGATATTCATAGGTCAGTAGAGTCACCATTAACTATGTCTGCATCCAGTCTTTTAGTGTATCCCAACCTCACTCGATAAGGTCTTGTGACCTGACCTAGCTCGGTAAGGCCTTGAATTTACCATCATCATTTAGTGATCCTTGTGCATCTTGAATGCTAATTGGATCATTCTTCTTGCCTTTGGAACTGATGTTAAATGACTTCTTTGGAATCACAATTCTAGTAATCTCCATAGGGAACTAAGTTGAAATGATTGTGCCACCCAACTCATTGGCTTGGGTGTCATTCATTTCATGATTTTGGCTTGAATTATTTGGATATTTTGGTATCCATTACTACCTCATTTATTTTATGATATTTTCATCTTTGGTTTTTTTTTTCATCTTAAATTATTCCTGTGTTCATGCAGTTCTTGGCAAGATGTCCAAGTTTTGTACAAATAAAATATCTCTTTGTAGTATCTCTTTTCCTCATATGATGTTTCACACAATTTTCTCCAATGTGTCCAAACTCACCATAGTAGTGACATCTACACCATGTGTTGTAATCCCATCCAAATATTGCTTTCATAATTGGTTTTGCTATGTTCCACTTCTTGGTTTTGCACTCTGAAGATTTGTGTCCTTGTTGCTTGCAATTGTGACATTTTCCTTCAAACTTAGGTTTCTCTGTGCATTCACCTTCTCTCTAACCATACCTTTTGCAACTATAACACTTTCCAATGAATTTTTCTTTACCATTGCTCTAGAATTTGTTTGATGTATGACCTATCTTACCATATTGCTTGCAATTATGCCTTTTGTATATCCTAATCCAACTTTGCCTTTATGTCTATACTAAGTTTTCTCATTCAATTGATTCATGTTTTCCTAAGATTTCATCATTCTTTCATTGGTTTTATTTTCAATGCTAAGATCATTTTGTTGTCTTTCATTCTTTGTCCTTATATTGATAAGCTCTTGATTTGCATCATTGAGTTGATAAATAACATCTTCTTATTGAAGGGATAGTTGTTGTATTTCATTTTCCTTTTATTCCATCTCTTCTTTGGCTTTGTCTTTTTGTTCCATGACCTCACACATTCTAACTGATTATATTTTTGCTCTCTTTTCATCTTTCTAACTTCTTATTGAAGATTGGAATTCTTTTTTAATAGATGTTTGATTGTTGCATCAACTTCATCTAAATTTCTCTAATTCTTAAATTGTTCTTTCAATGTAGAGATTGGCATCCATTTGTACTACAAAATATTTCCTTCTTTTCAATGATTGAGAGAGTTTCTCCTTTTCTTTCTTTAGTTGTCTAATTGCCATTCCTAGATCCAAATTTTCATTCTCAAGAGCCTTATCTAGCCTGTATACCTCCATTACCTCTGATCTTATCTAATTTATCCTTCATATAATATTCTAATCTAATTACATACATGAAAGAATGAAAGTGATAAAACATTAATAACACTTTGACACAAGATATGTTGACCCAGAAACCTTCCAAATAGAAAATAAAACTAGGGTGGGGATGATACCCACAAACTTTAGTACTATAATATTAAATTAACATGTTAAGGCTTATAATTGACCACTTTTGGTGATCTTCCCTATTAGGAGCAATAAGGACTGTGAGGTCCACCTTGGTAAAGAATTTATAAACATACAATGAAGTATGCACTTGGTTAAGAGATTTACCAAAAGACTATTAATTCTACCCTATTAAAGGATTTGACTAATGCATCTATTAGGATGAACCAGTGGTTGATCTCTAATCTACAACTCTGGTTTTTTGAATGAGATTCCTTGTATTACAATAATCACCTAATTGTGATAGATAAATCTCTATTCTCCCTTATAATTCTTGTAGCCTTCTTCAATTTGCATTCATGTAATTCATAATCTTCTTCAATGACATGTTTGGATATGATACAATGCATTACATATATACTAATCCAAATAACAACTTACTAGAGTTGGCTACAATTCCAATTTCATCATAACTCACAAAGTTGGCCCAACTATTATAACTCAAGTTTAGAACAAAAACTTAGTGATGTTTTGATACAAAAAAAACATTGTCAATGCTTAGAAAACTTTGGCACTTGGATTAACTTTAAGCTCAGTCAATACTAATCACTTCCAAGTAGCTCAAACTTAGTCAGCACTATGTGACTTAGTGAGCATTGAGAAACTTGGTAGCTATTAAATCACTTGGTTGACACTTTTTTTGGAAATACACTAGGAAAGTAAACTCTCAGAGGTGGATGAATCAACAATTATAAATTTTCAACCTCTAAAACTATTCCCCACACATCCATCTCGCAATCTATGCATATAAACTGAAATACTAAATTAAGCATATACATCCATAGCATGAAAGTAAAATATTCAACACATGTATGACACAAGATATTTGGTTACAGAGAAACCCTCCAAGAAGAAGGTAAAACTAGAGAGGGGATGACAGCCAAAAATCTTCACTATTGCAGTAATAAATTGTATCCAATGAAGATTACAATGTTTGACCATGAAACATGATCTACCCTATGAAAGGTTTTCCCTATTAAAGGCTTACGAGATTATTAGATCTTATCTTCTCAAAGTATTTAAACATCCTACTAAAAGTGTTCTTAGTAAAAGGACTTTAACTTACAATGAAGTAAGCACCCTATTAAAGGATTTACAATACCCTTTTAAGACTACTCTATTATGAGATTCAACTAATTCACTTTCTTAGAATGTCTCAGCAATGATCCTTCAATTAGTATTCTATTTCTTTATGTCAAATAATCTCTATACTAATGTGTACTTGATCCTTTCTGATTAGATGTATCTCTATTGTCCTCTAATTCCTTTCCTCTATTCTCCTTTAACTAATTATGCAATGTAACTTAATTCATAACACCCTAATCACCATGAATTCTCTTTTTGTGCATGCAAAACTCACTTCAATTCTCCTTAACATTCTTAGAAAGTTTAAGATTTTTCTTCCTTAAGAAGACCTAGGTGATTTAGGGTTAGGTATGAATCAACGGTAGTGATTCACCCATATTGCTACTTAACCTTCCCTTTTTTTATTGGATAAATTTCATGCATAGTGATTCACAATTAAGATTTTTCCTTATTAACAAAGATTGTAAAACAATACTTAATTTTGCCCAAAAATGGTTTACATAGTAGTTTGTGCCAATACAAACAACTATGTCAAAATTGTGTTACTTGACATCTAAAGTCCCTGATGCTCAGGACTAACTATAACTCTAATGACATCACTCAACATTTGAATGACTTGGCATGCACTACTTGTTCGACACTTGAATTACTTGAAATTTGAGTGACTTGGCACTTGAGTGGCTAGACATTCACTATTTTCTTGGCATGCACTATCTTATATGTTATACTCGACATATGTTACTTGTTTAGTATGAACTAAGTAGATGTCTTAAGTGTATAGACATTAGTCAAAACCAATCTAAGATCAACAACTGCATGACTTGATCAACACTAGATTCACATTATTAATACTATGAGCTCTTGGTAGAGACAGTAGAACTTGGTTAACATACCAGAGCTTGGTTAACACTACGGTCTTCTTCACTTTTGTTGAATAGATTGGTAGCCTCTACTACACTCACTTGTACATAGTCTTTGAAACTCTATAAACATTATGTGGCTTGGAAAACATTGTAATCTGACTCAAGTGCTAGGTAGACACTACATTCTGACTACTTGGCTTAGGAGAAACTAAAACACTTGATTAACACTACAAGATGAATGATAAGCTTGGCAGTAACTATAGAGCTTGGTAGCAATGTAACCATTTGACTAAGTGTTAGGTCACTGATAAACAAATTGACCTAAATGTCAATAGAATATTGTTGATTTGAATCCTAGTTGAGATGATCAATGAAAGACTAAATGTAAAGGCTAAACAAATTTTAAAAATAGAGGATTAAGTAACTTATAGTTGAAGCCAAGATATGCTAGTGTGGAATGAATAAACAATATAAGATGACTGAATATAGTGTTCACTAAGCACCACTAAAGACTGAGAATCAAAAAAGTTAGATTGATTGAAGATAGTGTAAGCTGAGCAAGAAATCTCTCAAATGACCGAGTTATCTAGTGATGACCAAGGATGAGGAACATGGTATCGACCGATTATCATCATTTGTTATTATGTGAATGAATTAAGATTCCTAGCTGATATAGTTGAATTTTTGAATTGGTCAAAGCACGTGAAGAATAAGTATTGATGAGTTGAAGCATTTAATGTTAGAGAAACCATGTTTGAGCATTTCTAGGAATGGGTTCAAAGAGAAGCTTTGAGAAGCTTCTAGAAGGAGAAGGAAGAAAAGAAAATGATAGAAGGATTTGATGAACTTGACCTAACCCTAAGATCAATGATGATGCTTAAGTAGAAAAAGATTAAATATTCCTATTTAAGGAGGCATGAGGATTAGTAATTACTAATTTTGTTGACTAGAAAACCATAGTAGAAGGCTATAAATAAGGAGAGTAGTAGAGGTTAAGAGTGATTTCTTTAAGTATTTTTCAATTAGATTAGATATTAGAGATGGAGACATGAATGGATTTCATTCAACGAGTTAGAGTATGAGCTCCATTGTGATCGATATTTGCAAAGTGGGTTGTATTTATCAGATCAACCTATTGTTACTTTCTAACCATTGTATCAATTAAAATTATTTAATCAAGGTTTACCTAATAGACATTTGTAAATCCTTTAATCAAGGAAACATTCCAATGGAATGTTCTTAAGTCCTCTAACAAGGCCACCCCTAATAGGGTCATTAAATCCTTTAATAGGGTCACGCCTAATAGTGTGTATTATAACCTTTAACAAGGTTGGCTCCTAACAAAGCTCACTTCAGAAGACTGAAAATTTGGTAGCATTTTACTAGTGATTTTTTCCAAATTGGGTTTCCATGTTAAATTTTGGTATTATACTTATGTGACTGATGTTTGAGATGTTTTAGTATTTAATGTTTGATATTATGAAAGTTAGTTATTAATGGGACTGTAGATTGCAAGTTTATGTTATTGATAATTTTCCATAGAGAAGGAGTTTACTTAAGAATAGATCTAAGTTTTTTGAAGTATTGAAAAGTTTAATTGGTACATCTAGACCTGAGGATAATTGATTCACCTCTCCTGTGCACCCACACCCCCCCACACTCAATTATTCTAAATCATTCTAACACTTTACATGTCCAACAAATGAGATTTTTTTTACCTTTAGGTTGTCTCTTTATAAGAAAGGATATTCTTCCATCAATAGCCTTACCTTTGTCTTGGTTTTCTACTTGTTCCCTATCATAATTGTTGGAAATATAGGATAGTCTAGGTTACTGAGAGGGGAGGAGTGAATCAAGAAAAAATAGAACTTAACCTTAATTTTCCAATTAATCCTTCATATGTAATCTAATATAATTGCATGTATGAAAAATTGAAAGCCTTACAACATCCATAACACTTTGACACAAGATATGGTGACCTAGAAACCTTCCGAATAGAAAGTAAAATTGGGGTGGGGATGACACCCACAAGCTTTAGTACTAAAATATAAATTTGTCTAGTTAAGGCTTACAATGATCACTTATGATGATCTACCCTATTAGGAGCAATAAGGACTATTAGGTCCACCTTGTAAAAGGATTTACAAAACATAAAATGAAGTATGCACCCAGTAAAGAGATTTACAAAAGACTATTAAGTCTACCTTGTGAAAGGATTTAACTATTCCACTTGTTAGGATAAACCAATGGCTAATCTCTGATACACAACTCTGATTTTCTGGTTGAGATTCTTTTGGAGTGTAATGATCACCTTACTATGATAGATAAATCTTTAATGCTCCTTATATTAGTTCTAGCCTTCTTACTTCACACTTTTTCTTTCACATATATCTTCTCATATACTTACTTCATACTTCCTCTTCAGATGTGATACAATGCATTACATATATACCAATCCAAATTATAATTCATCAAAGTTGGCTACAATACAAGTTTCACCAAAATACACAAAGTTGGCCCAACTACTAGTACTTGGATTCTAAAGACAAACTCAGTGAGGTTTTGATACTTGACAACCATTGTCAACACTTGGCATCATCATGCTCTAGGTAGACATAGAAGGTCAATTCATACTAATCACTTCCAAGTAGTCTAAAATCTGTTAGCACTGGTGACTTGATGAACACTATAAAACTTTGCATATAAACTAAATCACTTGGTTGGCACTGTATAGCTTGGTCAACTCTAACACTACGAGCTCAGTATAAACTGAATCACTTGGTTGACATATCCTAGCTTGGTCAACACTAGATTCACATCACTAATGTTGTAAACTTGGTAAACACTGTAGAACTCAATTTGCAATGTGAAACTTGGTAAACACTATGAAGCTCAGTTTACACTGATAATCATCAACTTGGTAGAGACTACTGGGTGCAAACTAAATACTATTTTTGGAATTTGGTAGCAACTATAGAACTTAGTAGAACTTGAATTACTTAGTTAACATTGTAAACTACAAGATAATCTTGATAGTTGCTAACCATTTGATTAAGTATGAGTCACTAATTAAAAAAACTTGACTATAATGTCAATAATCTCCCCCTTTGGCATTAGTGATAGAAACACTTATCAATCAAACATTGAATTCTCAAAATTTCAAGTTCAAAACAATCTTTACTCTCCATCATGTGTCTTGAACTCTATAACATACTCTGTTTTTGAGATTTTTTGAAATTTCCTTTGTAAGAGATGTTTTTTGATTATTCGTACATGTATATGTATAATATTATGCTACTCCCCCATACATATATATACATTTTACTTACTATATATTTCATGACTTTATATCACATCTTTGCTTCCTTTTATATAACATCTTCTCCCCTTTATATATCACATCTTATATTACATCTTCTCTCCCTTTTTGACATAAATACCAAAGGTGTATGCTACATGGTAATGCCAAAATGTGACAAGAAGTTAGAATGTGCCTTCAAAATCAATGATAGTGTCTTGTCCCAATTTTCTTGTAACACCTTCCTTGCATTTTGTAAGAATTTAGTATAGCTCTAATACCATGTAAGAATTTTCTTAAGGAAATAATTTAACACCAAGATCATGAAGCTCAATAGATAGCACAAGAGAGACTAATGATGATCAAATGAGAATCTCAATAATGATCAAGATGATAATGGATATCTGATAATTGGATATTAAACAATTGGATATGAGATGAATACACCATAGAAGTTCCTTGTATATAAAGGCAACTGATATGACTAGGAGTCAGCAAAGAGATAAGGACTACAACTCAACAGATGTCCACCAAAGGTGGATTATCCTCCATTAAGAACAGGAGTTTGTGCAATGATGAGAGGATAAGTTTGCATAGGTGTATCTCATAAAGAGATGTTGTAGACACCATGTGCTCTAATAAGTTTCTAACTCATGTGTTGTCAACAAGACAACTCATATGACTATGCATATTCCTAAATGTCTACATGACAACTAATATGCTAATGCATTAACCTAAGTAAACTTAAGTAAAGTGTAATAATAATTAATTATTTACACTAACACCCCCCTTAAGTGTAACTTAGAGGAATGCATTTAATCTCACAAAATCTAGAAAAAAATGCATGATGGGTCCTGACTACAAGGCCATGTTAGGTACCCATGTACAAATGCAATACTCTACATACAATGCCATGCAATGCAATCTCTCTAAAAATGGAGAAAGAGGGAAAATCTCATGGGAAAAACCTCATCCAAAAGATAGAAATGAAGAAACACAAGATGCATGCAAGGATGGAGTAATCAAGACCCCCCTAGTATTAGATACATCAAGCATGTACAAGCATATATTCCCCATAAGAAAAAATACATGATGGTATCCCTCCATATTGAATAATCTCCTGAAAGGATTTCATGAAGACAAAAAAGTATCCAATGCCTACAAATGATATTTCTCCCCTTAAAAAGAAGATACACCAAGTATAGGTGCAAGTATACTTCCCATTGTGGATCGGAAGATGGATGAGGAATCCATATGTAGTATCCTATGGATGTTGCTTCTAAAGTCTACTCATATGTTGACAAGTCCTTGATGAATGTAGATGCCACAAGCCAATCTAGTGGATGGCCAAAAGAAGGTGGCAAACAAGGTAACATGTCCATGTATGAAATTGAATCAAACTCTAAAGACAAGGAATCATCCTTATAGGAATATATGGGAAGAGAAGCAATGTAGCCTCTCCTCAATGATGAATGAACACCCATGAAAGAAGCTCCTTGATGACTGAAGAAGTTGCACCATGAAAATTGAATGATGTTCCTCCTTGTAGGAAGAAGTGGTTCCATAGGTGTACTAGATAATGCTCCCCAACTAGTAGGAAGAATCCTTAAAAGATATCATGTCTAAGGAAACTAGAATACAACCTCCAAAGGTTGATATATCTCATTTAAAGTAAAAGAGTCCTCCTCCAACTGTTGAAAAGAAGTGTCCACAATCATGTCAGTCTCAAAAGAAAGATCAAGTGGTTGAGGGTTAGAGTGTTCCCTCACAACAAGTGAAGAAAAAATCTCCTCAACAAAGAGAAGATGGATGTCATCAATAATGTCTCCCACATCTTCAATGTAAGACTCCACAAATAACATTGTAATGTCTAAAAGGAAGTCATCCCATGAAGTTGAAATAAGAAGACATGGTGTTTCCTACCACACTAAATCAAGAGCATCTATGGGTAGAACTAGATTAGTAGAAGAAATAGGAGCATCAAGAGGTATGATCTCAACTAGAGTTGTAGGTACCACAATTGGAGTGATTGGAGGTAGAACGTCCTCTGGTAATGGAGGGACTTGTGGATCTCCATATGCTTCCCAAAGACACATCCAAACATCATGAGGATTAGATGCCTTACTAAGAGGAGCAAAATATTCCTTACTCATACTATTATACATAAAATGAAGTAGAAGAGAAATATGTCCCCAATTAGTACTAGGTGGGAATACCTTCAAATATAGATAAAAAAAAACTACCTTATGTTCTCTTAGATGATCAATCATCAAAGCACTCCATTTCTAATAGTTCCTTTTCATCACCTTGAATCTTAAACCAAAGTGACACTTTTTATAGGACTCCATGAGATCAAATCATGTATGCACCCACAAAATACAAAAAAATCAAAGAAACCCCACCTAATGAATGATTTGGCACTTTATATTTAGTGCAATTACAATGGACACTTGCCAATTTAGGGCCTAAGTGGACTTCTAATTTTGTTGGTTACTGTATCACCTAGTTTAGTAGTGCAAATTGAATACTAACTATTAAATGAAAGCATTAACAATACTAAGCAAGCTAACACTTAAGATAAGACCGAGGGTTATCACCACAAAAGGAAGCAAACTAAGAATGGTAGGCTCCTAATGGCATAACACATGATATGAAGGATTTGTCCCTGATTTTAGGAATGTATGCTCACAAGTTATGCTTCAAACTTCAAATGGATGGATGGGGTGAGTGAAACAAGGTTTCAACAATGGAGTCATGAAGTGATTTTTCCATTATAATGGTATTTTGGTAGTTTATGAGCTCTAAAAATAGCATTATAACTTTGCATGGAAGGTTGATTAATTTTAGTGAAGGGAGAGGGTTCAATTTATAGGCAAGAGGCTTTAGGGATGGAGGGCTAAGATTTAAGGATGGCAAGATGGTGAGGGAGGGTCAAGATGCACTCAAAGGGGAGCACGTGGAGTGTGCTTGTTTAGCACCAATAGGGATTGAACACTTGTCACAAGGAGGATGGGTGTGAGAGGATAGGATAAGAGTTGGTCAAAGTCTTGATAAGGGTGGTTGGGTATGTAAGATTCATGAGTGAGGATGTAACAACCATTTATGGCTTTGTAAGAGCATTGAAGGCTTATGGTTGGGATATTTTGGAGGGAGTTGATATTGTTGACTTTGCTTGGTTTAGGAAAGTCTTAGGCTTACTTAGGGAATGTGAAAAGGTTAGGAGGGGGATTAGGCTTGGTTTAGGATTAGATTAAGGATATTAGAGATGTGCAAGTGGATGTCATTCAATGAGGGTGGGTGAGTTAGTGGCTAAGCTAGGTTAGTATGGGTGGATGGGGTGGATTAGGCTAAATGGAGGATTTAGGATAGTTTAGGGGTTATTAGATTTGAGGGCTTTATTTATCAAATAGATTTATTTAATAAATGAGGTTTTGGAATTAAATAGGAGAATAGGATTAATTGACAAATAGTGTTTTATTTGATTTATTAGTTAGGACTATAGATGATTAATTAAATTAATCAGCTAGGGGATGGAAAAGGATTAATTAAATAGGAATTTAATTAATGATGTCTTTAAAGATAGCTAAATAGGAATACCAAAGCAGTGTAATCAAATTTAGGTGTCTACAGTTACAACAACAAATATGAAGCTATATTGAACTCAACAAGATAAGACACAAGATCTCTCAAGGATCTAATTAATTACAAGTGCCAATAGGCCAAAATGAGATCAAAATTTGAAAGTACTATGTCTACTCAAAATTACTCCAAACTAATACCAGATCTGGAAAGTAGACAAAAAATCATGCACTCTAAAAAAGATAGCACCTAAATATGTGTCCAAATGAGCCCAAACTAAGCCTTTTAAGTTTCAAAAATTGGGATTTGCAATTTGCAGAAAAGTTTAGGAATAGAGATCTCAAACATCCTACACCAACATCTAGCTCATGAAATTGTACCCTAAAACAAAAAAAAAATTACTTGAAAAAAGGAGTTCGTATGAGGGAGATATTGTTGTTTGAAAATCACCTCTATAACTATTTTACCTAAATCATTTCCGTCACACCTTCAAAAATCAAATGACTCTAGATTTCACCTCATATGTCCGATTTTGATGAAATAAAAGTTAATTTGGGGTTTTTTTCACCTTTTGAATGTGATGCCA
Source organism: Cupressus sempervirens (assembly GCA_028749045.1). NCBI lineage: Eukaryota > Viridiplantae > Streptophyta > Pinopsida > Cupressales > Cupressaceae > Cupressus > Cupressus sempervirens. The sequence goes on from CM053785.1 coordinate 747,362,896, forward strand.
ACATCTAATTTGCACTACCAAGCTCCAATCTTGACCTACAAAAATAATTTCTCCAATACCTATGCAATGAAACTCCTATGGCTTTGATACCATGTAAGAATTTTCCTAAGGCAATAATTCAACACCAAGATCATGAAGCTCAATAGATAGCACAAGAGAGACTAATGATGATCAAAGGAGAATCTCAATAATGATCAAGATGATAATGGATATCCAATAATTGGATATTAGATAATTTAATATGAGATGATATAGCATAGAAGTGCCTTGTATATAAAGTCAGCTGATATGACTAGGAGTCAGCAAAGAGATAAGGACTACAACTCAACACATGTCCACCAAAGGTGGATTATCCTCCATTGAGAATATGAGTTTGTGTGATGATGAGAGGATAAGTTTACATAGGTTTATCTCATAAAGAGATGTTGTAGACACCATGTGCTCTAATAAGTTGCTAACTCCTATGTTGTCAACAAGACAACTCATATGACTATGCATATTCCTAAGTGTCTACATGACAACTAATATGCTAATGTATTAACCTAAGTAAACTTAGGTAAAGTGTAATAATAATTAATTATTTACACTAACAAATTTAATGTAATTTTTACTTCTACTGATAACTCCATCACGTGATCAGCTATGGAGAAGTTATTATCATGGATGAGAGTTTTGGCATGTGTAATGTGTTTTTGCAATGCATCTATGTTCGAAAGAATCATGCCTTAAATTTCTACAAGTGTGGCCCTAATCCTAGCTTCTTCCCTTAATAATTCTTCTTGCATAATAGCCAAAAATATGATCTTTGTGTAATGAGTAGAATTGTAACTTGGTTCAAGTGACAATTGGTGTGCACTTTCCTTCAAGTCTTCATCTATCTTTGATTTCTTGAGTGAATATAAATGTATCACATAACTTGCTAAATAATGAAGTAACATTATTTGCAAATATTTTCGATGAGTTGAGAATAGTAGACAAGTCTACATGATATATTGATATTTTCTATGCAACTAGCTCCAATACTTTGTTCTCAAATTTATTCTCTACTCTTTGTAGAAATTTTTCTTGCCCATTCAGATCTTTATTGAATTTCTAAAAAACTTCTATTGACTTAACCAAAATAGGTTGAGTATTGTCAACCTAGGTACTAAGTGCATCTACAAGTATGTTCTTTGTATCTTCTAGCACTTGATTTTCTTTGTTTTTCTCTTCTCTAAGTTTCCATTGCTTAGCTTTATTTTGTAATAGTTCACCTACAATGTGCATTTGATTAGGATTCAGAGTAGAGATATCCCAATTTGGGATAACTATATCCTCATCAAGCTCAATGTCTTCTTCTTTACCTTTTCCCTTACTTGAAAATTTAGTACTTGGTTGAGGCTTTCTCTCAACTATCTTTATACTAACTATTTACATATTGGGAATTGTAACAATAGTATAAATAGAACAGCTAGCAAAAAAAGTAGATATTGCACTGACAGTAGAAATACCTAATTGTAGAGTATTCAAATTTGATAAAGGAGGAAGCACTAGCTACTTGGTAGTTGAAGTGTTGATTACTTCAGTCAATGTAGTACTTAGCTAAATAGGTGCAGAGATATGTTGGATGCATGGAGTTGCAATGGTTGCCACATCCAACTTGGAAGAAGTTTTCTTTGAGCTTGATGGCTTTAAATCTTTGCTTGGGGAATGAGAAAATGAGGCCATAACAACTACTACAATCTTTTTTTGGTTAGTTTCCTCAATACTTTGAATCCTAGGGAGATTTTCCTCAGTAGCTTCCTATTCTTGCTCCTCATAATCCAAATTAATATTATCTATTTCCATATCTTCTTCATCATTATTCTCCTTTTCTTCCTTGTCATCTTCATCATCAACATCACTGATATGAACAACAAAATCATTATTTTGATGAATATGGTAGATATTCTTCCAAGTAGTAGTAGTTGTCTTCACCACATGTTCAATGTCATTAACCAATATCATGCAAGTGTTAAATTTTAGAGTGAGCTTTTTTCATTCCTCTTCATGGATTCTTTTACATATTTATCACTAAGACTTGGCATGAGCTACCTCATAGTCTATTCAAATATATCTTTTGAAATCTTCTTAGCATTTTCCCATCTAGGCTTTATTCTTTCTATCAGTTCATTGGGAATTTTCAATACAAGTTGATCAGGTGAATATTTCCATTTACCTAACTTGGACATAATCATGTATTCAACTTGCTTATTCTCATCTACATTCTTGGTCTCATATCTAAGGGATTTAAAGTTTTCCATGCTAGCTTCTGCATCAATCTCTTTTATTTTTTCTTGAAATGTAGGTGGAGGTCTTTTAAAAATAATATCCTCTGCTTCTTCTTCACCTAATTTTAATTTCTTTCTAGATATGGATGCTTTTCTTATGAATACTGGAGTGGATAACTTGGTAGGTTTGGTTATGACAACCTTACCTTTCTTCCTGATTAGCTCTTCTTCTTCTTATTTAATTTCTTCTACCTGATCTTCTACATCATCTTCTTCCACATCATCTCCTTTCCTTTTGTCAATAGGAGAGTAGAACTTTCTTGTCTCATTTTTTCTATCCTCTTCTTTCATTTGCTGATTGATTAAGGAAACTTAATTTTAAGTTCTATTCTTTCTTTGGCTTCATCATAAGTACCAAAATATATGGCCTTGGGATCCATAGGTTCATTCAATTCTACCTCAATGATATCCTTGGTATCATCAATGTTAATCTCATAGCTTAGAGGTTTAACCCACACCACTCTAAGTTTGACTACTTGAATGTATATCTTGTCATAGTCTACCATGAAACAAAAATCATCTTTGTAATCTTCTACAAGTTTCTTAGGAATTATGAATCTATTATTCATCTTTTCCTTGAATGAATCAAAATAATTATCCATGATACTAACAAAGTTCTCACCCATCTCTGTTCTATACTCATTAATCTAATATAGGATTGGTACATCTTTTCTCCATATGACTACACCTTTTGAAGGCAAAAAAAAATTCACATAGAAGAATAAACAAGTTAAGAGTGAACCAAACTTACATAGGTTATTCTTTGAGGTCGTGATGCTCTCCATGTCCTTGTTGAATTGATTTAGCATTAGCTCGGAAAGGTCTAAGGATATGTTGTTCTAAACCACCTTGAGGGCTACATCAACTACCTCACATGACATGTTGTTGAGATATTTAGAGCTATAGAGCTTATCTGCTATCACATGGATTCCAAATTTTAGCTCTATGTCAATTACATAGCTGATCTTCATACCTCTTCCATCCCATTCGAAAAATGTTTTGCTTTCTATTTCTACCTAACTTATGATTTTGAAAGTCTTTTCCTTGTTCAACATTGGGAGCCCTATGATTTGATGAATCATTTTTTCATTACTAGAATAAGTTGCTCCAACCATAGCTACTAGTTTTGTACACAATTAAGGATAAACCATATCCATTTTATCTAAAAGTCTCAGGGCATATGTGGAATGTGGGTTAAACCTTTGGTCTCCAAGTGTTGATGCTCAAGTTTCAATGTACCATTTAGACATAGCTTTTCCAAAGTTTCATCCATCTCGAGGGTTCCAATATCTTGTATCAAATAGAAAAATGTGAACAAATATCATTAATAAGTAGTACCTTTGGCAAAATCTATGACTGAGCTCCAATTTGATCAAGCGCTTCAACAATTTTTAGACTCAACTTGAAATCTTGTGCCTTCCAATTGACTCCTCAAACCAACATCTCATATCATTTCTTGTTTTTGTTGTTGGAGGATTCCATGCTTAGTAGGGTTTATTAAAACACAAAAATCTTCAACAGCAAAGCACACAAATCAATTGGAAGCTTAGAAATCACTCTTAGCAAATATTTTTTGAAAATTAAAGGTGATAAATGAATTATATTTCTTCCCTTTTAACTAATTTCACTTTTCAATTTCCATAAATGCTTGGTATGGTGACCTATTCAGTGATAGATTGTCTTCCAGTTGGTTCAATCTTAGTGCTTGGTAGAGTCATTCATAACTCAATGTCCACACAATGACTTAGTGTATCCCAACCTTGCTCACTAGGGTCTTGCAACTTGACCTAGCTCAGTAAGGTCTAGATTTTATTTAGACACTTGGTGATCCCTTTGCATCTTGAATGCTAATATGGATCTTTCCTTCTAGCTAACTAGAACTAATGCAAGATGTCTACTTCAGAGTCTTAGTTCTAGTTATCCCTATGAGAGATCGATTAGAGATTCTTGAGTCACCCAATTCTTGAGTGGCATGTGCTTCATGGCTCAAACTTGCATTCTCAGAAGATTTTAGAATCTATTGTTGCCTCATCTTCTTTTTGATGTTGTCAACATTGACTTTCTTTTCATCTTCAATCCTTCTAGTATTCATATAGTTCTTGGAAAGGTGTCCAAGTTATGTACAATTAAAACATCTTCTAGTGGTGTCTCTTGTCCTCATGTGATGTTTCACACAGTTTTCTCCAATGTGTCTGAATTCTCCACAATAGTGGCATCTGCACCATGTGTTGTAGTCCCAACCAAATATAGCTTTCACAATCTATTCTATTGGATTCAATATCTTCGTTTTGCATTTAGAAGATTTGTGCCCATGCTTATTGAATTTGTGGCATTTTCCTACAAATTTAGGTATCTCTTTGCATTCATTAGCTCTATAACCATGTTTATTCCAATTCTAACATTTTCCATTGAATTTAGCTTTACCATTACTCCAACATTTGTTTAATGTATGAACTAACTTACCATAGTGATTACAAGTAGGTCTTTAGTTATTTTGAGCTCCTTGCTTGGATGATATACTTTCTTCTATGTGTCCTATTCTTGCTTTTCCTTTCTATCTGTATTGACTTTTCTCATTCAAATAATTCATGTCTACTTGAGATTTCATCATCCTCTCATTAATTTTCCTTTTCAATTTTTATATCATTTTGTAATATTTCATTCTCTGATCTTAGATTCATGATTTATTCATTTACAAATTAGTAAGCTAATCAATAAAGTCTACCTATTGAAGGGATAGATGTTTAATTTCATTGTTCTTTCCTTCTATCTCTTCTTTTTCCTTGTATTTTTCTTCCATGAATTCACACATTCTTACTAACTGAATTTCTTGTTCTTTTTTTAGCTTTCTAACTTGTTATTGAAGGTTGCAATTATTTTCTAATAGTTCTCTAATTGCCTCATTAGCTTCATCTAAATTAATTTCTAAACAGATATCTTCAATTATTTCTTCAGTGTAGAGTTTGTCATTCATCTGTCCTACAAGATCTTTTCTTATTTTCAAGGATTGAGAGAGTTGCTCCTTTGCTTTCTTAAGTTTCCCAATAGCCAATTCCAAATCTAGCTTTTCATTGTCAATAGCCTTATCAAGTCTGAATACCTCCATTGCCTCTAATCTTTTCTCAAGTTGTTAATCTTCTTCTTTGAGAACCACAAAGCTCTAATACAAATTGTTGGAAATATAGGATAGCCTAGGTTACTAAGAGGGGAGGGGTGCATCAAGAACCAATAAAACTGAATATTAATTCACTAATTAATCCTTCATATGTATTCAAATCTAATTGAATGTATGAAAAATTGAAAGCATTAAAACATTCATAACACTTTGACACAAGATATGGTCACACATAAACCTTCAAAATAGAAACTAAAATTGGGTTGGGGATGATACCCACAAGCTTTAGTACTGTAGTATAAAGTTGGCTATTTAAGGCTTATAATGATCACTTCTAATGATCTACCCTATTAGGAGCAATCAGAACTATTAGGTCCACCTTGTAAAAGAATATACAAAACATACAATGAAGTATGCAATTGATAAAGATATTTACAAAAGACTGTTAAGTCTACTTTGTGAAAGGATTTAACTATTCCACTTGTTAGGATAAACTAGTGGTTGATCTTTGATTTGCAACTCTAATTTTTTGGTTGAGATACCTTTGGAGTGTAATGGTCACCTTACTATGATAGATAAATCTTTGTTTCTCCTTATACTACTTGTAGCCTTCTTACTTAACACTTCTATTTTCACATATATCTTCTCATATACTTACTTCATACTTCCTCTTTAAATGTGATATAATACATTACATATATACCAATCCAAATTATAATTCATCAAATTTGGCTACAATAGAAGTTTTACCAAAATATACAAAGTTGGCCCACATGCTGGTACTTAGGTTCTGATGAAAAACTTGGTGAGGTTCTGATATTCAAAAATCATCATGCTCTCAGTAGACATAGAAGCTCAATTTATACTAATCACTTCCAAGTAATCTAAACTTAGTCAGCATTGGTGACTCAGTGAACACTACAAAACTCAGCATATAAACAAAATCACTTGGTTCACACTACATAGCTTGGTCAACACTAACACTACGAGCTTGGTATGAACTAAATCACTTGGTTGACACATCCTATCTAAGTCAATAGTAGATTCACATCACTGATGTTGTGAACTCGGTAAATAATGTAGAACTCAGTTTGCACTGTGCAACTCAATAAACACTATGAAGCTCGATTTACACTAATAATCATTAACTTGGTAGATACTAGTTAGTGTGAACTGAATACTATTTTTGGAACTCTGTATCAACTGTAGAACTCGATAGAACCTAAATTACTTGGTTAACATTGTAAACTACAAGATAAGCAATGTAGTTGCTCACCACCATTTGATTAAGTGTGAGTCACTAATAAAAAAACCTAACTATAATGTCACCAAATCTCCACTGGTACTCACACTCCTTGTTGATGTAGGTTTGTCTCTCTATATACAAAAAGTAGTATCTAGGTAGTCCATCTTTCTATATCATCCATAATTCAAATGTCTACAACTTTCCAAGAAGAGTATCTTTTTTAATGTTAGGTCTACAAGGAATAACTTATTTAATCATATGTTCCTTTTGATGATAAGAAGGTGTCAAGGTCTTCAAAATATTCCATACAATCATATATTTTATCTTAGTTCCACCACAAATTCTAATTATTACAACAATCTCATGTATCCTACTAAAGTATCCTCTTATAGTTTCATCTTCCTACATTTCAGCATCCTGAAACATACATATCCATCTTTTGAATCTAGAATTCTTTTCATATTCAGAAACTTCAAACATCTTCTATAATTTGATCTAAATTTCATGTGCAAGATTTAAAGTTTTTACCTCTTCATTTTTCAAATTCTAGAAGAGTTAGTAATAATGCTTCTTTAGAAAGCATGATCTACATTAAGCTTTTCTCTTATAGGAATAACCAAGGAAAATAACTTCATCACCTTTAGAATCAAATTTATGATTTCTTGCATATTTTTTAATGTATCATCTACTTCCAAATAGTTTGGAATAACTCACATTATATGTATATGACCATACTCGAGTTCACAAGGTGTCTTGTTTGTTCCTTTTTTCAATTGAACTTAGTTGAGAGTATAAACTCTAGTACTTAAAGCTTCTCTCCAAAAAATCAGATTTCCCTTTCTAAAACATTACTATCCTTGCAAAATCAACAATAGGCCTATTTCTCCGTCTAGAAACTCCATTCTATTGTGGTGTTCTCATTGCAGAAAATTGTCTCTTGATTCCATTCTTAGTATAGAAGTTAGTAAAATAAACATATATAAATTTACCACCTCTCCCAGATCTTAAATATTTCAATTGTTTACCAGTATCCTATTCAATTCTATATTTGTACCATTTTAACATATCAAAATCATGCTATTTAAGTTTCATTAACATGAGAGTGACCATCCTATAATAGTCATCAAAAAATAGTATGAGATGTTTGTCACCATAATAACTTCCCACTCTTATTAGTCCACATAGACTAGTATGCAAAAGTTCCAAGGCATTACTAGAAGTACGTATTTTACTTTCAAAACTTGACTTTGTCATCTTACCAAGTTGAAATTTTTTTCACATAGCATTCTTAGGTTTTTGTAAATTTGGTAAGCATCTAACTCTTTTCTTTCTACTAACCTTAACTATATTCTCAACATTAACATGACATAACCTTTTGTTCCACAACCATACATTTTTCAACTTTTTCAAACAATCATATATCAACTATAGGTTCAAGGTATAAAAAATTACCTTTAGTTTGTTCACTAGTATCGACTAGATTTCCATCATCATCAAATTTTTTCACTTTCCTATTTTGAAATTCAAGCTTGTCACCTATATTATTCAACTATGTAACTCTCAATATTAGTCCTTGTACCTAATAGGCACCATCACATTACAGTTTATCAATAAGAATCAATGATCCTATATCTTTCACAAGACATAGAATATCATTCCCTAGCTTAACAGTTACCTTGTTGGAAGGATTTAATGGGAAAGATGATATTGAGAGGGGGGATGAATCGAGATCTTCAAACTTTTACTTGAAAAACATATTATTGATTTCACACCTGATTCATCTCATATCTTAGATCCAACATCAAACTATAATGCTGAAATGAAATCAAAATATAACACCCACAAAAATTTAAACACATGACACAAATGATTTGGTAACCAGAAACACTTCAATGTGAATGTAAAACTAGGGTGGGGATGAAAGCCACAAATCTTCACAATTATGCAAGGACTCTATTATAAGATCTACATAGATCTAATAGGATAACTTTGTTAAGAGATTTTCACTGACTACATATTTTATAACTAATTCAGTACCTAACCCTCAGTTTTCTCTAAAAGATAATTTTGGATTTCCTCTCTTCAATATCTAACTCTAGCCTCTTAATCTGATATCTTTGTTTCGTCCTTCATTGCTTAGGTCATTTTGTCTGGTCTCCTTTTAGACTTAGCCTTCCTTTCTCTATTATATCCTTATTTTCTCCTTCTCTTTCTTGATTAAACATTAATTCACATGAATACATTCCTTTTTCACATCCCTCTAATCATATGTGTAAAACCCTCATTAAATAGATAATCTTTGAAAGTTCTAGATCATAATCAATGGTTCACAATTCATCCCTTTTGTCATTTTGCTTCTAATTTTTTGATTGGTTGATCTGCCTTACTTACGATCAATACCCTCTACAATGACACAAAGACTCCATCTTATTTGTCTATAAAATCATTGAATATTGTATAGAAGTTGGCCAGAATAATTTACACGAATGTTTGTGCTATTAGAAAACTCATATGTTGAAATTGGTTTACTCAACATTTGAAAGTTCTAACACTTATTCATAACTAACATTCTTGATGTCACTCAACTTCTACACACTCAATCCCTTCTATTTTCTTAGAAAAAATTATCTATCAACTTTCTCGATCATAAATGTGTATGCTTGGCTTATATATGCACTTGGTCTCAGTTTTGTATGCTCATCTTATATATGCACTCTATTTGAACTAGGGTGCTCAAAAACCTTTGACTTACTTAGAATTTAATACAAAATAAATTATTCTTGATATACTTAGCCTTCACTAGATGATTTGGTTACTATGATGATCAACCAACCTTTCCTAGTAAATGACTAAGTGTTTGGACACTAATAGGAAACTCAAGATTAGAGATCAATAATCTCCCCCTTTGACATTAGTGGCAAAAAAACATTTTCATGAATAATCAATCAATACAATAATGCTCCCCATGGGACTATAATTTAGACCTACAATCTAGATTAGCTAATCCTATTCCATCTAATGAATCTCTCTAATTTTTGTGGCATATCTTTAGATATTTATGCTATACTTATTTTCCCCCTTGTTTTTATCACTTATGGGTTGGGTTTTTCTAGGGCTATCTTATACTTATGAAAAACCATTTGATGACTTGCCAAAATTTCTTCAAATCCTTTATTCTACTATTCCTTTACTCTTTCCAAATCTTGAATGTGAATTTCTAGCTCGATAGCGAGATCAATTAAACTTTCAACATTTGAAAAATGTGTGTCTTTATTTAATATAGTTTATGCTATAGATACCTCTTATTGAATGATCTCCAAATGTGGTAATAACATGATTTGAATTAACATCAACTTATTCCTCATTCATTATCTCTAGTTATGAGCTTGGCTAACCTCTTTTGACCAAATGTCAACTTGTTATAGGATGATGAGCTTGAACTTGCATTCTTTCCCAATGAAATAGTGCTTTCCCTCATGCTAGTGTGTAATAAGTCAATATAATATTGATTCTCCAATGTGAAGAACTCCACATCACATAGCTTCATGTACAATGAGTAAACAGTCTTCAATATTTCCTCTAATTGTGTGACTAAATTAGAAAGCTCCACTTATCTATGTACAAGTTCCTTAGAGACTTTCTCCAAAACTTTGTCCTCGTATTTTCTCTTGGATCATTGCATTAATTTATCATTGGTCTCAATATCCTCTATTTTAAATTTGTCAATAATATACACTAACTAATCCAAAATTGAATGCTAACTATTCAATTTAGTGATCCCAAATTCTTCAACAAAATTATCTTTAACATTATGCAACACCTATTTCTTTTTGTGCTCTCTCCTTTCTTGTTCTTTCTTTTCCTTGTAGTTCAACAAAGTCTACAATTTTTGAATTTATTATAATGTCTAATTTTTTAAGTCATACATGGGTAAGGTAATTACCTCATCTAGACTTACTAAATTATCTATCATTTCTTCTTATTGAGTCACTATTTGAGATCATGTAGTTGTATCACTAGGTAGTGATATTTTCAATTGTTTACCCTTCTCAATTAATCTAGATACCTATAGTTTCTCCTCTTTAGTAGGTGATACCTATTGTTCATGTGTTCTAGGAAATGGTTCTAATGGTTTTGCACTCAAAAACTATATAAGAGTATGTATATCTTCTTGCTCTTTTGGTTTCTCACTCTCTTTTTTGACTCTATTTCCTTGACTTCTTCTACCTTATCCTCATTCTAAAATATAGGCATACAAGTGAATTGTGAAAACATAATTATAGCCTTGCCTTGTTGCTCAACACATGTATCAATAGTAACTGATATAACCTTAGAATTATTAGTCTTTTCACTTTCAATCCTTGGATAATCTATGATTAGTAACAAAACTAGAATGGTGCTTAGCAATGTTGTGTTTGGCATTATAGTCTATATATCTTCCTCAATTAATACATTTTGGTTTTGTGGAAGTGAGTTAGAAACTTGTTTGATGGGACAACCTCTTGTTGTTCACACTTTTGTACTAATTCCCAAATTTCTTTTGTAAGTGTTATCTCTAAAAGTTGCACCTCGACAAAATTCTACAATTTAGTCACTTCAAGTAATATGGAAACACTTTTGGGTAGTGGGTGCACCAAGGTTAGGAGTGAATCTCCATATTATAGGGTGGTTCCTTATGATATTTCACCTATTTTCTTCTCCAAACATAAAAATAAACTTGAGAGGGAAAGATATAGAAGGATTTCTTGAAAGTAAATGTTGAAAATTTTAAACTGAGGTGATACATTGAATATTAAGATGAAGATGTTGGCTTCACACAATGAAACACTTCTAAATAGTTGAGATGAGCACAATTTTGACCTCAAGAAAACTCATACATGAATAATTCACAAGAAGGAAGCACTTCAAACAAGATTCTAAGGGGAATGTTAACATTCACTATTAACTACTTGAGACAAATACAATTTCATGACTTATACCTTGTATAAACATCCCAGAATTTTACTTGTAGCTAAAATTAAGACAAGACTTAGGGATTCAAAATAAATCACAAAATCTATATTAGATGAATAATTTAAGTAGTTAAAGACATAAGAAGGGCTCCTGAATTGTTCTTTTATTTAGGCTTCAAAGGTAATTCTACAACATTCATCAAGACTTACTATAAAGGCATCTATACAAAAAGCATGAAGGATTCATAAGAAATCAAAAAAACACTATTTTGCATCAAAACTTCAAAAATCTAGCCCTTTCTTTATGATCTTGGGAATCCTTATAAAGAGAAGGATTGTCGCTAGCTTCAAATGGGAGAGGGCACATGTCAAAAAACTATTAGATGAATACAAAGATATTTCTAGAAAATTACATTTACATTTTACCATTTCTATATTTGAGTACAACCAGGAAAATGATCATGAAGTTTGTTAGGTGGTACTTGCTATAAGAGTCCTTTAATAGATTATGTTGCGTCCATTGCCTTTAATCATGAAATTCTTCTAACTACATCAGTTTATAGGGCCATGACATCTTCAACTATTCCTACCACATCCATTTCTTATCTAGGACTATTCAAAACATTTAATCCCTTCTTTCAATCTCTCTTTTCTACTTAATCCAGGATCAGATCTTCATATTTCCTTGCTCTAGCTCTAAAACTTGAACCTATTATTTTCTACCATCTTTGGTCAAACTCTTAACTGACTACCTAGTGAGGTCCACATATCAAACATTTGAAATTCTATTGAACCCTTTTAACTCCCAATCTTATTATGTCATGATCTCATGATGAAGTGTAGCATCTCATACTTGAAATTGGGTACCTATGATCCTATGATACTCTTCATATCATCTCAAGCGGCTGAATGACATCGAATGAATCATACTTATCTTGTTGATTTATACTCCTTGAAAAACTAAATTTTATCTCTCTATGTAATCATGTGAAGCCAAGACACTATGAACAAATCCTAGTTTCCCAATATCTATAGCTAAGCCCTTAACACCATTTTAGACTGTGACCACATGACAAGAAAAAACCTTAACCTTTTTGCAACCCTGCATTCCATTTCATTAACCATTGGGTTTAAGTTACGACGATGTGACCTTCGATGTTAACTACTCTATATGATTTCTGCAAGCTTGCAACTTAAAATTTGACTCAACCTCTAACCTTTATGATAATCTAATCTATAGCTTTTCCTATTTGCTACATTAACCTTGGGTTAGTCTTAACTCGCCATGATCATGCGACAAGCTACTCCTTAATGCTTCTTTGAAAGAAAGATGTCAAATGAATTCATGTTCCTTTTACTGATGATATCTTGAAACACATTCAAAATGTGACCCTACAATTTCTGTTAATCATTCAACCTTCTAGGAGTGTGCCACATGTCACCCTTTGATTCATCTCCTTCTTCTTTGGCTTCACCATCTGGGCCCGCTAGGACATGTGTCTGCCTCAAAATGCAAGAATATGATGACCATAGATCTCAATCTAATCAATAGTCATGAAAAAATTGCATCTCTACCATGTACGCCAACATCATTAAGCAATCAGATTGTATCTATATGCCAACTTACTCTAACATCTTCTCATTTGTAGCCCAAGGCTAAAATACATCCCACCAATTTCCACACATCAACATGTTGTATTCTCACTTTAGTTAAACTTCTTGCATATGTAGAAAGCAAGAATATGACATCCATTGATCTATTGAGATCTGATGACTGGGAAGATGCATTCATCCTCCTTACTTGAAAATCAAAATGGAGCCCACAAGACAAGTATCACCTCTCTAGAGCTTCACAATCAAAACCAAGGGTTATGCATTTAAATTCATGACCATGTGACCAAAGAGGAATCACATTGTCACTACTAAAACCTTCGATCAATGTTAACTCAGTGTGACCAGGTGTGAATTGTATATTTTAACCCTGATCACCACTTTGCAACTTAAAATATTAAGTTGACCTTAACTCCCTCAACCATGCAACAAGGAAATTGTTGTTTTGTATTTGGAATTTTGATTAAATCTTAACTCCTTTTGACTACACAAACAAAGAGGGATCACCGCTTCACAACTTGTTTCTTGAGCTTAGCATTTAATCCTGTGATTAGGTGACTAGCTATTAGGCTGATTGTTTCCCTTGTTAGCATATCATCTCAACTTAAGAGTCTAACCTAACCATTAACTTTGTGAGCATGTGAACAAAGCTTTTATTAAATTGCTACACTGATCCCTGAGTTAGCATTAACTTCTTGTGACCATGTGAACATGGATTTCACTATTCTATATGATGGTGGTGCACCATCACCACTATTTTGAGGATTAAGCTATAACCGCTCATGATCATGCAAACTTGAATCTATCACATGATCATGACTTCAATTTTTAACAAAACTTGAAGCAAAGCATAAGACATGAAAACTCAAAGAGTTACAAAACTTAGGGATATAGGTGATAAAACATGATTAATCTTTTTACGTATCCCTTTCATGCATGCATGGCATTTAATGAGTCAAATAGAAGAACATGGATTATGGATACCACCCTCGATGGAAAGACTAGTCAACATCTCTATCCATCTTTGCATAGTTATAAAAAGGGTAACAGTAAGTTTAGTAACTTTCTCCTTATACTGATCTTCAAATTCTAATGCATCTTTCCCTTCATTTACTTCTACCAATGGAGTAAGTAGTCCAAATGCTTCCTGCCATATATGAATGTTATCTTTCTCAATTTCATGATCTATATTCTTCAAAATTATTTATGCCTTATCTCTTTGCATGAATTTCTTTACAACATCTTTGAGGGCTATAAACGTATGTGTCTTCCCTAAGTCTAGCATTACTTGTGCTAATGTAGTTTCTCTCATTTGCTTCTCTATGGATAATGCCCACTTTTATTTGGAATCTACTTATTTAAATAATTCTTTTGGAATATCATCACCTAGTTCTAAAGGTTTATATCTAAATTTAATCATCATATCAATCATAGATTTTTCAAGCTTCACTTGATCATGTTTATTCAAAGAATCATAACAAATATCTCTAAATCCTACTAAACTAGCTATATCTCCAATGTTTGTATATACATGATCCAAAGTCATTGGAGGGAGTTTGTTCACAATTGGTAGTTTTATTGGTTCATTGGACCTAGTTTCTTCTTCATCTTCTTCCTCCTCTTATGTCATGACCAATTTTCTCCTCAACCTCTTTGATATATTCTACTTTGGTGAACTAGTCAATTCCCTTTTTGATGGAGTTCCTTTGGTTTTAATAGCTAGTGGCTGAGATATCTTTAATCTTGTTATAATTTTTCCTGTCAAATTCTAAGGTATAGCAACATTCTACACACATTTCTTGAGATCAACTTTTACTTTAGGGTCAACAAATATCACTTTCTTTTACTTGATTTCCTTAGGCTCGACAACTACTAGCTCTTTTTCCTTTCCTTCCCCTTCTTCACCATCATTGTCCTCAAGAATTTTATTCTTCATTTTCTTATTTTTCTTGGGCTCACTTGACTCTACAGTCAATTCAACCTTTATTGTTTTATATGTGCCAAATTTCTCAACATTGGCATCAATGTCTTTGAACAAAAGTGCAATCACTGTTGCTATGACCTCAACAACATTTACCTTATAAGGAATTAGTCTTAACCATGCAACTCTCAATAGTACTTCCTATGCATTAAAAATTATGTATCTACCATAAATCACATCTCATAAAAATATTTATGTACAACCAATTTTGGAATTCTCATTCAGTTTCTCATCTTATTTTTGAATCCCTCAAAATAGTTGTCCATAATTGCTTCAAAATTTTATCCTAACTGACTTATCAAGTCATTAATCAATTTCATAGTAGGTCGGTTCATATCCCATCTTATTGTGGCAAATATAGGAAATAAATTTTGTACATAGAAAAATATACAAACTAACAAAGATCCAAACTTACACGATGTGTTCTTTGATTTCCTTATTGCTCTCATATTCTTTGTTAATTGGTGTAATTACAGATTGGAAAGATCAAAGTATAATCCTTTTTGACAATCTTGTAGCCTAATTCCACTATAATGCACATCCAACTATTTGATCCGCTAGATTAAAATAATTTTTTTGCAATCACATGTACTACAAATTCAATCATAGGATCGTCAATCTCATTGATTAACATCCCTCAACCATTATATTTTTATTTGGTTGATTTCTCAACTCATTTTGTGTTGTGCATCTCAAGATCTTCGGTTGATCTAAGGTATGGTATCCAGTAACTCAGCATATTATGGCCTTGTTAATCTTAATAAGTATACCTTCTAGCCATAGCCTTGTATCATGTACACAACTTTATACAATCTTTATCCATTATGTTGGTTTTTTAATATATAGATTTAAAACAATACCAAAATACAACAAAAGGATATAGCTAGGGATTAGCTACTTCCCATTTTCATCAAAACCTAATTGGATCTAGACCAACTAACAAAGAAACAGTGCTTCCTAT
The DNA here is from genome assembly GCA_028749045.1 of Cupressus sempervirens. Taxonomy (NCBI): domain Eukaryota; kingdom Viridiplantae; phylum Streptophyta; class Pinopsida; order Cupressales; family Cupressaceae; genus Cupressus; species Cupressus sempervirens. The sequence goes on from CM053785.1 coordinate 747,379,071, forward strand.
ACTTTAGGCTCTACTAACCAAGGCAGGTTTACCTAGGAATTTCAATATCTTTGCATATTTTCACACTACATAGCCCTTAAAGAAAATTTGGTCTCTTAATCTTCTCAAAATTGAAATCAATTATTGAATTATAGTAGCTAACTACAAACTCAAAAGCTATTACAATAAGTGAATGACCAACATATAATTTTTTATCACAAAATTTAGATATTGATTTGATTTAAAATGATTTGTGTTACTATATGACTACCTCAATTTGTACCCTAACAAATAACTAGTGCCTTATCCATTGTTACATGAATTCATATCAGTAAATTTTGATTTATTTAATTGACTTGCAACCAAATATATCAACCATTAACCCTAAATCCAATTCTTATGATATCCCTTCCATATACTTTGAAACCCTATCAACTCATAGAAAAATTAAAAGAAACAATGAGATGATATACAACCTATCCAAGTTGCATTAAATGAAATGAAATTTTTTCATTTAATCTCAAAATGACAAGTATATGAAAATGGAGATAGAAATTAAGGACACAAATATTCAATAATTTCCCTTTTGTATTAATGTTCTTGAGAATAATACATGTATCTTATACAAGACTCAAAATATAACTCAGGATTTGACAAGTATTTTATTCATTCATTCATTCACCGTGTCCTTGAAATACAAACTTGAAACAACATTAAATTAACACAAGAAATTGGACCAACTAAAAAACTAACATTATCACTAAAATAAAAATAGAATTCAAACCCTCACTCTACATCTTGGAAATCCTTTTATAGAAACAAGGATTACAACAAGCTTTAGATGGGAGGACATGTGTTCAAAATCTAGTTACAAAAACTTTTGCACATGAGACAAAACAATTACAAACAGAATATTAGATATAGCCAAAATTTGAGTAGCTATCAGTTCTAATGTTTCAAGATCAACTCTATAATTTATAATAGGAGCATGCCCATAGTAAATGAACCACAAAGATAAGGTCTCTCTATTAGATAGTTATCCTCACTCTTGAAGTTATTTGACTTTTTTGCATTCTTAGTCACTATCTCCAGATGGTAAGGATTTAGTTCCAACTATGATATCCTAGATGGAAATGTCAGCATAAATATTTGGCCAGGTGGCATATCTATTTATATTTAGCTCACTCATGCACTTGCTCCATTTTGCATCTATTATTGTCTTTACCTCTATGGTAACCTTTCCCATTTTAGTTTCAATTCTGTATAACGAATCAATCATTCCATACAATGTCATGACATCTGTCTCATTATTGAAATATACAACAAATCTTGCATGTCCCAAAAATCCATCAAAAGAGGAAAACTATTCTTTTAGAAATAATAGTCCACCAAGATAACTGAGAGCGAGGGGGTGAATTAGTTATCCAATTAAAACATTTATCAACCTTAATTAATCTTAACCATTCAATCAAATTAAACAAAAATGATAACAAGATGCAGATACACAATTACACCATATTTGCTAACTAGGGAAACTCTTGATCAAAGGGAAAACCCTAGTGGGAATGATGCCTACAAAGATATACTAGTATATATATATATATATATATATATATATATATATATATATATATATATATATATATATATATATATATATATATATATATATATATATATATATATATATATATATATATATATATATATATATATATATATATATATATATTCCTTGTTAGAGGATGGACCCTATTAGGAATCTATAAACAAATTCAATATATACGAGTCCTTGTTAGGAGACTTTGAATCCTTTTTAGAAGATTCCAACCTTGTTAAGAGTTGTAGAAGGTAAAAGGACCCATTGTTCAAATAGCTTTTGGGGCAAGACCACTAAACTTCACTGTCCAACTAATCTCTCAACTATTCTTTGTAGAATAATTGTTTGTACTATGATTTAACCTCTTTCCTCTATCTTATCAATTAGACCAATCATTGTTAGACCTTGTAGACTAGGTCACAAACCCTAGATCCAAATATCAAACCTTGGATCTTAAAATAAAACCTTGGCAATGAAGTTTTCTCCAACTTCACTCTACTCTACTTATCCTTGCATATCAACTTTTTTCTCTACTATTCTTCTCTTTGTGCTTCATGCAATCATTCCATACATAAAAAAGGAAAATATCCTTCCTTTATACTGAATCCATAAAATAATTCCCTGAGTTGGCTATTACACCTTTTTAATTAATTATTCTAGGACCTCATTAAGAACATGTTATACTTAGCAATAACATCAATCTATCACCTTGTAACATGAATAACTTTCTGTACATGCAACATTCTAACCAATGAGCTTATCCATTTCATCTCTAACATGTATTCTGCATGCTTGTAACCTTGCTTCTTAGAATAACAACTCTTCTAAGAGATATAACAAGTTTACTAGAACATGCTTCTACAAAATCTATCTCATAATAGTCTTCACCAAAACTTTCATAACTTCTTCCAGACTTAATATATTTTTCTCTTGAGGTTAGCTACATATACTAGACACTTAGTAGCATCTCCTATTAACCTCTCTAGTGAAAATACTCAATGATCTATCTATACCAACTTGATCTTTACTATTGTTCTCCTGTCAGATACCACAAAAAATTGCTATGTTGACATCAATGACAAACATAATCATGAATGTAACATATCATCAAAATAATGTTTCTACAATAGTCCCCTATAGGAATATCATTATCATTCATGTTTCCAACAATCTCCCCCTTTGGCATTGATGGCAACATAGATGGAAAACATCTAGTTCCAAGAAAACCAACTGTTAAAGATTGTTATTCTCTCTTCAAATCATCTTCATCAATCATTCTCCCCTATTGATATACCTCAATGTGGTCTATATCAAAAAAAAATCATGTTGTAATCTTTACCCCATTGACATCAATGTCAAAGGCTTCAGCAAACCATCTATCACTACAAGAACTATTTCTAACATGCTCAAGTGTCTAAAGGCACTATTCAAAACAATGTCTATCAAGAGTCCTAGATGACTTCATCCATCACAAATAATTCCCCATATAGGAAGCATCAACATTCAATCCAAACAAACAATAGTGTTATGTATCATTGGACTAATGCACTCTTGCATCATCTACTCTGATGTAGGTAGGGGCATAACACCTAGCATACCTCTCAAATACTCAAAAGTCTCTTTGGGAAGAGGCTTGGTGAAAATATATTTAATCTCCTCTTTGGTGCTTACATACTCCAATTTGATTTCCTTTTCTACAACTTTCTCTCTCAACATGTGATATTTGATAGAAATGTGCTTAGTCTTAGAATGCAACACTAGATTCTTAGGCATATTCATTGTTCTTGTGTTATCACAATGTATGACAATAGGTTCACTAAATTCTATTCTTATATACTTTAGTATCTTCTTCATCCAAACAACTTGATTACAATTGTTTGTTGCTACAAAATATTATGCCTCTATTGTACTCTATGAGATACAGTCCTACTTCTTGCTTAACCAAGAAACTAATCTTCCTCCAAGAAAGAATGCTCCACCACTAGTGCTCTTTTTGTCAACCATGCTGCCTACTAAATCAGCATCAATATAAGCATATAAAGTGAAATCATTAGATCTATCATACCAAAATCAAAGCTCTGGTGTTCCCTTTAGATATCTAAATATCCTTTTAACTACTGTATAATGTGCTTCTCTAGGATTAGCTTGAAATCTTGTAACAATTTCAACTGCATTTGTTATATCTAGACTTGTGTGAGTCGGATATTACAAACCTCCAATCATAGATCTGTAATAGTAGGTGCCTCATCCTTTGTAGATAACTTGTGTCTAGTTATCATAGGTGCTCCAACTAGTTTACATGTTTCTAAACCAAACCTTTTTAATAGATCTTTCAAATACTTAGTCAGAGAAATATAAATTCCTTCTTTATCCTGCACAATTTGTAATCCTAGGAAGTATTTCATTTCTCCTATCATACTCATTTCAAATTCCTTCTTCATTTCTTGTGCAAACTTTTCACTTTCATCATCATCTCCTCCAAATATGATATCATCAACAAATATTACCAAAATCATCAATCCATCATCTATCTCTTTCCATTATAGATTATTGTGTGCCATACCTTTGCAAAATCCAAATTTTCTCAAATGCTTGTCCAACCTTGCATACCAGGTTATGTGTGCTTGTTTGAAGTAATATAATTATTTATTCAATCTACATACCATATCCTTGTCATATATTAAAGAAAAACCTTCAAGTTTTTCTATGTATACCTCTTCTTCAAGTTCTCCATTCAAAAATGCTAACTTGACATCCATCTGATACACTTTGAATTTCTTATGTTTTGCATAGGCTAAGAATAACCTTACTGCTTCATTTCTTTCCATAGGATCATAGTTTTCATCATAGCCTATTCTTTCTTATTGTGAGTAACCTTTACATACCAATATTTCTTTTTTCCTTACAACTTCACCTTGTTCATTCATCTTGTTTTTGGATACTCATTTTGTTCTAATCACATTCTTATTTGTTGGTCTAGGAACTAATTCCCATGTCTCATTCTTCACTATTTAATCCAATTCTTCTTTCATATCTTGCTTCCAGTAGTCATATTTACATGCCTCATATGCATTCTTTGGTTCTACTTGAGATATCAAACATAGTTCTTCATTGATTCTTCTTCTTGTCATCACACCTTTATCTTTGCTGCTAATGATCTACTCTAGTGGATGATTCTTTATCATATTCTTACCAGAAGTAGGGGTTGTTATCTCAACTTTTAGCTTAGTTCTATGTTCCAAACTTTGTTCCTACCTTTTCTCTCCTTCATTTTGCAAATCATTATTAGTCTCAAAGAATACTTCATCATTTTGTCTAACAATTCTAGAATTATCCTTTTCTTCACAATCACCAATAATAGTTTGTTGGAAATGATTGAAATGATCATAAGAAAAGTTGTTGGAATAATATATTGAACTGGTAAAGAATGTCCTCAATCATTGTTTTGTCATTGATGTCAAACTTGCTACTTGCAGGAATGACAATTTCTTTAGTGATCCAAATACTATCAATTAGTTGATTGTCAAGGAGGAGGCAATCAATAAGATGTAACTAGAACACCTAGACAAAGGTTGAAGTTATGATGTTGTAATGAAGTATAAGGATAAGCTAAGCCATTGATGAAAAAGTGTATTTGATGACATACTATAAGATACAAAGAATGCGCATACTGAAACATATTAAAGATTTAAGGTTTTAGCTAAGTCTTTTGTAAAGCTCAACTAAGTTCATTAGAGAGAAGGAACCAAGCAAGCTAGTAAGAGAAAAACAAATTCCTAGTCAATGCCGAGTAAATTTCAGATGCCGAGTAAAATTTAGATGCTGAGTAAACTTTAGATGTCGAGCAAGTTCAGATGCCAAATGACACAGAGTTTATCAAGTGCTAAGCAGAACCAAGTGCCGAGCAAGTATAGGTGCCGAGTAGCACAGAGGTGCCAAGCACCAGTAACTCAATAATGTCGAGTTGCTGCATTATTTTGGAAATCGAAGATTTGCCAGATCTAAGCCAAAAAGGTCATTATTTAGAAATTTATGAATTAAAAAGAAGATAAGAATGATGAGCTGGTGGCACAAAACGCCATGTAGAACATTTTTAAGGATACAACTAGTGAAGTTTCTTGAAGAGAACAAGATATGGGGTAGATACATTGTATCCTACCTAATCCATTTTGAAACCTGTAATGGACACCCTTGGATGTCCCAAAAAACTAAACCAAATTGCTGAAAGGAATTATGTCAAACAGTTTGCATTCAACTTCTTAAAACCCCTTATAATTCTGGAAATCAAACGTTTATTTGTTTGTTGTGTTTCGTGCATGGAATTGGTATCATACAACATAAACAAGAAAGAAACTACAATAATATGCAAAGTGGAAATGAACTGCTGCTAATAAAATGTTATTTTCAAAATTCATAAAACCAAATACATGGCAGATTTATCAACTCACTAATTACTTCAACAATATTGTCATAATACTCCAGCCCATGCTTACAAACTTGCTGCTACAATACTTTGTCCTCCAATCAGTCCACTACCTTCATAATACCATTCCCTCCAAGCGGCATAAGCGTCGGACAAGTAGTGAAGAAGATATGAGCAAAATATCAAATCTACCTGTAGCCGGAAATGCAACTAAACTGCCTGATAATGAAGCCAATAAGAAAGAATTCCAAAGGCCAAACCCCAAGGGAATGATGTCTAGAATGTTACAAGAGAGGATAGACGTCCTCAAATGCCAAGAACAAAGCTGCAACCCACACACCAATTTCTTGTCATATTCAACCTGCCTAATGAAGCCACAGATGCTTCCTTTTATTCTATTCCCACGGGTCCGCTCAACTCATATGGGCAATGTGGGATAAAAGATGTGTAATATAAAACATATATTAAAATACCCCTTATGTCTCCCTTGGGTACACATCACCATAAAATAAATATTAAAGTAACACTTTAATATTTTACAATTAAATTAGACGTTACTTTAATAAAACTTCAGGCATTAAAATGTATTAGCAATCGAACTCTGAATAATGCGAGTGATAGCTCATCGGAAAGCTCTCACCGAGGAGTATCGAATCCAATCACCAAAATTGACCTGCACTGTGTCCTGTCGACTTAGTAAAAATAGTAAGTATGCCTGAAACTGAGTAAATCAACTTCGTTTTGGCCCAAACTGGAAATGACTAGGCCAAAACACTCCAAGATCCCATTAAACCCTTCGTTAGCCCTCGGGACCATGTAGAACAAGGCTAACGAACACACACTTGGTCAACTACTAAAATGGGGACATTACAGTCTGCCCCCCTTGAAATTGCTTGTCCTCAAGCAATCTCAGTCCAGCCTACTGAATAACCTGCTCACTCTCCCATGTAGAATCTTCCTCCGGCAGGTCTTTCCATCTGACCAAATACTCCTTCACTATCCTGCTTCTAAGCTTCCTCTCTCTGGTATCTAGAATAGCCTCAGGTACTAACACAAGCTTCCCCTCCTCATCCAAAGGGGGTAAATCTGTAGAAGGCACTACACTCTGACCAATGGCTTTCTTAAGCCTAGACACATGAAACACATTGTGCACTCGATTGCCTTCTGGAAGCTCAAGCTCATAGGCGACTTTGCCCACTTTGCGAATCACCCTGTATGGACCATAAAATCTAGGTTTCAACTTTTCAGCTCCGCTCTTCTTGAGCAATGACTGTCTATATGGTTGTAGCCTCAAGTAAACCATATCCCCTACCTCGAAGCTACGCTATATTCGGTGCTGATCAGCATACAATTTCTGTTGATTCTGGGCCTGTTGTATATTCTCTTTGAGCACTTTCAGGATGTCCTGACTATCCTGCAATAAGTTTTTGGCTTTGGGCACTCTACTATCCCCCAAAACTAAATCCATGAAGCTAGGTGCTTCATAACCATAGAGTGCCATGAAAGGAGTCATCTTGATGGACATATGATAAGTGGTGTTATAACAATACTCTCCCATATGCAACCATCTGATCCAAGCCTTTTGTTGTGTAGTTACATAGTTCCTCAAATATCCTTCCGCCCATTTATTCACAATCTCTGTTTGCCCATCTGTTTGTGGATGATAACTAGTGCTAGGTGTAAGATCTATACCACACAACCTAAACAACTCTTGCCAAAAAACACTCATAAACTTACTATCCCGGTCGCTGACAATGAATCTGGGCAGCCCATGTAACCTGAATATCTCTTTAAAGAAAAGATCTGCCACCTGTGCTGCTGTGTAAGTGGACGGAATAGCAAAGAAGTGAGCAAACTTCGTCAAGCGGTCCACCACCACATAGATGCAATCCCTTCCCTACACTCATGGTAAACCAGTGATGAAGTCCATCGAAATACTTTCCCATTTCCTATCAGGAATGGGCAAGGGTTGTAATAAACCTGCAGGAAATGTGTGCTCTCCCTTATTCTGTTGACAAACCGCACACTCCCTGACATACCTCTGAACATCATCCTTGAGCCCTTTCCATGAAAACTGCTCTCGGATCTGCCTGTAGGTCTTGAAGACCCCTGGATGTCCAGCTGTGGGTGCATCATGAAATGCCTTCAGTATTGCCTCTCTCAAATGTGATGACGGAATCAAATAAACCCTGTCTTGAACTCTGATCAATCCATCTATCACCTCATAGCGATCATCCTGTATGGTACCTGAAATCAATCCAGAAGCCCAAGCATTTCCAACATACTCTTCTATAATCCGATCTCTCCAATCTCCTGAAATCTCTGCCAGAGCACATAAGTGAGGTCTCCGAGATAAGGCATCAGCCACCACATTTTTCTTACCTTTGACAAACTCTATGTCAAAGTCATAAGCCTGCAATTTAGTCACCCATTTTTGTTGCCAGTCATTAAGATAACGCTGGCTCATGAAGTATTTAATACTGTTGTGATCAGTCTTGATCACAAAACGTCCACCTACCAAATATGATCAAAATTTGGCCAATGCATGCATTATGGCCAACATCTCTCGGTCATAGACAGAATAACTTTTCTCAACTCCTCGAAGCTTCCTACTCTCGAATGCAATGGGATGCTTCTCCTGCATCAATACTGCTCCAAACCCATCACCTGATGCATCACAATGAAGCTCAAAAGGCTTCGTGAAATCCGGTAGAGCTAGAACTGGACATGAAGAAATTACCTGCTTGAAATGCTCAAAACACCTCTGTGCTGCCCCTGTCCACACGAAGGCTCCTTTCCTGGTAAGATCTGTCAAGGGTGTAGCAATCTATGAGAATCCCTTAACAAACCTCCTATAAAAACCACATAAACCAAAGAATCCCTTAAGCTGTGTAAGGTTTGTGGGAGTAGGCCATTCTACAATAGCTCTAATCTTTTCGGGATCAACTCGAACGCCATCTGCACTAATGATATGTCCCAGGTAAAGGAGCTCAGTCATGCCAAACTCACATTTAGATTCCTTGGCATACAATGACTCTCTCTCCAGAATAGATAACACCTCCTCAAGATGATGTAAGTGCTCCTCCTAGGTCTTACTGAAGACCAAGATGTCATCAAAGAAGATCAAGACAAATCTCCTCAGCTGCTTCCTGAATACTTGGTTCATACAACTTTGAAATGTAGCAGGTGCATTGGTTAGACCAAATGGCATAACCATGAACTCAAAGTGGCCATAGTGACATCGAAAGGCTGTTTTCTCAATGTCCTTTGCTCTCATCCTGATCTGATGGTATCCGGATCGCAAATCAATTTTGGTGAAGAAGCATGCCCCATGCAACTCATCAATCAGCTCATCAATCCTAGGAATGGGATACCTGTTTTTAATTGTTTTCTTATTCAATGCCCTATAATCGATGCACATGCGCATCGTCCCATCCTTCTTCTTTACCAATACTACTGCTGAAGCAAAAGGGCTCTTACTGGGCCTGATATGCCCCATCTCCAACAAATCCTTAATCGCCTTCTCTATCTCATCCTTGTGTTTCTTAGGATGACGATAGGGAGTAATCATAACTAGTTTGGCTCCCTCCTCGAGCTCAATAACATGTTCCATCCCTCTGTCAGGAGGAACCCCATGAGGAATATCGCTAAATACTTTAGCATGTCTATCAAGTATCTTCTGGACATCTAGTGGATGACTCTTTTCTTGTGGCTCTGGTGAAGTTGGCATAATGTGGCACTCTGCCGCCCACTCTATGTCATTATGACGAAAAAGTCTCTGCATTCTCCTCAAGGACACTACTCTGCAACCTCCATCTGAAAGCCCTCTAAGTACCACAGTTCTGCCCTCATGCTGGAATCTCATCTCCAATTTCGCTAGATTGAGTGTGAACTCAACTAGTGAAGCCATCCATGTCATCCCGAGGATGACATCATAATCTCCCATGTCCACAACATAGAACTCATCCTCCAACTCGTAGCCATCTCCAAACCTGATGCAAAGATTAGATATCTTCCGAGTGCATAATAACTTATCACCGTTAGCCACCATGACTCTAAACCCATCATGCTCCTCTGTCTGTAACCCTCTCCTGGCTACCAACTGTGCATCTATGAAGTTATGTGTAGCCCCAGTGTCAATAAGAGATATCACTTTCTGCCCCTGGATAGTACCCCTGACCTTAAATGTGATTGCCTTTTGGGCCCCTGTCAAGCGTGCCAACAATCTATCATCCTTAGGAATGTTGCTCTCCTCTATAGTGTTACCCTCATCTGAATCGGAGTGTTGATCCTCCCCTTCTGACTCTGACTCTTCTGCTGAAAAATACTCCATTTGATTTTCCTTAGCCTTGAGAGAACATTTATGAGATAAGTCCCAAGGCTCTCTACAATGGAAGCACAGCTTCTTCTTTTGAAGTTCATTCAAGGTTTCATTGTCTAGTCCTTTTGATCCTTCTTTGGGTTTTCTATACTCTTTCTGAAATGATTTTTTGTCTTTGTCCTTGCGGTAGGAAGAATCTATTGAATGGTTTTTTCCTTTGTATACCGAAGGGGCTAAATCTCGTGCCTTTTTAGTTGCTTCAGCTAACGTGAGGGGATCATGTCCCTTCACCCAACCTCATAATGGATCAGCAAGACCATCACAAAATAACACCACCAATCTCCTAGGAGAGATATCAGTAACAAGTACAGACAAGCGCTGAAACTCGGCAATGTAAGCATCCACAGAACCTGACTGTTTTAACTGTGCTAGCTCCTTGAAATGTAACTCAGGATCCTTAGTGTCAAATCTCCCAATCAATGTTTCGGTGAATTCCTCATAGGATGTAATCTGATTATGCCCCAAAGTCACCATGCCATGATGCCACCATTCATGTGCAACGCCATCCAAGTGCATAGCCGCATACTTGATAGCCTCCTCCTCAGCCATAGGATTTAGCTACAAGTATGTATCTACCTTCTGCACCCAAGCTCGTGTATTCATCTTCCCTGAAGCACCATAATAAGGTAAAGAAAGTTTTCCAACTTTCTTCCTCAGCTCAAAGTTTTGATTCCTCCCTCCTGCTTTAGGCATGTGTCTCATCCTCAAGTCCATATAATCTCTAAGAGAAATATCTGCCTGAAACTTTGGTCCACTAGCCTCCCAGTCCCTCCTAAACTGATCCTGTAACTCGGTAATCTGCGGTTCGTTTACTGGTTGAACCGGATCTCTGGGTGGAAAAGTGGGTAGAAGAGGTCTCGAGCTCACAGTCCGTGCTAGGCGTGCAACGTGTCTAAATTTATCAGCCTCATTCCCATTGTTTCCGTGTCCATTATTACCATTAATGTTATTCTCAGGACCATTGTTGTTGCCTTGGCCTTCATGGTTATTGTTTCCCCCGTTGTTATTGTTTCTCTCGTTGTTATTGTTTCTGTTGTTGGCATCACCTGGATTAATATTGACACCCATCTGTCTAGCCATGAGCTGCAACATCATGTCCATTCACCTATTCTGCTCCTGCTGCATACGCTGCCCCTGCTCTAATGTATCCAGTAACTTTCAGAACAGTACCTCCTCCTGATCTGGACCAGCATTTCTGCCTCCGCCTAATCTTGTATTCCTGTCATCTCGATCACCCATAGTATTGTCCTGATCACAGAATATCTCCTCTGTGTCTGTATGGTTGAATTCAATGTCCCCCTGCACGGATGTACTAGACTATTTGCTTTGCAAGTCTGAAATCCTATTTTGTCTTGCTCTGGTATCGCGGAAATTATAAGACCCCTGTTGCATGCTCAAACATAAATGCTTAGCCTGTGTTTTTTACTTACTTTTTCCCTCTATCCGGCTGTTCCAAATTTCCTATAAGACCTCCACAGGATGGCGGGACTTATAGCTCTGATACCACTATAATGGACACCCTTGGATGTCCCAAAAAACTAAACCAAATTGCTGAAAGGAATTATGTCAAACAGTTTGCATTCAACTTCTTAAAACCCCTTATAATTCTGGAAATCAAACGTTTATTTGTTTATTGTGTTTTGTGCATGGAATTGGTATCATACAACATAAACAAGAAAGAAACTACAATAATATGCAAAGTGGAAATGAACTGCTGCTAATAAAATGTTATTTTCAGAATTCATAAAACCAAATACATGGCAGATTTATCAACTCACTAATTACTTCAGCAATATTGTCATAATACTCCAGCCCATGCTTACAAACTTGCTGCTACAATACTTTGTCCTCCAATCAGTCCACTACCTTCATAATACCATTCCCTCCAAGCGGCATAAGCGTCGGACAAGTAGTGAAGAAGATATGAGCAAAATATCAAATCTGCCTGTAGCCAGAAATGCAACTAAACTGCCTGATAATGAAGCCAATAAGAAAGAATTCCAAAGGCCAAACCCCAAGGGAATGACGTCTAGAATGTTACAAGAGAGGATAGACGTCCTCAAATGCCAAGAACAAAGCTGCAACTCACACACCAATTTCTTGTCATATTCAACCTGCCTAATGAAGCCACAGATGCTTCCTTTTATTCTATTCCCACGGGTCCGCTCAACTCATATGGGCAATGTGGGATAAAAGATGTGTAATATAAAACATATATTAAAATACCCCTTATGTCTCCCTTGGGTACACATCACCATAAAATAAAGTAACACTTTAATATTTTACAATTAAATTAGACGTTACTTTAATAAAACTTCAGGCATTAAAATGTATTAGCAATCGAACTCCGAATAATGCGAGTGATAGCTCATCAGAAAGCTCTCACCGAGGAGTATCGAATCCAATCACCAAAATTGACCTGCACTGTGTCCTGCCGACTTACTAAAAATAGTAAGTATGCCTGAAACTGAGTAAATCAACTTCGTTTTGGCCCAAACTAGAAATGACTAGGCCAAAACACTCCAAGATCCCATTAAACCCTTCGTTAGCCCTCGGGACCATGTAGAACAAGGCTAACGCACACACACTTGGTCAACTGCTAAAATGGGGACATTACAAAACCCTAAAATTGGAGAGGGAGAATTGAGCGGCAATGGAAAATCAAATTTCTATTTAAGAAGACATAAGTTAATGAAAAAAAGAGAGAGGGAAGTTGTCAAGCATAAAAGCATGAAGTACTAAAGAAGGTGCTAAGGAGAAGAAAGCACAGGAACTCTGTTTGGATAGACGACCACAAGGATGATTGCATTGGTAGAATGAGTAAGAAGACTCAGGGAGATGAAGCTTGAGAGGAAGACAAGTAGTCAGAGCTGGAGTGATTGAAGCCAAGCATAAGGATTGAACTAAAAGTGTGATTTGAAATTTGCAAAGTATGTTGTAAGTTATATCAGATCAAAAGACCATTATCGTTACTTTCTAGCAATTGTAACAGTAAGTTTAAATCCTATGGACTTAGGTTGGTTTAATAGCCATAAGATAAATCCTTTAACAGGGTGACGTTCCAAGTGAATGTTCTAAAGACCTTTAACTAGGCCCATTCCTAACAGTTTGGTGAAATCCTCTAACAGGGTCACATTTAACAGTGTGTTCTAAGCCTTTAACAAGGCAGGCTTTTAACAGGGCATCACTTCAGAAGAGTGAGAATCAAGTAGCATGTTACTGGTGGTTTTTCCCAAATTGGGTTTCCATGTAAATCATTGTGTCATTTGTTGATCTTGGATGTTTTATCTTTGCATATTGATTTACTGTAACTTGCTTATATGATTGATTTAAGTTTGGATGGATGAAAAGTGTATGGATTCATTAAAACTAGTAAAAAGCTATTAATAGGGAATTTGGACCTTGGATAACTAATTCACCCCCCCCTCTCAGTTATTCTAAAGAATTCTAACAATTGGTATCAGAGCCTGACTACTGATTTAGTTTAAAAGGGACTACAAGTAGAAAAGATCAAAATGCGAAAAAGAGAAGTTCCCAAGCTCAACAAAGACAACTTTGTTGCATGGAAAAGTTTGACGAAGCTACATCTTGGATCCATAGGGGATTATGCCCAAAATTCAATTGTCACTGAACATGTAGATCCAATAGGTGCTCCTACTATAGAAGACATGAAAAACAAGCAAGAACACAATCAGACAATGTTGGAAATTGCCTCTGCACTCAGCTATGCTGAATTTGATGATATCAAAGGATGTGACACTGCATTCAAAATGTGGAAAGCCCTATCAGACATCTATGGAGGAGATTAGAATGTACAAAGAGCAAAAAGAGAAAGTCTCAGAGGAAAGTTTGACGACATGAAAATGGAAGAAAATGAGAATGATGCTCGGTATGGTGCAAGAATAAAGGAAGTGGTAAGTGCAATAAGATGCTTGAGTGGTCAACTAGATGAAGATATTGTTAATAGTAAGTTCTTAAGAACCTTGCTCCCTATCTATGCTATTAGAGTATCAACAATATAAGAGCTAAGATGTATACCAAGAAACAATCTAAGTTTTGAAGGTATAATAGGTAGACTCACTGCATTTGAGTTATCTAACTTTGACAACTACAAACCTGAAAATGTTGAATTTTCTTTTAAGGCCAAGTTATCATTGAAAGATGCTGAACAGGTGAAATCAAAGAAAGGAAGAAAAATGAAGTATGTATCCAGTGATAGTAGCACTAATGAGGAAGATGTGGAACAATTGGAAGCATTGCTTGCTAAAAGATTTTACAAGGGCAAAGGAAAATTCAAAGGTAAGATGCCTATCATTCATTTCAATTCCAATGAAGTAGGTCATATTGCTGCAAGGTGTCCACAGAAAAAGGATTCCAAGGAAGGCAAAAAATACAAGAATAGAAGAGATGATCACAAGAGAGATTACAAAGAAAAAGGTAAGAAGTGTTATATTATTGAAAAAATTTTGATGACAATGATGATGAAGTTGTTTATGTAGCCATGAAGGACCAATCTAATGAAGAAGAGCCCACAACACTGGTAACATGTATAAACAAGAATGACAGATGGATCATAGATAGTGGATGCTCACATCACATAACAGGAGACAAAAGTAAGTTTGTTAACTTTACTCAGTATGATGGAAATAGTGTTAGATTTGGTAATGATGCTCCATGTCAAATCAAAGGAAAAGGTTCCATTAAGCTCATAGAACAAATTTCATCTGACAATGTATACTATGTTGAAGGATTAAACTACAATTTACTGAGTGTCTCATAGTTAGGCAATATAGGTTGCAAAGTGGAATTTGGAAACAAAACTGCAAAAATCTATGATACTAATGGTAAACTGATAGGAAAAGGAGATCAAACAAAGAGTAATTTGTTTTACCTTGATATGGATGATGTTTTTTGTTTATTTGAAAAATTTGATGATGAATGGTTATGGCATAGAAGATTATGTCATGTCAACTTTGACAATCTAGTCAACATCAATAAAATGAAGAAAGTCAGAGGTCTACCAAAATTGAAGAAGCCTGATAATATCATGTGCAAACAATGTCAGCTAAGAAAGATGACAAAGTCAAGTTTCAAAAGCAAAAACTATACATCTAAAGAGATACTTGAGTTAGTTCACACTGACTTATGTGGTCCAATGGAAATACAAAGCTATAGAGGAGATAAATACATAATGCTATTTGTTGATATCTATTCCAGGATGATGACTGTTATGTTCTTAAAACAAAAAATATGATGCATTTCAAATGTTTAAGTGGTATGTGGCTAGAGTTGAAAAGGAAACTGGAAAAAGCTTGAAATGCCTAAGATCAGATAGAGGTGGTGAATTTAAATCAAATGAATTCAAGATATTCTATAATGATAAAGTAATCAAAAGAAAAATGTCAGCCCCTAGAACTCCCCCACAGAATGGAATTGTTGAAAGAAGATATAGATCTTTGATTGACTATGCCAGAACATTAATGATGGAAAAGACTATTGCTCTAAAATACTAGAGAGAGGCAATAAGTGTAGCTGATCATACACTGAACTGAGTACAAGTCAAGAAAGGTACAAATACAACACCTTTTGAATTATGGTATGGTTACTCACCCAATGTAAAACATTTCAAAGTATTTGGATGCAAATGCTTTATCCTTAAAGATGTTAGAAATGGAAAATTTGATGAAAAAAGTGATGAAGGTATATTTTTTGGTTACTTCACTAGAAGTAAGGCATATAAGTGTTTGAATATTAACACTAACAAAATTGTGGAAAGTGCAAATGTAAATTTTGATGAGCACATAGAAGTTCAAGCTGAAGAACCAAAGAAAATGAAAGAGTACAGAACCTTTCTATATTCTTATGAAGGAATGGTTGTTGATGAGGATGATGTCAATCAAATTAAAAATCAACAACAAGTATCAGTTTCAGCCGAGTCAGAACTAGTGAATTTTGAGTTGCATTCAGAAGCCAAGTTGCAGAATGAAGGAAATGGACAATCTGATTCTGAAGATAGTACACATGATGAAGAACAACCTGACAACAAAGTGCATAGTGATCCTGAATCCGAAAGATAAAACATGGAAACAAAGACAGAGCCAAGATTATCCAAATATGTGAAAAGACATCACCCTAATGAACAGATAATTGGAGACAAAGATGCAAGACCAATGACAAGCAATAGACTAAGACATGAATCATGTCTGATCAGCAAATCTGAACCCAAGATAGTATATGGTGCATTACAAGATGATGATTTTTATAAACCTATAAAAGAAGAAATTGATCAAATAAGAAAAAAAAAACCTAGAGTTTGGTTCCCAGACCAACTGACATGAATGTGATTGGCACCAAATGGGTATTCAAAAAAAAACTAGATGAGAATGGTGAGATTACCAAAAACAAAGCTAGACTAGTATGCAAGAGTTATGCTCAAGAAGAAGGAATAGACTATGGGGAAACATTTTCTCATGTTGCTAGAATGGAAGGAGTAAGAACTTTACTTGCATATGTTGCCTACAAAGATTTTAAAGTCTATCAGATGGATGTAAAATCTAACTTCTTAAATAGTATACTAGAAGAAGAAGTCTACATTGAACAACTAGAAGGATTTGTTGATGAAAACAACAGGGATATGGTGTGTAAGCTACATAAAGCACTCTATGGTTTGAAACAAGCACCTAGAGCATGGTATGAGAGACTTCACAAGTATCTAGTGCAAATTGGATTTGAAAGAACTGATGATAACAACATGTACATCAAAGCAGAAGAAGGTAAAGACATTATTGTATCTAAAATTTTTGTGGATGACATAGTGTTTGGTGGTAAGGAAGTACTTTGCAAAGGCTTTGCTGACAAAATGAAACATGAATTTGAGATGTCTATGTTTGGAGAAATTAAATTTTTTGTTGGGTTGCAAGTACATCAACTGAAACATGGAATATTTGTTACACAATCAAAATACATCAAAGAAATTCTTAAAACATTCAGATTAGAGGAATCCAAACCAGTCAGCACACCAATGGTAACAGGAAATAAGCTATCCAAAAATGATGAGTCAGCTGAAATCAATCAAACAATGTACAGATCCATGATTGGAAAACTACAATATCTTGTACATAGTAGACCAGACATAGCATTAGTAGTTGGAATAGTGGCTAGGTTATCTACCGATCCTAAAGAAAATCATCTCATAGTAGTAAAAAGAATAATGAGATATCGTAAAGGAACTGATAACTTTGGTCTATACTACAAAAAGAATGAAAAATTTGAGCTCAATGCATATACAGATGCAGAGTGGGGAGGAAACATTGATGATAGAAAAAGCACAAGTGGAGGTGCATTATTTCTAGGCAAAAGGCTGGTCACCTGGACTAGCAAGAAAAAAACATGTACATCCCAGTCCGCTGCAGAGTCAGAATATGTGGTAGATGCAGTCAATTGCACAAACATTGTATGGCTCACACATCTATTGAATGGAATGAAAGAAGAAGTAACAAAACTTGTAATATTGTATTGTGATAATACAAGTGCTATAAACATATCCAAAAATCCAGTGATGCATGCAAAAACCAAGCATATTGCAATCAAGTATCATTATGTCAGAGAATTGGCAGAAGACAAACAAGTAAAGTTGGAATACATTCACACAAATGAACAAACTGTAGATATCTTCACCAAACCATTTCCCAAGGATGCCTATGAATATCTTAGAGGCAAGTTGGGGGTCATACCCCTAACTCAAGTAGTTTAAGGCAACAAGGAAGTTGTCCTACATCAATAGGAATAAATCATTGAAATATTAATAGGTTGATGCAAAGGATGACAGTAGGAGTAGAAACTCCAAATCAGTCACAAGCATGGTGACAGAGGGAGAAAATCAAGAAGAAGCCAAAGCTTATATTATGCATGATAAAGATTCTACATCTTTGGCATTTATGTCATAGAGGGAGAAATATGCAGAAATCTGATCAATACAAAGAAAGAGGAAGATATATATGAAAGAGGGAGATATATGAGATCAGTAGTAAAAATACAGCAAGACAACGTATACAATCTTGGTGGTAACTACGTTTATTAATTGATCAGTTTGCTTTGCCAACAATGCCAAAGAGGGAGATTGTTGGAAATGATTGAAATGATCATAAGAAAAGTTGTTGGAATAATATATGGAACTAGTAAAGAATGTCCTCAATCATTTTTTTGTCATTGATGTCAAACTTGCTACTTGTAGGAATGACAATTGCTTTAGTGATCCAAATACTATCAATTAGTTGATTGTCAAGGAGGAGGCAATCAATAAGATGTAACTAGAACACCTAGAGAAAGGTTGAAGTTATGATGTTGTAATGAAGTACAAGGATAAGCTAAGCCATTGATGAAAAAGTGTATTTGATGACATACTATAAGATACAAAGAATGGGCACACTAAAACATATCAAAGATTTAAGGTTTTAGCTAAGTCTTTTGTAAAGGTCAATTAAGTTCATTAGAGAGAAGGAGCCGAGAAAGCTAGTAAGAGCCGAGCAAATTTCTAGTCAATGCCGAGTAAACTTCAGATGTTGAGTAAACTTTAGATGCTAAGTAAACTTTAGATGCCAAGCAAGTTTAGATGCTGAGTGACACAGAGTTTATCAAGTGCCAAGAAGAACCAAGTGTCGAGCAGGTATAAGTGTCGAGTAACATAGAGGTGTCGAGCACCAGTAACTCAATAATGTTGAGTTTATCTAAAAATTTGTGAATTAAAAGGAAGATAAGAATGATGAGCTGGTGGCATAGAACACCATGTAGAACAATTTTAAGGATACAACTAGCGAAGTTTGTAGAAGAGAACAAGATATGGGGTAGATACATTGTATCCTACCTAATCCATTTTTAAACCCTAAAATTGGAGAGGAAGAATTGAGTGGCAAAGGAAAATCAGATTTCTATTTAAGAAGACATAAATTAATGAAAAAAAGAGAGAGGAAAGTGGTCAAGCATAAAAGCATGAAGTACTGAAGAAGGTGCTAAGGAGAAGAAAGCACAGGAACTCTTTTTGGATAGACAACCACAAGGATGATTGCATTGGCAGAATGAGTAAGAAGACTCAAGGAGACGAAGCTTGAGAGGAAGACAAGCAGTCAGAGCTAGAGTGATTGAAGCCAAGCATAAGGATTGAACTGAAAGTGTGATCTTAAATCTGCAAAGTATGTTGTACGTTATATCAGATCAAAAGACCATTATCGTTACTTTCTAGCAATTGTAACAATAATTTTAAATCCTATGGACTTAGGTTGGTTTAATATCCATAAGATAAATCCTTTAACAGGGTGACATTCCAAGTGCATGTTCTAAAGACCTTTAACCAGGCCGATTCCTAACAGTTTGCTGAAATCCTCTAATAGGGTCACATTTAATAGTGTATTATAAGCCTTTAATAGGGCAAGCTTTTAATAGGGCATCACTTCAAAAGAGTGAGAATCAAGTAGCATGTTACTGGTGGTTTTTCCCAAATTGGGTTTCCACATAAATGATTGTGTCATGTGTTGATCTTGAATGTTTTCTCTTTGCATATTGATTTACTATAACTTGCTTATATGATTGATTTAAGTTTGGATGGATGAAAAGTGTATGGATTCATTAAAAGTAGTAAAATGCTATTAATAGGGCATTTGGACCTTGGATAACTGATTCCCCCCCTGCCCTCTTAGTTATTCTAAAGAATTCTAACATAGTTATCAAAGGTATCTCTTCTAATGCTTCGTCTTTCTTAGCCAATTTAAGCTCATTATCTTTATCATTGTAATCATCCAAGAATCTTTCCATACTAGCTTTAAATTCTTCATCTTCATTAGAAAGTGAACTCTTTCTAGTTTTCCTTACTCTCTTAGGGCATGTAGATAAAAAATGACCAAACTCATTACATGTCCAACAAGAAAAATACTTTATACCTTTTTTCTCTCTTTTCATGAGGAGATCAATACCTTCCCTTATCTTCATGTCTTCTTTGGATCTCAATTTATCTTTACTTGTGCCTCTATCTAGAAACACAATGCTTAATTCTATTACACAATTTTAATCTCTTACCAAGAAGCTCCATCTTCTAGGTGTCAAAATTTCCTCCATTAGACTTAGGATTATATTTTTTGAAATAACCCACTAATAATAAAACAAACTTGTTAAGCTTTATCTTCAAGGGCTTGCTACTCTAATACCAATTGTTAGAAATAATAGTCCACCAAGATAATTGGGGGGGTGAATCAGTTATCCAATTAAAACATTTATCAACCTTAAGTAATTTTAACAATTCAATTGAATTTAAAAAAAACATAACAAGCTGCACATACACAATTACACCAGATTTTTTAAATAGGGAAACCCTTGATCAGAGGGAAAACCTCAATGGGAATGATGCGCACAAAGATATACTAATATATACATTTCTTGTTAAAGGATGGACCATGTTAGGAGTCTATAAACACATTCAATACATATGAGTCCCTATTAGGAGACTTTGAATCCCTGTTAGGAGATTCCAACCATGTTAAGAGTTGCACCAACCTTGTTAGGAGTTGTAGAAGGTAGAAGGACCCACTATCCAAATAGCTTCTAGGGAAAGACCACTAAACTTCACTGTCCAAGTGATCTCTCAACTATTCCTTGAAGCATATTTGTTTGTAGTATAATTTAACCTCTTTTCTTTATCCTATCAACTAGACAAATTACTATCAGATCTTGTAGACTAGGTCACAAACCTCGAATCCAAATATCAAAGCTCAAATCTTAAAATAAAACATCGGTAACAAAGTTTTATCCAGCTTCACTCTACTTTGCTTATCTTCACATATCAACTTGTTTCTCTACTATTTTTCTCTTTGTGATTCACACAATCATTCCATTTATAACAAAGAAAAATATCCTCCCTTTATACTAAATCCATAAAAAAATTCACTGAGTCAGCTATTACACATTCTCAATTAATTATAATAGGACCTCATTAAGAACATGCTAT
Organism: Cupressus sempervirens; assembly: GCA_028749045.1. Taxonomy (NCBI): domain Eukaryota; kingdom Viridiplantae; phylum Streptophyta; class Pinopsida; order Cupressales; family Cupressaceae; genus Cupressus; species Cupressus sempervirens. Next base: position 747,400,447 of record CM053785.1, read on the forward strand.
ACTAAGGATTAACATCAATCTGTCACCTTGTAACAAGAATAACTTTCCATATTTGTAACATTATGATGAGTGATCTTAGCCATATCATCTCCAACACGTCTTCTACAAACATTTAACCTTGCTTTTCAAAATAACAACTCTGCTAAGAGATATAACAAGTTTACCAAAACATGCTTTTGTAAACTCTATCTCACAATAGTCTTCACCAAAACTTGCATACGTTCTTCTAGAATTATTATCTTTTTCTCTTGAGGTTAGCTTCATATAATAGAAACTTATTAGTATCTCCCATTAACCCCACCAGTGAAAATACTCAATGATTTTTCCATACCAACTTGATCTTTACTGTTGTTCTTCTATCAGATACCACAAAAAATGGTTATGTTGACATCAATGAAAAATGCAATAATGAATGTAATATATCATCAAAACAATATTTCTACAATACTCCCCCATAGTAATATCATTAGCATTTATGCTTCCAACACATTCCTTCCATTCCTTTACATTCCCATTATCATCAATGATGCTAGGCACAAAATTTGGGGTCCTTGTGGCAATTGTTTTCATTTTATTTTAGACTAATTGTAACTTCCCCAAGAAAAAAACTTTTAAATCCTTAACTCTATTAATCAATTATATAATAGGGATAATTATTCCCTTAGGTAACTCATTTTTCTATGTAAACATTCGTACAAAGCTATCAAAAAATTGTGTATATGGGCCCCATGTTGTAAATAAAAAGGATAATAAAGATAATGTTAAAAAAGATGATTGTTGAAGTGAGGGAAATTGTTGAAGCCTATCATGAGAACAATCATTATTTTGTCATTGATGTCAAACATGCTACTTGCTAGTAAAACAATTGCTAACTTTGGTTAGAATGATATCATTTTATTGATTAATGTAAAGGATTTGAAAAGAAAGGATAACAAGAATACCTAGAGAAAGGTTGAGTTATATGGTGTATAAAAGGAGCACTAAGAAAAAGTAAGACTTTGATGATATAGTGTATTGTTTATCTAATTAAGGCTATAATAAAAGGATACTTGAGAAAAGACAAGAAGAATACTATGTAAAAAGAAATGTGTCTTCCAAGCCTGACCAAGCAAGAAGTGGAAGATAAGAAATTTAGTTTAGGCTGAGCAAAAAGTTAGTTGTGACTAAAAAAAATTAGTATGAGCTGAGCATAGAAAATCTTAGTATGTGTCAAGTGTCAAAGATGGAAAAATGATAGAGTAAAGACTTAGTTCATGCCAAGCAACCTAGTATTAATTGAGCATTAGAAGATAGTTATTGTCAAGAAAATAAAATGTTATTGTTGACTAAAAATATAAAGAGTTTGCCAAAGATTTGACAAAATTGAGCTGACATAGTTGTTTTCTTGAATTGTGTGAAGTGTGTTGAAGATAAGTATCATGAGTTGGTGGCATAGAATTCAAAATAAACCATTTGAAGAAAAATTTGAAGAAGATTGTAAGGGAAGTTTTTAAAGGAAAAAAAATGGAAATCAAGGAGGATTCGATGGATCTAACCTAACTCTAAGATGGATGATTGTGATGAAGCAACAAGAGATCAAAATTATATATATAAGGATATACAAGTGGTGTAGGAGCACACCTAGGAAACCTCCATTGTTTGGTTTGTACATGACTCTGTCCAAGTCAAGAGCTTAAGTTAGGTTTTTTTTGGGCCTTAGAAGGTCACTTGAAATGTTGGCAAGGTGAGTTAGTCATTAAGACTAAGGTCAAACGAATAGCCTTTGTTAGTTGTTTTTACATTTCATAATGTTAGGAGTTAAGGAGTTTGAGTCTTTATGGTGACTTAGTGGTTAGAGTGGTTAATGGTTATGGAGATGCTATTATGGCCTTAAAAGTCTTTTGATCTTGGATACATGGAGGTTAGAATTCCTAGAAAAAAGGGTAGAGGCATAAATGTAAAGATACCAAATGTTGCTAAAAAGTTGTCATGACAACATTTGCAATTATTGCAAATGTTGCATGCAACATGGAAAATTTGGATTCCATAAGCTATGGGAAGTTATGATCAACTAAAAAGCCCTAGAATGGTGGATATAGCATATATGTGAACCAAGACTTGAATCTAGGATGTAGATTTTGAAGACACTATAATTTTGGAGTGTGGAATAGAAGACTGGACTGTGTTACAACAAATTTTTGAATTTTGTCTAAATAGTACTACTTTAAGCTATTATAAGTATAGATACAATGGTTGTATTTTTTTCTATAATGTATTAAGAAACTTTTTTATCTTATGTGTTAATGGTCTAGAGTAGTTTTTTTGTGTTTAATAAATTGGTTTAGTTTAGGATAGTCTATTGGTTTCAGTTAGGAAAATTTAGAGAAAATGGCTCCCACATGAGATTCAACCATGGATATTCTAAATAGGTGGTTGAATATTCAAGTGGGGCCTCTCTACATGTTGTATAAAAATATAGGATTCTAGAGGAGTTATTTTTTTATTTTAAGTGTCAAGCCCTAGGTGAGCTAGGAAGGTCTGGCTAAGGGATTAATAGTGCTAAAACCGTTATATCATGTCAAGAATAGAAGTGTTGTATGGAACAAGTATAGTTCCAGAGAGGAAATATTCATACCTTCACATATCCTAGAGATTAAGACCTTACTAATCCATCTAGGTAAGTTTTTAAGTAAGTTTGTGGTCAAGTCCTAGGAAATATGTCTTTTAGCCTATTTGACCTATATAATAGGAAGTACAGGCTGTATAGACAACTTAGGGTTTAAAAACCTAAAAAATATTTTAAAGAATCCAAAAAATTTCTTCTATCTAGAATTTAATTACCAAGTTTTTTGGAAATATTTAGCAAGATAGAGGAATTAGTGGTTTCCAAGGGCTAATTGAATTAGGCCTAAATAGGCTTCATTAAGGAAAAATATTGAAATAATTAAGGAGGAGGTCTAAAGAACTTTCCATATGACCACAAATAGAATAAAATGGAGTAATCTAATGATGATGGATAACCCTTCATTTAAGGATGAAGTTAGAGAGCAAGTTGTACTTGGATTCCTCTAAGTGTATGTGGAGAAGAGTAACAAAATAGAGTGTTTGTCTTCTAAGGGTAAGAACAAGGGATCAAACTCTTGGAGAGGAGTTTGGATTGCTATTAGTAAATCACCTAAACCAATAAAGGACCTAGGTAGATAGGTTCCTAGAAGAGACAAGCTAAGTCTCTTGAAGAGCAGTGCAAGCACCCATTGGAACACATACACCCATAGTGGTATCAGAGCCCTATTTGATTAGACTTGTGGTTCATTTTTCAACCTATACAATTAGTGGGAGATAATATACTGAGTGGATCAATAGAAGATGCAACCATGGTGACTAACATTGAGTTAGCCAAGAAGGTTGAAGAACAAGAAGAAAACAATAATTCACTAAGGGAGAAAAATGACCTAAAGGAAGAAAAAGAAGCAAGGGATAAGAAACTAGAGTTGGAAGAAGCACCAACCCCTGACCCAATTCCTCCTAAAGAGCCTTTCTTAAAGGCATTCAAAGCATTGAGTGGTAGAGCTCTAGAGGGATACAACTATTCATTGGACAAATGGATCAAGACTCAGTTGTGGATTGGATTTATAGTATTGAGAACTATTTTGAATGTGATGGTATCTCTAAGGCACAAAAAGTTGTGGTGGCCAAGTCTAGACTAAGAGGTTCTGCTCTTACTTGGTGGAAGTTTGTGCAAATTGAAAGAGAGAAGGATGGGAAATGTCCCATTGTTACATGGAAGGGTATGGTAAGTAAAGTGAAGCAAACCTACCTTCTTCATGACTATGAATTTCAGCTTCGTAGGAGACAAAATCTTAGGCAAAAAGATTTGGATGTCCTAGCATACACTAAGGAATTCCAAAAGTTATGTTTGAGATCCAAGGTGGTTGAACAGGAAAGCATTAAGCTTGCAAGGTACTTGAATGGCCTTAAAAGGTCAATTCAAGAAGAAATGAGCCTAGTGAACTTCAAAGCCATTAGGAAATTTTATCAAATGACCTTGAAGATAGTAGATAAGAGAAAGAGAAAACAAGAAACCTATAAAGGAAAGGCTAAGAGCAAGGATAATAGAGGTTAAAAAGGTTGCTATGGTGGAAAGAGTTTGGATTCAAGGACTCAAGGTGAGGTAAAATTCAATAAACAGCAAGAAGGAAGCTCAAGTAGAGGTGGTAGAGGAAGAAACTCTAATTCTAGAGGAAGGAGTAGTGAACAAGGAGGAAGAGGAAATTACTTTCCCAACATGAAGTGCTACTATTGTAATCAAATGGGGCATCCAACTTATAGGTGTCCAGAGAAAAGTGGTTCATGACAAGGAGATGATAAGAGGACTAATTTGGTCCAAGAAGAGTCCAATATAGAAGGCAAACATACTAAAGTACTTCTAAATTTAGGAGAAGGGAAGAACGTCATGATGAGGAGAACTTTGATCAAAGAGCTAGTGAAGGAAGAGCCAAGCCAAAGAAGATCTCTATTTAAGATAAAGTGAAAAATGATGGGGAAAGTGTGTAGATTCATCATTGAATTAGGTTTTACTAACAACATTGTATCAAAGGAAGTAGTCAGCAAGTTAAAAATGAGAAGGATACCCTACATTAACCCATATGATGTCACATGGCTAAAAAATGGCCAATATGTGTTATTAAATGAGAAAACATGGGTAGAGTTCTCAATTGGAAGGTATAAGGACAAGGTTTTATGTGATGTGTTACCTATGAATGCATGTCATTTTCTCCTAGGTAGACCATGGCAATTTGATCACCAAGCTATCCATGATGGAGGAAGGAATTCCTACTCTTTCAAGAAAGACAATGTTACCTTCAAAGGATGCTAAAGAAAAGATGACAAGTCCTAATGTTCTAATGGTGGGTAATAGAGAGTCCCTAAAAGCCAAGGAAGAGAGTGAAGGAATAGGCTATGCATTGGTTTTAAGGCCAAAAGAGGAAAATGAAGACAAGGAGACTAAGGAGATAGAGTTTCCAAAGGAGATTCAAGGAATGTTGCAAGCCTAAAAGGTATTGTATGTGATGAAAAACCATAAAATTTACCCCCTAAGAGATCTATAGGCTATAGGATAGACCTAATCCTAGGAGCTACCCTACCTAACAAAGTAGCCTACAAAATGAGTCCTCAGTAAAAAAAGGAAATAGAAAGACAAATAAAAGAACTCTTGGAGCAAGGCCTAATTAGGAAGAGTATCAGTCTATGTGCCATATCTATTGTATTTTTACCAAAGAAAAGAGGAACTTGGAGGCTTTTTATGAATAGCCATTATGTATAGGTTCCCTATTCCTAGGATTGAAGACCTAATGGATTGTCAAAATGAAGCCAAGTACTATAGCAAGATAGACTTGAAGATGTATGGATGGATGTATGAATGGCTTGTCATGCTATTTGGATTGTCTAATGCCCCCTCCACATTCATGAGACTTGTGAATGAAGTTATCAAGGACTATATAGGAAAATTTTTAGTAGTGTATCTAGATGATATACTAATCAATAACAAGACAAAGAGTGAGGACCTAGAACAATTTGACATTGTCTTCAAGAAATTACATGAGGAGAACTTGATGATAGACTTAGAGAAGTGTGAGTTCATCAAAATAGAGCTAGTGTACCTTGGGTTTGTTCTAGCACATGGTCAACTGAAAATGGATAGAAGAAAGATTGAAGCTATCATGAATTGGCCTACTACAAAGTCAGAAACTGAGGTAAGAATTTTTCATGGTCTTGCAAAATATTATAGGAAATTCATAAGACAGCATAGTGTAATTTGTGCTCCTATGTTAGATAGTATCAAAGGAGGGATGAAAATGAAGTTTGTGTGGAATGATAATGCTAACAAAAGTTTTGAGTTACTTGATTAAAAGATAGCTACTCAACCTATTTTAGTTTTACCAAGCTTTGAAAGGCTTTTCACCATTGAGTGTGATGCTAGCAATGTAGCAACCAAAGCTATTTTAAGCCAAGAGGGAAAACTAGTAGGTTTTCATTCTGAGTAGTTAAGTGAGGATAAAAGGAAGTACTCCTCATACGATTTTGAAATGTATGCATTGGTCCAAACACTAAGAAAGTGGAGGCATTATTTTCTTTCCAAGGAGTTCATTTTGTATTCTGACAACCAAGCACTTAGTTTCTTGAATTCATAAGAAAAGTTAAGTTAGAAGCACATGAAGTGGGTTGAATACCTACAAGCATATACCTTCAATATCAAGCACAAGAAGGGTTTTCTAACCAAGGTGACAAATGCATTATCTAGAAGGGCACTCACACTAAAAGAAATTCAATTAAAGAGTATGAGAATATATCATTTCAAGGATCTATATGCAGATGATGAGGAGTTAGCTAACATAGATAAGGTATGTGCAAAAATACAAGAATCACTTTCATAGTAGTTATGTTGAATATAGTTTGCAAAGTGATCTTTTATTTAAGGGGAATCAATTGTGTGTTCATAGAGGCTCTATTAGGGAGAATTTGATACAACAAAAATATAATGGAGCTTTGAGCAACCATTTTGGGATCACTAAGACCCAAGATCTTGTTTCAAGGTTTTACTATTGGCCTAGAATGAATCTTGATGTTAGGAGGTATGTACAAAGTTGTGTGATATTGAAAAAAGATAAGAGCACTTCTACAAAATTTGGTCTTTACCAACCACTACCAATCCCTACTAGGCCATGAGAATTTCTAAGCATGTATTTTTTAGTTGGGTTACCCAAAGACAAGAGGAGGAATGGATAATGTATATGTGGTTTTAAAGATGACAAATGTTGTTAAAAACTTGTCATGAGAACATTTGCAATTATTGCAAATGTTGCATGCAAGATGGAAACTTTGGATTCCCTAAGTTATAGGAACTTATGCTAAACTAACAAGCCCTATAATGGTGTATATAGCATAAATGTGAACCAAGAATCAAACCTAAGAGGTAGATTTTGAAGACATTGTAATTTTGGAGTGTGGAATAGAAGACTAGATTATGTTACAACATTTTGAGTTTTGTGTAAATATTACTATTTTAAGAAATTAGAAGTATGGATGTAGTGGTTCAATTGTGTTCTATAGTATATTAGGAGACTTTTTCATTTTATGTGTTAAGGATCTAGAGTAGATTTTTTGTGTTTAATAAATTGATTTAGTTTAGGATAGCATACTAGTTTTAGTCAGGTAGATTTAGAGAAAATGGCTCCCACATGAGATTCAACCATGGTAACTCAAGAAAGATGGTTGAATCTTCAAGTGGGGCCTTTGTAGATGTTTTATATAAATCTAGGATTCTAAAGGAGTTGTCTTTCTATTTTAAATGTCAAGCCCTAGGTGAGCTAGGAAGGTATGGCTAAGGGATTGATAGTGTTGAAACCATGATATCATGCAAGGAATAGAAGTGTTGTATAGAAAATGTATAGTTCTAAAGAGGTAATAGTCATACCTTGACATATCGTGGAGATTGAGACCTTACCAATCCATCTAGTTAATTTTTTAAGTAAGTTTGTGGTCTAGTCCTAGGAAATAGGTCTTTTAGCCTGTTTCACCTATATAATAGGAAGCACCTATATGGACAACTTAGGGTTTAAAAACCTACAAAATCTTTTAGAGAATCCAAAAGGGTTCTCAAATATGGAGTTTAATTACCATTTTTTTTGGAAATATTTAGCAAGAAGGAGGAATTAGTGGCTTCCAAGGGCTAATTAAATTAGGCCTAAATAGACTTCTTTAAGGCAAAATCTTGAAATCATTAAGGAGAAGGTCTAAAGAACTTTCTATGTGACTGCAAATGGAAGTAAATGGAGTAATCTAATGATGATGGATCACCCTACATTGAAGGATGAAGTTAGAGAGCAAGTTGCACTTAGATTCCCCTAAGTGTGTATGGAGAAGAGTAACAAAACATAGTGTTTGTCTTATGAGGGTAAGCACAAGGGATCAAACTCTTGGAGAGGAGTTTGGATTGGTGTTATTCAATCACCTAAACCAATCAAGGACCTAGGTAGATAGGTTCCTAGAAGAGACAAGCTAAATCTCTTGAAGAGCAGTACAAGCACCCCTTGGAACACATACACCAACAAGGCTAGAAGCAATGGTGTGACGTGTGTGAACAAAATATAAAAGGATTCTAAAGGTGTTGCTTCATATTATGGCCAAAGGAGTGAACATCTAGTTGGCATACTAAGAATAAAGGATTGAAGGGTGAACAACCAATCAGAGATCAAGGGGAATGAATGCCAAGCAAAATGGAGATCTAACTGAGAGATCTATAATATGCAAGTGAGTTCTTTTGTTATTAGATCATGTCCTACTCTTACTTTCTAGAAATTATATCATTCTAGATAAATCCTTTCAATTAAGGTTGACCTAACACTCATAAGTAAATCCTTTAACTATGTGACATTCTAATCAAATATTCTAAATTCCTCTAACAAGGCTCACTTTTAATAGGATGTTTGAAATCGTTAAATCAAGGTCACATTTAACAGTGTGTATTGTAACCTTTAATAGGGTTGGCTCCTAATAGGGCTCACTTCAAAAAAGTGAAAATTGGTAGCATGTTATTGGTGATTTTTCCCAAATTGGTTTTCCACATTAAATCCTTGTATCAAATTGTGTGATTGATTTTGTGGTATTTCATGTTTAGATTTCTGCAAAGTTCATTTGACCTAGAACAGTAATATACTAAGGTTTAAGATATTGTATGATCTAATCAATGTATGCACATTTATTTTCTTAGAATCAAAATGTTTTACTTGTAAATTTGGACCTTGGATAACTTATTCATCTCCCCTCTCAGCTATTCTAAATTATTCCAACAATTGGTATTAGAGTGCTTGGTGCTTGTGAAGAACATATTTTTAAAGGTACTTGAAGCTAAAGATCAAGGTGTATAGAAAGGAGGTGCCCAAGTTAAACAAGGAAAAGTTTCTTGCATGGAAAATTTTGATGAAGTTGCATCAAGGAAGAATTGGATATTATACATAGTCAACTATCACCACTGAATATTTTGAAGTAGTTGGAGCCCCAAATGTTGAGCAACTGAAAAAGAAGAAAGAAGACAATCAGTCAATGTTGGAGATTGTATCTGCCCTAAGCCATTTAGATTTTGAATACATCAAAGTATGTACTAATTCTAAAGGAATGTGTAATGCCCTACATAATATCTATGGAGGAGACAAGAATGTGTTGAGAGCCAAAGAAAAAAGTCTAAGAGGAAAATTTGATGAAATGAGAATGCAAGAAGGTGAAACTATAGTCTAGTATTGTGCAAGAATTAGGATTGTTGTAAATGCAATCAAAGGAGAAAATGGAATTATTGAAGATGAAACTATGATCAATAAAGTGTTAAGAACCATGATGCCTATCTATGCTATTAGAATCTCTACTATACAAGAATTGAGGTGTACTCTTGGTAGTGATCTGACCATCAAATGACTGGCTGGTAGACTCACTTCTTTCAAACTTTCAAACTTTGATAATTTCAAGAATGAGAATATTGATTCTGCTTTCAAAGATAAATGACACTCAAAGAACCTAAAGGAGATAAAAAGTTCAAACATTTTTCTAGTGATAGTGAAATAGATGATGAACATCTAGAAGAATTGGAAGAACTGCTAGCTAGGAGATTTCACAAAGGTAAAGGAAAATACAAATGTAAGTTACCCATCATATGTTTTAATTGTAATGAAATTAGTCACATTATAGCAAGATGTCTTGAGAAGAAAAACAAAAGAAATGAAGGAAAATTTAGAAGTAGAAAAAATGAGAGTAAAAAAGGCTATAAAGAAAAGGAAAAGAAAGCCTATTACATTGTTGAAGAAGAATCTAATAATGAATCAGATGATCATGATGATGAAGTTGTCTATGTTTCTATGAAATATGATTTAGATGAAGATGAGGTAACTAAATTAGTGTCTTATGTAACCAAAAATTACAGGAGAATCAAGAGAGAAAATTCTACACTGAGGACCCCTCCAAAAAATGGGATAGTTGAAAGGAGGAATAGATCTGTGATGGATTGTGCTAGAACACAGATGATGGAGAAGAATGTTTCTTTGAAATAAAGGAGAGAAGTTTTCAATATAGTTGTCTATACCTTGAACCAATTACAAGTCAAGAAAGGTACAAATTTCACACCTTTTCAATAATGGTATGGATACTCACCCAATGTCAAATATTTTAAAGTATTTGGAAGCAAGTGTTACATCCTAAAGGATAATAGAAATGGAAAACTTGATGCAAAAAGTGAAGAAGGTATATTCCTATGATACTCCACAAGAAGTAAACCTTATAACTATTTAAATACTAACATTAAAAAAGTTGTGGAAAGTGCAAATGTAAAAATTGATGAATATACATAAATACATGAAGATGAACAAAAGAAGGATCCTAAGAATTGCAAAACATTTAAGTACTAGTATGAAGTCATGTCTACTAATGCTAACGATACTATGAGCCAAGTTACTAATCAACAAGAATCAATGACTGTTGAGTCACATAAAATGGATATCAAGTTGCATTCAGGAGTCAAGTTACAATTAGAAGCCAAGGTAATAATGCCAAGATTAGTTTATAGGAAAGGAATGTCAAGTTACCTAACATAGAAGTACATAGTGAACCTAAGGTTGAACTTCATGAATAACCCATTGTTGAAGAAAGAAGAATAAAGCCAAGATTATCAAAATATGTTATAAAACATCATCCTACTAAATAAATCATTAAAAAAAAAGAGAATGGACCAATGACAAGGAATAGATTAAGGAATGAAATATGGTTTTTAAGCACACATGAACCTAGTCGGTGAAGGATGCACTAGAGAATGAAGATTGGATTCAAGTCATGAAAGATGAAATTGATCAAATTGAGCAGAACAAAACTTGGACATAGTACCAAGACTAGAGGACAAGAATGGTATTAGAACAAAGTGGGTATACATAAACAAATTGGATGAGAATGGTAAAGTAACAAGGAATAAGGAAAGGTTAGTTTGTAAAGGTTATGTACAAGAAGAGGGAATTGACTATGAAGGGACATTTTCTACAATTATAAGACTAGAAGGAGTAAGAAATTTTCTTGCTTTTTTTTCTTATAAAGAATTCAAAGTTTAGCAAATGGATGTTAAGTCAACATTTCTAAATGGTATACTGGAAGAGGAGGTTTACATTGAATTACCTCAAGGATTTGTTGATCCACACAATAAAAACATGGTGTATAGATTTCACAAAGCTTTATATGGTTTAAAGCAAGCTCCCAGAGCATGGTATGAAAGATTGCACAATTATCTTGTGAAGATTAGTTTTGAGCATAGTGATGACAACAATATATACTTGAAGACAGAAGGAGGTTATTGAATTCTACTAGATGAAATATTTGTTGATGATATCATATTTGGAGGAAAAAATGCATTGTGTAAGACAATTTCAAATGAAATTATGAAAGAATTTGAGATGTCTATGTTTGGAGAGATAAAGTTCTTTGTTTGATTACAAGTATATCAGATGAAATATGGTAATTAGATTACTCAGTCTAAGTATGTAAAGGAAATCTTGAAGACTTTTGGTATGGAGGATTCAAGACTAGTTAGTACTCCAATGGTGATAGGACATAAACTATCCAAAATTGATGATTAGATGCTAAGGTATATCAAACATTATACAAGTCTATGATTGGAAAATTGCAATATGTATTTCATAGCAGACCTAATATTGCACTATCTATTGGAATTGTTGCAAGATTTGCTACAAATCTTAAGGATAATTACTTAATGGTTGTTAAAAGGATTATGAGATACTTAAAAGGTACAAAATACTATGATTTATACTACAAGAAGAATGAAAAATTTGAATTGAGAGCCTACACAAATGTTGATTGGGCTGGAAACATTGATGACAGGAAAAGTACAAGTGGTGGAGCATTTTTATAAGGAAAAAGATTGGTTTCCTAGACTAGCAAGAAATAGAATTATTTTTCACAATCTACTATTGAAGCTAAATATGTGGATGTTGTAGTGAATAGCACAAATATGGTATGGATCAAAAAGTTACTCAAAGGAATGAAGGAAGAAATCACTGAACCTGTGGTAATCTACTATGGGAATGCAAGTGATATAAACATATCTAAGAGCCCTATGATGCATACAAAGACAAAGCACATTGCAATAAAATATCATTATTTGAGAGAATTGGTTTAGGAAAAAGAAGTGAGAATGGAATATGTTAATACAAAGGAACATATAAATGATATATTCACAAAGGCTTTACCTAAGGATGCACTTGAATATCTTAGAAGTAAGCTAGGGGTGATACCCCTATCTCAAGATACTTAATGAAGCAAGAGTAGTGTCTTTCATCTAATGAGGTTAATGATATACTTTACAACTTAATGCAGTGGATCTTACTTTAGCAACTGTCTAAAGTAAGGAAGGAGCTAAAAAAAAATATTTTTAGTCACATGCAAGGTGGTAGAGGGAGAACCTGAGTTGCAAATATCTACATGAGAAGATGACAAGTATTTGGCATTGTAGTCAAAGAGGGAGAAATATAGCATTATGATTTTACCAAGAAAGAGGGAGATTAGTACCAAAAAAAAGATAAGATCAAAAAGAGGGAGAAAGATTGTTGTCAAGGTGAAAGATAAAGAAGAAGAGTTTTTTTAGAAATAAGAATGACTGAGAGAGGGGAGTGAATCAGTAACCTACAAACTTTAGTCACCAACTGGATATTATTTCTTACTTTAAACCATGCATAAAAAAGCAATAAAGTAATGTTGAAGAGTAACAATAACAATGCACAAAAATAACTCATAACACCATATTTTATTAACTAGGGAAACCCTAGCCAAGGAAAAACCTTGGTGGGGATGATACCCACTAGATAATATATTGTTATATAAGTTCCTTGTTAGAGGATGGACCCTATTAGGATTCAATGAGTAAATTTAGTATAATAAGTCCCTATTAGGATATTTTGAATCCTTGTTAGGAGATTCCAACCCTATTAGGAGTTGTGGTAAAGTAGATGCATGATGAGCCCACTACCCAAACATGCACTTCCAATTACAAGAGCTCATTGCTCAAACAAGTCATCAAACTTCTAGAATAGGTATTGTATTTTCTTCCTTGGTTGGTCTTTGATCTTCAGCTCAATTTCGTATCACAAAATAGCTCATATAAAACTTTGCATATATCACTTTCACAAAAGTTCACATATAGCACTTGTAATCACAATCACTCACTTCATAATTCTACTTCAGCAATCTTACCACAAAATGTTCTTTGTATAAATACCATGCCTTTACAAAAAAAAATTGTTGGGTTGCCTAAGACCACAATCCACTTTTCCAACTTGAGTAAACATCTTAGATGTCGGCCCTAATTGGACAAGTAATTATCTTGTAAACAAAATAATTCTTTCCTTCAATTCCATTGTCGTGTTTCACTTAAAACATTATTATCTCTATTCTATATAGTCTATACTAACTTCCAAGGTTATTTACATCATCACCAACATGTATACTATCTCCATCTAACTTTGACAGTCACAATTTGATGTCAGCAACAAGTTATAAACAAAAGAATACACTACAATAAACTAAATTATATACTTAGACAATTTTTTGATTACCAAAGACTAAGTATCTTTATTTCTGAGGTTTCATGTTATCATGTGCATCATGTGTTTCCATGAATGACAAAAATTACATATCACTATTAGCCAATTGTCAAAAATCTCCTCCTTTGGCATTGATGGCAACAAAATAGGGAAAATTGGCTCAGTGACAAAAACTTTAACTACTCTATTATAATCTATTGTTGCATTAAGGATTTTTACATGTGCTCCCCCTTACAATATACTTTACAATATTATTCAACTACTCTTTACCTAATTTACAATTTTCTCATTGTATCTCTTCCCATTTGACATCAATTGCAAAGGTCAAAATATCAAAAATTTGTCCAAAAAACTATCCAAAAATGTTTTCCTTCCTTATGTTGATATGATATTTATGTAATAATCAAAGTTTTCCTTTAGATCATTCATACCCTTAGTCCATTTTTCCTTGGTAGATTCAATTGGGGTTAGAATTGCACATAAAGCATATGATGCAATCTCAACTACATTAAGATCTAAGTACAAAAAGTTAGAATATGTGTCCTTGGCCTTGACACATTCCTCCAACTATTTCTCAACAAAAGATAATTTCAAAGAAATAGCTTTCTGAAATTTGATATCCTCTTCAAAATATGTTCCTTTTGAAGTTCCAATTTCCTGATATCACTGTGAATACTATTCACTTTCCCTTCAAAATCATCTACTTTGCAAGATGGATGTTGGATCTAGCTAGATAAAGCTTCTAGCTCACTCATCTTTACTTCTATCTAGCTATCAATGTCTTTAGTCAATTTGTATTATAAGGTGCACTTGATGTACAAATTTTTCCCATCATGTTGTCATTTTCAAAGTTCCTTTATACAAATATCAAGATTAACCAAATAATTCTTGATGTTTTGATGGATGGTGCTAAACAAGTTAGCATCATGGGAAATCTATGCCTTTTCTTCTACAACATTCACCAAATTGGTAAACTCTTCATCAAATGATTTCAGCACAAGCACTGCTTGTGCCCTCTGTTCAGGGTATGATTATGTGTGTTGCATTTTCAAGGTACTATGTAGTTTGTCAATAACCTCCATTAAAGTTCTTTGTAAGCTTTTCAATTTCCTATTCTTCTCAATAAGCTTTGTTAGGGATGAGATCAGATCTATTTGATCATCATCATTAGTAGCCAAACTAGCAAGAGACAGTGGAGTCGATGAACTAGATGGTTTAGTATCATCCTCTCTTTGTTTCTTTGCTACTTCTTTTGTTCTCCTCTCTTCTTCTTCTTTCTTTTATCTTTCCTCTTTTTCCTTTTCTCTCTTCTCTTCTCATCTTCCTCTATTTTCTTCCTTATCTCTTCTTCTGCAACTTTTCTCTTTTCCTCCTCTTCCTTTTTTTTTTTCTTTTCTTCCTCAAGAAATTTATGCCTGGCTTCCTCTATTTTCTTCCTCTCTACTTCAAGTATCCTCTTCTCCTCTTCAATTTTCCTCAACAAGTCCTCAATATCCTTGGTGTCTAATTCATTAGGTTTAGAACCACCAAATGGATTGGCATCATCAATGTTAATGGTAATATTGGTTTGATCAATTTGCGTAGTTTCACTGCTCACTAACACTTCTAAGGTGTTAGGTGTTGGAGGAGATGTTGCCTATGATTCTGACAACATTTGACTAATTTCTACTATAGTCTCATTTCTTAGTTTGTCCTTTTCACCAACCATAAATAGAAATGCTATCAATTTATTCCTTAAATATGGTGTGAGGTTATTCAACAATATTTTGATTTCTTCTTCATCTTTAGTCTTGCAAATAGTTCTAAGCATAGAATTCTAAAGTTCAAGATCTTCTTCCCTTGTAGGAGACTTCTTCTAAATGAGTCTCATTGACTTTCTAATTAATTGTGCTCTTAGGATCCTTCAATTTCATATTTTTTCCTATGATATATCTCACAATAGATATATCAATCTAATCCTTCTCAAAAATATTATACAAATCATAAGACTTGTTCATCTGAACAAAGTTACCTTAATTAGCAATAGTTGTGTTGATCTTCTCTGTCTTTGGCTTCCAAAGTTGCCAAGCTTTGCTTACTAATTTCTTTGATGGAGTCACTTTCTCTACTTTCTTGATCTCTTGTTCCTCTTCTTCTTCATCACTTGACTCAACACTTATCAACAATGTTTTCTATCTTTTTTCTAGTCTAGTGGCTTGTTGTTTTACCCTCTTAGTTTTAGTAGTTATTGCTTCCACCAATCTTTCATATTTTCTTTTAGATTCATTAGGTTGAACATCTGACACTATTTCATGTGGAATGATCTACTCCAAAGATTTTTCTGCAATAGATACTGACAAAGGTTGAATGTTTAGTATTCCTTGCTTCATCATTTTCCTTACAACCTCATATTTACTCTCTATAATTCCAGCCTCTAATAGTTCCTTCTTCATTATAGACTCAATCTTCTTACGTGATGCCTTCTCTAAGGTTGGTTGATGAGCTAACTGTGTGATCTCATCATAAGTAGAAAATCTATATTCTACTTTGTCTCTATTTGAAATCAACAAAAAATCAATATAACCAATTGATATTTTGTCATTTAATTCATAACTCAAGGGATCAAGAAATGTTTCTCAAGGTTCCACTGCTTGAATATAGGTATAATCTATATCAACCAAAATACAAATGTCTTCCTTAAATCTATCAATAATTATAGGTGCAATTTTGAATCTTTGTTTCATTTCAGTCTAAAATGTTCTCATTATCAAGTTGCCATTGTCCAAAATCTTATCTGTAGGATGCCTTCTGCATACTTTTGTAATCTTCTCCATTGTGCATCTATCACTACTCATTATGTCTATGACTAATAAGTAAGGAAATCTTTTAAGCACATGAAAGAATATGTGATTGATCAATGACTAGAATCTAAAGACACCATTCTTTGTCCTCTTGATCCTTTCTAGATTCTCCAATAGTCGCATTCTCGGTATTTCACTAAGATTCACTTGTTCCTTTTCTACACATATCTTATATGTTGCATAGATGAATCCTACTAAAATTTCATTAATCTTTGAGCTTGCATAAATAGAATAGGCAATAATTCTACTCAAAAATCTTACATCATCTTTTTTGATGGTGTTGATCATCATAGCCTTTCAATTGTACATTGCTTTAGTGTAGCTTTCAACTTTCTTTTTGACCAATTTCTCACCTATAGGTATATTGTCTTGTTTACCAAGACCAGTTACCTCATGAATAAGGTTGGAAAAAATATTAATTACACTATCTTGCATCCATAATTTACCATCATGTAGCCTACTCAATATGTTATGTGTCCACTCATCTATGTCTAACTCATGATAGAAGTGATTCTTAAACAATTCTAATTCCTTTAGATATTCAAATCTGGGCTTCATAGTCATTTCATGATTGAAAACCAATTCCATATCTTTCTTCACAAATTTACTACCAATAGACTCAAACTTATTATTCAGATAACTTCCTACATCTTCAAGGTATACTATGTTGTTTGGAGTGATAGACAATGTTGATTTAGGGTTTCCTTCAGTAGGTTTTATAGAAATAATTTTTTACTTAGGTCTATCCTTGTTCTCAACATTGTGCACTACTGAAATATCCATGATCTTATCAATTATAAACTTTTACCAAAAAAATTTGTGAAAAAATGATAAAATACCTCTTTCCAAAAATAGGGTTTGCTTTGAAATCATTATGAGAAGTTGCTTTTGAGTGCTCTTCACTTCGGATGTGTTCACTATAAAGTGAAAATCAATTTTTTACTCCATTTATCCCCTCAACTCGAACTTACATTAATTGTGTAATTTTCAAACACAAAAATGGTTGTCAATTACATTCTATAATCAAATAACTACTCAAGATCATCTATCTGATCTTCAAATGTCACCCAAGGTTTTCCATAGCTAGTTTCCATCATGAAAAAACTCTACTAAACTTTGCATTATGAAATTCTCTACAAAAACATACTTTTCATCTTTTGTTACAAAATTAGCCTTTACTATAATACCAGTAACTTTGAATTTCTTCATAACTTTCTTAGATGAGCTCCAAATTACAAGTGAGCTTAGGTACCATCTAATTGTATTTCTCTACACCTTTTTCCCAACTTCACTATCTTTAATTCAACTTTTGGATGAAGTTTTCAAGTTCTGATGTAGTGAACAAGCTTAATTTAACTTAATTGAATCAAACTCAACAATTGACTTTGATCTTCCTGTCTCATTATCATCTAGCTTTTCTTTTGAGATATCTACTCCTTTTACAAATGCCTCATTAATTTCTTTTCAAAGTTCACTAACAATGTTTTTGTGTACCTCATTGTCTCTGTTAGTTCCAAAGTTCCTTTCATGGTTCCTTCTATTATTTCCAATGTTCTTTCCATCATTCGTTCTATTCCCAAATTTTCTTCATTGTTTCTTCTATCTCCAAAGTCTTTGTCCATTCTTTAGTACTTCGCTATGTGTCCAAAGTTGTTGCATAACTGACATACTGGTGCTCTGCTTCTAGGATTGTGTTGATCATCAAGTGCATGACAATTCTAAACAATGTATCCTAAGTTGTTACACTTATAACACATGATCTATCTTCTATCTTTGTAAGATCTTCCATCTCTCAATGTCCTTTCATTAGATCTTCTATCTACAGGGTTAGTATTTCTAAAGATTCTACTATTTCTTCTATCATTATCATACTTAGGTTTCCTACAATCAATTACATTATGACCCATACCATGATAATAATGACAATAAAAGTCCTTAACATGATTGAATAACTTATTAGTACAATCTCTTTTCATATGACCTATTTCATTACATAAAAATCACTTACCTCTAAATTCATACTTGGTTTCCTTAGGAGATTCCACTTGCTTTGGTTCATCCAAAATTTCAACTCCCTTATCTTGTCTAACTTCTTTAGGTTTTCTTATTATTGCTTATGGTAAGATTGTGTGTATGTTTATTAGCATCAACGTTTCGGATCATACTGCATGATCCATCATCAGGATGAGAGAGCTAAGAAAAAATAGTATGATCTGAAACGTTGTTGCTAATAAACGTACACCCAATCTTACTAGAAGTAGTAATAAGAATATCATGGATTATGGAAATCTGTTACAATTAATTCTTTAGGTTTATCAAAAGATTGACTAAATTCAATCTTATCATTAGATTTGTATTTTTCTTTTAGTTATGATCTAATCTTAGGTTTCTTTGTAAACATGTTAATTAGATAACCAAGACCATTCTTATCATAAGTAGATATTTGTATTGACATTGAATCATCAATATTTTCTTTGCTAGAATAAAGCTTCTCAAGTTGTTTCTTACACTGAGTTAATTCACTTTTCAAAATAGTATTGTACTTATGGAGTTCTTCATGATCTTCTTTCAATGTTTCAAACTCAGATATTTTCTTTGCCAAACTTACTCTCAGATCTACATTTTCAATTTGCAAATCAGATTCAACTTTGCTAGGATCATTTCTCAAAGTCAACTATAGATCTATAATCTTCAATTCATGCTTCAAGATCTTGTACTCTATCTTCAATTTTGAATAATCATAATCACTAGTTCCAGATTTAGTAGATTCAGGCTTGGATTTGAGATGTTCAATATTTTCCTTCAATTGATCAATGTAAACTTTGGAGTCTTCATATTTTTCCTTCGGCTTAACTCTTTCTTTAGTAAGGAGATCAATTTGTTCAAGAGCTTCTTTGAGGTTCTTCATCAACTATTCCATAGCCATAGGGATCTCACTCAAGCTATTAAGCCTCTTCAAAGTAATTGTGCTTTGATGCCAATTGTTAGAAATAGGAATTACTGAGAGGGGGGCTTGAATCAGTAATCTACAAACTTTAGTCACTAACTCAATATTATTTCTTACTTCAAACCATGCATAAAAAAGAAATAAATTAATTTTGAACAATAATAGTAACAATGCACAAAAATAACTCATAACACCATTTTTTTTTAACTAGGGAAACCCTAGCCAAGGGAAAACCCCGGTGGGGATGATACCCACTAGATAATATACCAATATATAAGTTCCTTGTTAGAGGATGGACCCTGTTAGGAGTCAATGAGAAAATTTAGTATAAGGAGTCCCTATTAGGAGACTTTGGATCCTTATTAAGAGATTCTAACCCTGTTAAGAGTTGTGGTATAGTAGATGAAAGATGAGCCCACTACCCAAACATGCACTTCCAATTACAAGAAGAGCTCACTGCTCAAACAAGTAATCAGACTTCTAAAATAGGTACTTTATCTTCTTCCTTAATTGATCTATGATCTTTAGCTTTATCTTGGACCACAAAATAGCTCATATAAAACTTCACATATATCACTTTCATAAAAGTTCACATATAGCACTTGTAATCACAATCACTCACTTCAAAATTCTACTTCAACAATCTTACCGCAAAATGTCCTTTGCATAAATATCATGCCTTTACAAAAAAATTTGTTGGGTTAGCTAAGACCACAATACACTTTTACAACTTAGAGAAAACATGTTGGATGTTGGCCCTAATTGGACAAGTAATTATCTTATAAATAAAACAATTCTTTCCTTCAATTCTTATATCTTGTTTCACTTTAAACATAATTATCTCTATTTTGTATAGTTTGTACTAACTTTTGAGGTTATACACATCATCACCAACATGTATGCTATCTCCATATAACTTTGCTAGTTATAATATGACATCAAAAACAAGTTATAAACAAAACAATACACTGTTGTAAACCAAATTCTATACTTAAACACTTTCCTGATTACCAACCACTAAGTATCTTTATTTCCAAGGTTTTATGTGATCATGTACATCATGTGTTGCTATAAATGAAAAAAATTACATATCACTATTAGCCAGTTGTCAACAAATTTTACACTAAGTTTCTGAAGAAGAAGAATAGAGATTATAGCCTATACAAAAAAAAAAAAAGATAGATACTGATAGAGGGAGAGATTTCAATACAAGGTATTAAGTTTCTTTTCAGTATTATTGTTGGTATTGGTATTCCATCAATGTCAAAGAGGGAGATTTTTGAAACCTATCATGAGAATAATCACTATTTTATCACTAATGTCAAACCTACTACTTGTTGGTAAAAGAATTGTTAACTTTGGTAAGAATGCTATCATTTGATTGATTGATGAAGAGGATTTGAAAAGAAAGTATAACAAGAGTACCTAGAGAAACGTCAAGTTATATGGTGTATAATAGGAGCACTAAGACCAAGACTTTGATAATATAATGTATTATTTATCTACTTAAGGCTACAATGAAAGGATACTTGAGAAAATACAAGAAGAAAACTAAGTAAAACAAATGTGTGTGCCAAGCTTGACTGAGCAAATAATGGAAGTTGAGAAATTTAGTTTAGGCTGAGTAGAAAGTTAGTTGTTATTGAGAAAATTTTGTATGAGCCAAGAAAAGAAAATATTAGTATGTATCGAGTGTTAGAGATATTAGTAATGAACAAGAGAAGATTTAGTTCCTACCAAGAAACATAATGTTGATCAAGCATCAAAAGATAGTTATTACCAAGAAAACAACATGTTATTGCCAAGTGACATTATAAAGAGTTTGACAAAGATTTGATGCAATTAAGATGACATAGTTTTTTTTCTTGAATTGTGTGAAGTGTGTTGAAGATAAGTATGATGAGCTAGTGGCATAGAATTCAAGATAAACCATTTGACAATAAATTTGAAGAGGATTATAAGGGAAGTTTTTAGAGGGAACAACATGGAAAGGAGGGAGGATTCAATGATATTAACCTAACCCTGAGATGGACGATTGCAATGAAGAAAAAATAAATCAAAAGAATCTATATAAGTAGATATAAGGCCAAAAGAAATGGTGTGAAGTGTGTGAGTGAAAAAGAGGAGTTTGAAGGTGTTGCTTCATATGGTAGCCGAAGGAATGAACCTCCAATGGACATAATAAGAATGAAGGCTTAAGGAGGTAAAGGCTTGAAGGGTGAATAAGCAACTAGAGATGAAGGGGAATGAATACCAAGTAGAATGGACAACTAAATGAAAGATCTGTAATCTGCAAGTGAGTTGTTTTGTTATCAGATCAAGTCCTACTGCTACTTTCTAGAAATTGTATCAGTCTAGTTAAATCTTTTCAATTAAGTTTGACCTAAAATTCATAACTAAATTCCTTAACCAAGTAAAATTCTAATGGAATTTTCTAAAGTCCTCTAACAAGGCTCACTTTTAATAGGGTGATTTAAATCCTTTAAACAAGGTGACATTTAACAATGTGTACTGTAACCTTTAAGAGGATTGGCTCGTCATAGGGCTCACTTCAGAAGCATGAAAATTGGTAGCATATTACTAGTGGTTTTTTCCAAAATTGGCTTTCCACAGTAAATATTTATGTCAAATTGTGTGATTGATTTTGTGGTATTTCATGTTTACATTTTTGTAAAGTTCATTTGACGTAAGACTGTAATATACTAGTGTTTGAGATATTGAATAATCTAATTAATCCATGCACATGTATTTGTTGAGTACTAAAAAGTTTTATGTGTATATTTGGACCTTGGATAACTAATTCACCCTCCTCTTAGTCATTCTAAACTATTCCAACATATATTGCTTCTAATCATTGATATTCAACTCCCTGTAAAGAAATATAGCTGCTATGCACATTCTGTGAGGAGTTTTTCAAGGAACCTATCTTATGAATCAAAAAATTCTAATTTGTTCTAATTTCTAACTCCTTTCTAGTATCCAATTCATCTACTTCCATTTTTTGATCCACACCCACTTCTACTATATTAGCTTCAGTTTGGTTCCCTTGATCTATGACTTATGAAGGGTGCTCCTCCCCCTTAATACCATAATAACATAATAGAAACAAAGAAACAACAAAAAATGTGAGAACATAACATGGACTTCTTATTATTGTCGTAAATGTAGAATTATAGAATTCACAAATACAATATGTAAACCCACATGGGCACCTTCATTACAGTAATTTGCAAGACTAAGCTATGGACTACTGGGTAAAAGCACAGATCTATGTCATCGTTTATGATACCAAAACTTGTTTTCATCAAATCTCATTTCTCTATCAAAACTCTTTTTTTTTTATCAAAAACTAAAAATACCCTTTTATAGATCTGAGATTCAATATCATCATTATATAAATTTTTGAGTGTTTTGATTAGTTATAATATGTTATAATCTCAAAATACTATAGGTCAATATTTCAACATTTCAGAAGATGCTCCCTCAAAAAAGGAAAAAAATAGTAAATCATATCAAAAAAATTAGAAAATTATATTTATCTCTAAAGGAGAGAATCCTCTTCACGAATATGTAATTTTTTTCAAAAAGGTATAGATTTCATAGGGAAGTTTTGGTGGGAGGAAAAAATTGTTGGATTCTGATAAGGTCAAACTTAAGTACTTATAACAAAGAAAATATACATCAAAAATAACTATTTCTTTTTTTGTTCACTAGCTATATATGTCATCTATAAGATAGTTTCAAATTGGAGCAAAAAAAGATGATTTGCATATACTTGTTTGATGGGAATTACACCCTATATTTTTTACAGTTAAAAAATGGACTTCAAAATAAAATAAAATGAATAAATTATTATTCAAAAAAATTATAAAAATTATAGGCATAAAATTCATCTAATTCTACACATTTCATCAATTTACATCATCTTCATATTTTAAACACAAATACCATTTTTTTTGTCATTAATGTTGAACTGTCACATTTTGATATCCTGTTTCTTTATAAAAGGTGACACAGGTTTGTGCTTTTACCCTACTACCCAAAGTTGTTCTAGACAATGTTCAGGCATTTCTTAAATAGGCAATTTTATGCCACTCTAGAAGGTTCTAGATGCTCTAACTTAATACCTAGGGCCAACAGACCCTAAAAATACATATAGAGTCAGCTAAATACATCTTTGACAAATTATTTTAGAAATTTAGGTATCCAAACTTTGGAAGGACATAACACTCAAACCATTGCTCTGATTGACTATTATAACCACCTTTCAAAAATGCCAGCTCCTGATCTACAAACTTAGAACTGCACAAGTGCCCTTCTATCAAGTTTTTGGACCTCATCTGGCACTCTAAGGCCTCTAAAGATGAGCCAAAAAAAAATTTTCCTAAATTTTCCACTAAAAATCTGCAATAACTTCTCTAATGCTTAAGTTAGAGAAATGAGATTTTTATGAGCGGCTTATAACTCTAAAATGAACCTTCATGTAGAAAATGAGAACATTCTGAGCTTGTATGATAAACTTACTAAAAATAATAAGCTCCCAGAAATAGTAACCACCCTATCTACTAGTCCTTATTAAAATAGAAAACACTAAAAAAAAAAAAATTGGGTGATGTAAGATTTCTCTTACACCTATACCTAGGGTAATTTGAGAAGTGACTTTCTCACATCTCAGGTGTTTAGAGGAAAACCAAGATGATTAACCTCCTCCCTTGCTAGGAAAGATGAATCCTCTATTGACGTCCCTTTCCATTTGACCAAATATTCTTCATAACTTCTTTTCCTTATACTTTTGCCAACATGATTGTTTAGTACATCCTCAATCTCCTTTGTAGCCAAACTAGCTATTGGAATACTCCACTGCACTTTTGCAACCTCATCTCCATAACCTCCTTCATAATACTCTATCAAATCTGAAATATTAAATACCAGTGAAATATTCAATTTAGCTACAACTCCACTTCATAATAATTTCTAGAATCACACCTTTTCACTATCTTGCACGGTCCAAACTTCTTCATCTTCATCTTATTATATGTACCCACTAGAAAATGCTCCTTTTGTAAATGAACCATGGCTTCATCTCCAATATGAAATTCCTTATACCTCCTTTTCACATCTCTCTTAGCCTTGTATTGTGTATTCATCTTTATGATGTGCTTCGTCACCTTCTCATGGATGTTCTTCAAATGTTCAACAAATTCTTTTTCTTCAGCACTACTTATCTCTCCTTTATCCAACTATTGTAATTTAGAAGCATTTCTAAGATAGCTCCCATATACAATTTGGAATGGTGATTTACTAGTACTCTTGTTGAAAAAATTATTATATGAAAATTTTACCTATAGTAAAATTAGATCCCATCCTTTTGGGTTGCCTCCAACCAAATGTCTCAACAAGTTTCTCAAACGTTGATTCACAACTTCTATCTGTCCATCATCTATGGATGATGTGATGAACTAAACTTCAAATCTATCTTCAACTTCTTTCACAATGTATGCTAGAAATACCCAACAAATTTGGTATTTTGATCTAAAACTATACTCTTTCGAAAACCATGTAGTCTCACCACTTCTCTAAAAAACAACTCTACTACATGAACATCATCACTAGTCTTCTTGCAAGGAATAAATTGTGTCATATTTGAAAACCTGTCAACCACCACAAAAATAGAATCATGCCCTCACTAAGTACTTGGTAATTTGAGAACAAAATCCATGCTGACATCCTCCCACAACTTCTCTGGTATAGGTAATGGTTGATACAACCTTGTACTCTACTTCACTCTTTTCACCATCTGACATACTCTACAACTATGTATAGAGTTTTTCAGATCTTGTTGCAAGCTAAAAGCACAAACCTATCTCACCCTCTTACAAAGAAAAAGCTAACAAAAGTATAATTGTTTGCCATAAATGGCATAAAACTAGTATTATTATTTAGAATTTGAAAATGAAGTAAACTAATGAAATGTATAGAAATGGATGAAGCCTAGGATTATAAATTTTTAATAATTATTTGTAATAAGAACTAATATATTTTTTTATTTTTTAATAACTTTTTAGTTGCTGAAAAATGTTGGAAATCAGGGGTCCAGTTCCCACCCTTAAACTGCATGGAAATAAACTTATTTCCCTTTTATCTCATATTATGTTATAGATAACATATGTAGCTAGAATAATCAAAAATAAAAATTGGCTTTGGACTTATATTTTCTCTTTTATAATGATTCAAAATTCAACTTATTCAAATCAATAGTTTTCATCTCCCATCACATTTTTCAAAATAATTCTATTCCCACCAAAAGAAAACATATAGATTTTGAAAGAGGACTCTCTCCTCTAGTACGTCATATAATTTTTAATTTATATTGATTTTATTTAATATTTTTTTCTTTCTCAAAATCGACATCTTCCCGAGTGTTAAAATACATACTTGTAAAAAAATTTAATTACAAAATACTATATCTAATTAAAAAACTATGAATTCTATATGTGAATATTCTTGAATTTGAGCTATATAAAATGGTGTTTATATTTTATTAAAAAAACATCATAAAAAATAGTAAGAGTTATTGAAATGTTAGTTTTCTAAAATAATTGTATTTCTTTAGTAATTGGATACTAACTAGTATAAAACATGGATTTAATAAGCATTTCCAATTGGAAAAGTGTGAGACCATATATAAATGAGCTAGAATAAATTTATCAAGATCATATGTTTGAAAAATTTTGAGTTTTAGATCAAAATACTCAAATTTATTTGTTCTAATAAGTCAGCCTAAAAGGTGACACAACTTTGTACTTTTACCCTACAACTATGGCCAGTAATAATTCTCAGCAACCAAAGCAATGGTCTTATCTTTTCCAAAATGTTCAACTAATCCTCCACTATGCTTCTCCTTGATGAGATTCTCTCTCATTGAACTTCTAGGAATGCACAACTGGCTTTCTTTGAAAAACATACTATCCTAGATCATGAAATCCAACTACTTTGTCCTGTCAAATGTAACAAGTTCTATACGAGCCTTCCACACTTCACCAAAATTAGGATCATTTGGATAAAACATACTAAGTTCCTCAAACCCAACCACCTCTATATGTATTTCTATCTGCAAAACTTGTCTTCTACTAACAACATCTACAACTTTGTATAACTCTACAAAAAGGCAACCTGCTTCAAATGCCTTTAGTTCAATTTTCCTTGACTTTTCAAATATTACAAATCTTGATGATCAATATACAAAACAAACTCCTTAGGAAGAAGATAGTGTCTCCACTCCTTCAATGCCTGAACTATAGCATAAAATTCCTAATCATAAACATAATATTTTCTTTTGGCATCATTCAATTTCTCACTAAAATAAGCAACAGGTCTAACTTTCTAGCTCAAAATAGCTCTTATTGTAGCTCTACTAGCATCAAAGTCTACTTGAAACACCTTGTTGAAATTAGGAAGTGCTAAAATAGGTTGCTTAGTAATTCTCTGTTTCAACATATTAAAATTCTTATTTGCTCCTACAGTCCACTTTAATTATTTCCTATCCCCTCTCATTATTTTAGTTAAGGGTCCACAAATACTGCTAAAATCTCTTATGATCTTTCTATAAAAACTAGCCAGTCCATGAAAAGATCTTCCCTTTGTCACACTCCTTGGAGTAGGCCATTCAAGGATAGCCTTCACTTTCTCTAGGTCCAATTTCAAACCTTCTATTGAGACTACAAATCCTAAGTACACCAAATCCTTTACAAAACTATACTTCTTTAGGTTTATAAACAACTTTTCTTCCCTCAACTTATCAAACACCTTGTGAATATGAATCAAATGCTCCTCCAATCTCTTACCAAAGATCATCTAGGTAAACAATGAAAAACTTACCTAGAAACTCCTTCAATACTTCATTCATGAGCTGCATGAAAGTTCTCGGTGCATTGGTCAGCCCAAATACCTAGCTCTAATGCCACTTGATGAAGGGTGCTCCTCCCCTTTAATACCATAAACCCTTAAAAAAAACAAAGAAACAACAACAAATGTGAGAACAAAATATGGACTTCTTATTATATCGCAAATACAGAATTATAGAATTCACAAGTATAATATGCTAACCCACATGGGCACCATCATTACAGTAATTTACAAGACTAAGCTACTAACTACCACCTAGAGTTGTTCTAGACAATGTTTGTGCCTTCCTTAAATAGGTAATTTTATGCCGCCCAGGAATATTATAGATGCTCTAACTTAATCCCTAGGGCCAATAGACCCTAAAAATACATATAGAGTTGGCTAAATACATCTTTGACAAATTATTTTAGAAATTTCATTATCCCAATTTTGGAAGGCCATAACTCTCAAACTATTTCTCTGATTGGCTATTATAACCACTTTTTAGAAATCGCAGCTCCTGATCTACACTCTAGGAACTACTCAAGTTCCCTTCCATTGAGTTTTCGAACCTCATTCGGGCACTCTAAGGCCTCCAATGGTGAGCCTAAAAAAATTTCTCCTAAATTCTCTACCAAAAATCCACAATAACTTATCTAATACTTAAGACGGAGCAATGAAATTTTAATGGTAGGCTTATAACTATAAAATGAACCTTCATGTAGAAAATGAGAAGATTCTGAGCTCGTATCATAAACTTACTAAAAATAGTAAGCTCCCAGAAATAGTAATCACCTTTTCTTCTAGTCCTTATTAAAATAGAAAAAATTGAAAAGAAAATATTTTTTGGGTGATGCAAGATTGCTCTTACACCCAAGATGCTCCTACATCAATGACCTCTATAATAGGCCTAGTTACATTTCTTAGATTTCTCACCTCATCCTCAAAGGAAGTCATTCCCTACTCCAGCACATATGTCCTTTTAGTCTCCTCCTCATATTTCATTCTTGCATCAATGAATATGTTGTATTTTTAGTACAACTTCTCTCCAAGCATATCCGTTTTACTCTTCCCCATTAATGATGCAGTATTCATCAAATTGTCAATCTAGTCACTTGACATGGTAGTGATATTCCAGAATAGCACATTGCCCTAGGGTGAGGCTCTTACCTCCATCAGAGTTGGGTTGTCTAACTCAAGAGCCATGCTCCATACTACCATGGTCTTCGCATCCACATTAAATCATGACCCCTCTAGATCTCCAGCAATGCTTGTCTCCTCAAATGAGATAGATTTGTCTTGCCTTCTAATGTGGTTGAGCATGAAAGATGAGTTGAGCTCCCATTATATGAAAAGTACCATTCCACTTCTTCACACCAGCTCCCTAGCCTCATCCATAGTGAGAATCTCATTACTTGGGTCATATTATTGCACTTTTTGTACTAGTTCAATTGTCTTCTTTGGTGAGTCTCCTGCCTGTAGTCGTGGGTTAAGATCATTCTATTTAATCTTAAATAAGAATGAATTGAATTATTCTAAATTTATGAAATCATCATCCTTCATAAATTCCTAAGCTTGGACTATTCTATCAGCTAACATTATTATTTGAATCTCAATTTTAATTGGGATTCTTTCATGTTGACCTACTTTCCTAATTAGGAAGTTGTCTTATGTCATCAAAGTACTTTGTACCTCTTGGCAATATCTACAATGCCTTCTCCCTAGACTTATTTGGTATTTCTATTAGTTTTTTTATTTTTACTACCTCCTTGAGCCCATGATAAACTCTCCAATTGATCATCTTCCACATCAATTTCAATCACATCCTCTTGATGTGGGTGTTCAAGCTCTACTTTGTCTCTTATTTCTATAGATACTTGAAACATTATTGTATCAAAATTGTTTAGGCACTTATTGTACCTATAAAAATATCTCTCTTCATTGTAAAAACCTTTGAAGGAGGGATCCACTCTCTTCATTTCCTCTTCTACCCTCACAATCTCTCTCCATCTTAGGGTCCTATCCCTACAGTCTTTTGTTTCTAAGCAATTCATTATTAAATCCTCTTCCCAATAAGGCTCTCTATTTGGGAGAGTGTATTTCCTCATTTTTTTCAATTCCTAACTAAATCATTAGGATCATATGTCCTAGTAGGAGTAGTAGGTAGTTGGAATTCACTCATATATGCATCTATCTCCTCTGTGGCATCCTTCCCAATAACAAAATCCCTAATGTTTACATTTCTAGGGAAAAAAATAACCCTTCATAACTATGGGACCTAAGTATTCCCTATTCATCATTCTAAGCTGGCAAAAGAATTCTAATTGCCCCATTCTTTCTAGGATATATCTAGGTAGAACATGAGGGGGTTGGGGGCATCCACAAACCCTTATCAAGGGAAAATTATCAAAAAAAATAGACTAGCCCAATCATGGCCTAATATTTTATCCCTATTATAGCATGAAGAATATCTTGTTAACATTTTAACTACCCTAGGGACCCTATATGTTATATCACCAAGCATATTTGATATAGGAAAAAAAAAATCATTGTAAAAAGCAACAACATTGGCATAAGGGTAAAAGCTTTGCCAAAACCTTGTCCATAGCTACACAGGATGGTTTTCTCCATTCTCCTCAGTTCCTTCAATGAACTCAAGAATAACATACCCCATGTTCTTGTGAAGGATGATGTGCATCAACAATGAATAGTGGTGTAACTTGAAGTTTCCCATGTGTTCCCTCTAAGAAAAAATAATTTGATTCTACATCATATTGATTATGTGTTTCACAAAGTCATACCCGATATTGTGGTGTAAGTCCAGGATGTCTAGGGCCATGATGTAGATATAGACAAGAGCATTCATTATGCCATCTAGTCTAATTACCTTATTCACTCCAAACCTAGTATACTAGAAGTATCTACTAAGGAACTCTAGAGGCATGAAATCTCCTACCTTCTTTGGTGGCTTGCCCTTATCCTTTTTGGCCTTGGGAATATTTCTTAGCATAACCTTCCCACTAAAGAAATTTTTCTAATTTTTGAAAGTCTCATTCATTTTCTCATGCTCAATGGGCCTTGTCATTGGTCCTCTAAGATCAAAGACTTAAATAAAATTTTTTCTATCTAGTTTTTCACAGTATGCTCCTATCTTTCCTATGAAATCCACGGGTGGTAGGATTATAGGACTTTATCAAAGCTTTCACTAGGTCCACATCAACTATTACTTCTACCATGACTAATTTTGCCAAGTTCCTAATCTAAGAGTTTTAGATTGGTGGCTTCTCAAAAATTTGATTCTATAAATACTAGAACAACTCATTTCCATTGGTTTCTGGTATAGTGACATCTCTACAAAAGTTTTATGTATACTTGAAAATGTGGGAATTCATTGTATGTGCATGTGAAGATCTTGGTAAGAAAGAGACCTATTCCTTATCATACAAACTAGCTAATTTAATTTTAGGTTTCTTGACACCCTGAGTGGCCTCTTCCATATTGACTTGAGAAATCATCCTTCCCTCTTCCTATACCATCTTCTCTAAATTCAACTTCTTCAAATACTCTCTCTACAACTGAAAACTCTAAAAGCAACTTCACACTCAATCTTCTTTGCTCTAAATTTTGTGAATGTTGTAATTATAAATCTATTGCATCAACTCTTTAATAGAAATTGAGAAAAAGAATAGCATTAATGATTTCTTTGAGTCAGCATGCATGAGAATTCTCAAAATCTCCAAAAGTGTCACAATTTGGGTTAACAACATTTGTATTGCCAATTTTCAAAATCCTTTTTGCACTTTTTTAGACAATACCTATTCTTTTTTGTAATCATGGGGCTCAACAGTCACTTTACCATCAAAAATCCTATATTATGACTATACAAACACTATAGACTTCTTGGCTATTCACAGATTTGTAAGGCTCATTTACCCTTTTATGCTCTTGCTTGCTACCATACAAATTCTTTAGTCGCTACCTCACAGTCTATCTTCATGTTTAACCTCTTAACCTTGTAACCCAATGATCACTTCTTTGAAATCCTTATCACTACTTCATAGCTTCATTTCTACTTTATGTACTTAACCTTGTGATAGGGTGATCACACAAATCTTAACATCCTTCTGACCATAGATTAGTTTTATTTTCAACTCTTAAGGCTGGCAACCATGTGAAACCATTTAAGCTTGAGTAACTCTTTCTAACTGCACTTAATCCCTTTTATTACTTTAGGAACATGACCATGCAATTACTTGAAAAGTTACTAGCTCTTAATTGATTCCCTCAGTTGTGACCTTTTACTCAACTTAAAGCTTCAAGTGTGTGAATATGAAATCAAAGGATCTTTCAGAAGTTACAAGCCCTTTCATAAGGTTGTGACTTCATTTACCCCTTTACCTCTTAACTATGCAAATACAAGACTAAACACCTTTTGTGTTCCTCATAATAGCTTCACAATGTTGCAACTTAAATTTATAATGTGCTTTCTAGCTGTATGACCACACGATTGAACAATACTTTATTGTGTCACCCAGTCGTAGCTCCTATCTTCTCTTATTGCTTAAGCCTTGCAACTATGTGATCAAAGAATTCAATCATCTACACAGATAGTTTTCTGCAATTTTCATTATCTCAAAACATTATATCTCTAAGCCTCTGACCATGTGATTCATAGCTAGTTGCTAAGTCACCATTATCTTGACATTTTGAATTCTAAGTAGTGAAATAGAAATTGGCACCTTTTAACCTTGGTCACACTATCTCACCATAACTTGACTGTTATGAAAAATAAACTCTTCTCAAATGCTTTCAAAACTTTAAAATATTATGAGAGTCATGACTATGTGATGACCCCTTTTTATGTGGACATAGCTTGAAACTCTAACTTCAGATTTGATTGTGTGACCATGTGATTTCTTAGTTATTTTGCTCATTCACTATCTAGGATGACCTTTTTCTACAAACCATTACAACCAAGTGATTAAAGAGCTTTCTAACTACTCCACATATTC
The DNA here is from genome assembly GCA_028749045.1 of Cupressus sempervirens. Taxonomy (NCBI): domain Eukaryota; kingdom Viridiplantae; phylum Streptophyta; class Pinopsida; order Cupressales; family Cupressaceae; genus Cupressus; species Cupressus sempervirens. The sequence goes on from CM053785.1 coordinate 747,432,752, forward strand.
CCACCATAAAGATGTTAAGAGCCAAAATATGTAATGACCATGTGATCACATTGGTCACATGGTAAAACCTTAAGAAGTTTTTGAAGTCTTTTAAAAGCATGAAAACACATTTTAAAGTATAAGGAGGGTTTCTAATTGAAACAAGGACATGGATTATGGACTAGGTATTTTCTAGGGTAACTTTTCATATCAAATTTTCAAACCCTAATTGCACAGACTAAAAATATTTTTTTCACAACATATTTTTAAGATTTTAACAAGGTGAAAAACCAGGCCAACACATTCAACTTTGAAAACCTTAGGAAAACCTAGGGCATGGGTAAGCCCTTTCTCGACAATGATCTTATACTCATCCTTTAGGACTCCATTGCTACATAGCTTCTCATAAGCTACTCTTAACTCTAAATCTCTAACTTCTCCTATTTTTCACATGTGATAGGATCTTTCATCCTAAATATTCAAAACTCTAGGTGGAATTGACGACAGGGCACTAGTATCATCTTCAGTCACTTCAAAATTTACACTATTTCTAAAATTAGGTGGAGTACACTAGTCGCTCCTTATGATTTGAACATTTCTCTCTTTCAATAGTTCACTTGTAGATGCAATTTCAATCTAGGACTGAAAAATAAACTTTCTTTGATAATTGTTGAAAACACTTGGCATTGAAAGTAATACTTATTGACTTTATCAAATTTTCCAATGCTTTACTATGATTCTTTTTCTTTGTCTCTAAATTCACCTTAGTTTCCTTTGAATCCCTTGTGACCTCTAAAAGTGCTTGGTGAATAGAAATGAATACTCCAATTTGATAAAATACCTTCAATTTTTCATTAAGGTCTGTAATAAATGTGCTCGTATTTTGGTAGGTGTTTTCTAGCTATCTTGGTCTACATTCTTACTTACAAAAACTTAGTTATCATTACCTTTCTCAGTCAATACCAAATAATTTGGTCAATACATCATCTTGATCATCATTGGTTCTTGGTCTATACTAAAATGCCTAGTCAACATAGACTATATTACTGATGCTTAATACTCTATGTTGCAAATGATTCTTTTCATTTTTCTCTCCATGAATCTATTATGTATACATAATTTCTTAAGAATATATGAATTTTGGGACATTTTATGTTAGGAATTGATGTAAGATATATCATTGAATAAACATTTCCTACATACCTTCTTCACTTAGCTAGTTGGGTTGTGATCACCTGATCCATTGGATTGGGTTATCTTATTTTTTCTTGATCCATAGCTTCCAGCTTCCAATATCTCTTTCCATGTTTTCTTTTCCTCAACCTTTCCTTTACCTTTATCATTTCCATTATTTAGTGTAGGTGCTCTAGTTTTGTAGTTTCTACTAACATGTCCAACTTTGTGACAACTAAAACAAACTAGTTCTCCATTTAACCATTTCTTGTAATTCTCTCTAATATGTCTCTTAATGCAATTCTTTGGAATATGTCCAAATTCTTCACAATAATGGAAATTATACCATGTATTTTAATCCCAATTGTGAGAGTTACCTTTCTTAGGTACATGTGTTTTTTTCTTTGATGTCAAGTTAGATTGCATTCATCAGCTCTATGTCTTTCTTACAATTATAACAATGTCCTTCAAATCTAGATGTAGTGGGTGAATCAACTTTTTTTATCTGAATTCATGTGCTTGGTGTCCTACCTTCTTACAATTGAAGAAATTATTAATAACCTTAGGTTTAGAGCTTTACATAACATTCTTACTTTTGTAGATGTTGGTTTTATGTCCAAGTTTTCCACAATGATGCCATGTAGGCTTGCCTTTGGTTTTTGCATATCTTTGTTCTCCATTTTTTGATGATTCTCCTTCTTTAGTAGATGAAAAATGCTTGATGTATTCTAGTCTAGAAGTATCCCTTAGTGATCTAGTTGATTTCATTAGTTTATCAAAATATTTGACAACTTCACTTAGTTTATTCATTCTTTGTAGAAGTTCCTTTTTAGTTCTCAACTCATGTCTTAGTTGCCCATTTTGTGATCTTAAACTTGTGATCTCCATGTCCTTTATATTTGTTTCTTGAGTTGTAATTATCAACTAATTCATCATATCCAACTGATTGTTTGTGATTTTTTCCACCTCAAATGATATTTCTTCAAGTTTAATAGTCTTTTGCCTTTTGTCTTCTTCAGTCATGATTTTTCTTCTTCTACTTTCTTCTTTTTCTCGGTCACTTCACATAGTCTTACTGATTGGATTTCATGTTCTCTCTTGAGTTATTTTACTTCTTTATTTAGAGTTATACTCTTCTCTAGTAGTTTTGTTATTGCTCCATCATCATTACTAGTATGTCCATTGTCAAATAGTCCATTTGTATCAATTTCCTTGTACAGTGTGTCATTTTGATGAATGGCCATCTCTTTCCTTTTTTCTTAAGGATTTCCTTAACTCCTACTTTTCTCCTTCTAGTTTTTACACTATGCCTTGGATTTCGATCATATTGTTTTCAAAAAAAAATCCTATCTTGTATTCCTCCATCTCCAATATCTGATCCTCTCAAGCTATTAGACATCTTCCAAGAGAAGTTAGCTCTCATACCAATTGTTTGAAGGATTTAATGGCATACATGATATTGGGGGGGACAATCATGATCTTCAAACTTTTAATTGCAAAACATATTATTGATTTCACACCTAATTCATTTCATATCTTAGATCTAGCATCCAACTGTAATGTTGAAATGAAATCAAAATATAACATCCATGAAGATTTCAACACATGACACAAATGATTTGGTAAACTAGAAACACTTCAATGTGAAGGTAAAATTGGAATGGGATGAAACCCCACAAATCTTCAATGTTGCAACAATAAAGTTAACCTGTTAGGGTTACAATGTTAATCATAATATATGATCTACCCAATGAAGGGTATGCCCTATTAAGCGTTTTAAGACTATTAGGTCTTACACTATTAAATGATTTTACAATCATAATTAAGTAAGGACTCTATTAGGAGATGTACATAGATTTGTTAGGATCACTCTATTAAGATATTTACCTAAACTCAATCTGTTAGAACTAATTTAGTACCTGAACCTTGGTTTTCTTTGAAAGTTAATTTCATATCTCCTCTCTCCAATATCTCAATCTGATCCCTTAATCTAATATCTTCATTTTTTCCTTCACTACTTAGGTCATTATACCTAGTCTCCTTTCAAACTTAACCTTCTTTGCTTTATTCTATCCTTGTTCACTCCTTTTCTTGCTTGATCATATATTAATTCACACACACACATACTCCTTTTTCATGTCCTTATGATACTAGGGTTAGACCTCTCACTAAATAGATAATCTATAAAAAAAAAATTGGACCATAATAAATGGTTCATAATTCATCCCTTTTATCATTTCCCTTCTAATTTTTTGATTGGTTGATCTACCTTCCTCAAGATCAATACCTTTTGTAATGATGTGTAGACTCCATCCTAACTATCTCTACATTCATTAAATGTTGTATATAATTTGGCCAAAATTATTTACATGACTATTTGTGCAATTACAAACTCATATGTTGAAACTAGTTTACTTGGCATTTGAATGTTCTAAGACTTAATCATAACTAACATTCTTGATGTTGCTTGGCTTTTACACACTCGATCCTTTCTATTTTCTTGGAAAAAACTTTCTATCAACTTGCTTGGTCTCAACTATGTATTCTTATATTATAAATGTGCTCAGTGCCAATTGTGTATGCTTGTCTTATATATGTTCTCGGTCTCAACTGGGGTGCTTGGAAATTTTTGACGTTCTTGCCATGTAATGCAAAATAAACAAGTCCTAATGTACTTGGCCTTTACTAGATGACTCAGTCATAGTGATGATCAACCAACCTTGCCTAGTAAATGACTAAGTGTTTGGACACTAATAGGAAACTCGAGCTTAGAGATCAACCCCACCATCACATTCTTCAAAATTTTCAAACTTACTAAGATCACCAATCATGTGATGTGGGCATCCACTATCAATGATCCAAGTATAATTCTTATTAACATGTGAAATAAGGGCTTTACCATCTTCATACCTCTCCTCATTAGGGTCTTCTTTCAATATAATATATACCACTTCTACCCCATCTTTCTCTTCTTCAGTATCTAACTCAATGTGTTCTTCATCACAAATGTACTTCTTCCCTTTGTCTTTTTAGTCTTTGTTCTTCCTATACTTGTGGTCTTTCTTGTCATTTCTACCTTTCTTGTAATCTCTATACTTGTTAGGGCATCTAGTAGAAAAATGTTCTACTTTATTACATTTGAAATATATTAGAGATAATTTAACTTTGAATTTACCTTTTCCTCTAGATAACCTCCATGTAATAAATTCTTTAATCTTAGCTATATCATCTTTTGAATTTGACTCACTTTCATCTTTACTATTTTTTACTTTCTTTGAACTACTAAGATTTAGTGAAGACTTGAAAGCATTCCCAAGGGTAGGCATACTATTATCATAATTGCTCAATTCAAATGTAGTCAATTGACCAAGTAAACCATCAAGTGTAAGAACATCACCATGCATAGTTCTAACTTCTTGAATTGTAAATGCTTTTATATCATAGATAGGTAAGAGTGTTCAAAGAACGTTACTTGCAATTTCATTATCACTAATAACACCTATAGTAGCTCTGATTTCACTTACAACTCCTTGATTTAATTTATACATTGTGCAACATGATCACCTTCTTTCATTCTCATGTCATCATATTTTCCTCTCAAACTTTTTGACTTAGCTCTCAATACATTCCCATCTCCATCATGTAAAAGTGTCAATTGTTTCCACATATATTTAGCATTTGTGTAATTCTTCATATCATCAAATTCCATAGCGTTTAAGGTAGATGCAATTTCAATCATCATGTTGTTGTTTTTACTTTTCTGATTCATTTCATCTACAGTCACAGGACCAATAGGAGAAACATATGCATTTTCTAGCTTGTTTATAGCATGATCTCCAACCCCTGAGAAGTGTAGCTTCATTCTTTTTTTTTTTTATGAGGTTTAGTTCTCCTTGTTCAACTTAGGTGCCTCTCTCTTGTATGACATCTTCAATTCTTTAGCTCAACTCCCTTTAAATGTATTTTCTTCAAGTAATTTAGCTTTGATACCAATTATTATATATCTAAGAGGGGGGTGAATTGGTTATATCTAGTTATCCTATAGGCCTTAAAAAAATTCAGCACCAAACTAAACTTCATAACTTTCACAACATTAACCTAATAATCACATTAAACATCTTAATTCACATTTATGAACTTTTAACATCAAACTATTAACTCACTATTTAAGACTATATCAAGTATCAAAATAACAATTTAGCTTATATTAATTTGTAGCATTAAATATAAAATTTGACATAAACTTTACAATACATAAGCAGTCACAAAAATGAACACGTGATTTTAACATTGAAACCTTGTAAAGGGAAAAACTACCCAGGACTGGAAACCCAAATAATTCACTCTTTTGAACTAATCTCTTCTAGGCTTTAACCTTGTAAAAGGGTTAAATGCACATTTATAGTGTGACTTGGTTAGAGGATTTTAACAAAAGATCATCTAGACCATATCACTCCTTGAGATTTCTAAAGAGTGGCCTACTTCAAACAACTTGTAAACATCACTAATTGGCATACCATATAATATTTCATAGACTTGTTAGATCCACTTGGTTAAGAGTTTTTTCCCTAAAATGGTAAGAAAGTAATAGTCAAATGATCTTTTTAGGTTTAGCACTACCTTTTCTTTATTAGATCTCTACTCTACTCAGTCTTCTTCCTTCTAATCCATGTCTAGCTAATTCATACTCTTTCTCTTTCACCTTCTACTTCCTCTACTTGATCTTTGTTCCTCTATTTTTCTCGGTTTACCTAGTTCTTCTTTCTTCTTCAACTTGAATTGTAATTTTCACTTAATCATCATTCAACTAACAACTGAAAAAGGTATCAATCATCTACTTAAATATTTAAGTTCAACCTTCTAGATCCTACTAGATTTTTCTGGTTAAACATGATCAAAGATTTAAAATTATCCTAAAGTCAATGAATCTAGACACTTAGAAAATAGAAAATTATTAAAATTTGTGCTCATCCTTATCTATATTAAATATCCTTCATCATATCTCCATTACATTTTTTTAGTTGTAGACCTTGCAAAAAACTTTGACTTTATCCTTTGAACTTCACAAATATTTTTTATTTTTGCCACAAGTTGGCCTTAGATCTAATCTTTCTTAACTTGTTCTTCTAACTTATACTCGGTGCATATTACAACTTGACTTGGGTAATATTGTGCTTGGTTAACTCTAGAATCAGTCAATTAACACTAAATTGCATCTTTACTTTTTCAGGCATTCAGTTAATACTTTAGTAGCTAGAGAAATAATGTACTCCTTTCACACTTGGCGTAACCAATGTATCTCATTGAATACATGAACTTCATCACAACATTACATGATAACAAAATAATCAAGACTCAAGTCAACATTAAATTGTTAGGCTCCAATTCATTCAAGTAACCATTGAATACCAATACTTATCAACTTTTTAATTATCATAGCTTCTTCAAATCCTCTTCATCAATAAAATGATATGACACTCTATTGTATTAGCATAATGTATAACCAACTAAGGCTTTACATAAATGACAACATAACAACTAATATAACTCTTTTACATAAAAAAATAGCATTCTCGGTTACATTATTAGTTGGGGCTATCAATGTTGACCAAAATGTCTAGCTAACCCTCTACTATATTTCTCCATCATGAGATTATCCCTCATAAAACTTCTCGAAATGCACAATTGACTTCCTCTAAATCAAATACCGTCCTAGATGATGAGATCCAACTACCTAGTTCTATCTAGAGTAACTTATATTATAGAAGCTTTCCAAGCTTAACAAAATCAAGATCTTCTAGATATAAACTCTTTAAAAAATTAAACACAACAACCTCAATCTACATCTCTATTAGAAAAATCTATCTTTTTCTAAGAGAATCTATAATACTATTAGACTTCTCACTCCTATGTTTTAAAAAAAATGTTTAACTTTATAAGAACTCAACCCATTTCAAATGCCTCTAATTTCACTTTGCCTAACTATTCAAATATTTTTAAGTTTGATGATTAGTATATTGAAATATCTCCTTTAGAAGAATATGATTTCTTCACTTCTTCAATGCTTAAATTATAGTAATAAACTCCTGGTCATAAACTGAACATTTTCATTTTGGCATGATTTAACTTATCACTAAAGTAAGAAACAACTCTACCTTCTTAGATCAAAATAGGTCCAATTGGATTACCACTAGCATCATAGTCTACTTGAAATACTTTATTGAAATCTAGAAGTGCTAAACTAGGTTGTTTTGTACATTTCTATTTTAACAATTGAAAACTCTTATCTACTCTAGTGGTCAGCTTAAACTCCTTCCTATCCCCTCTCATTATATCAATCAAGGGTCCATAGACACTACTAAAACTTTTAATAAAATTTATGTGAAAGCTAACCAAACCACAAAAATGAATTACCTCAGTCACAATTCTTAGAATAATCCATTTGAGATAGCCTTACCTTCTTTAGATCCATTTTTAGACCTTATAATGAAACTACAAATTCTAGGTATACTAACTCCAAAAAATTGTACTTATTCAAGTTATTCAACAATTTATCTTCCTTTAACTTCTAAAATACGCTATGAGTATTCATTACATGTTCTTCTAATGTCTTATGGAAGATGAAAATTTCATCTAGGTAAACAATGACAAACTTACTCAGAAATTATTTCAATACCTCATTCATGAGCTACATGAATGTGTTTTATCCTTTTGTTATCCAAAAAGGCATTAATAACCACTCATACAAGACCTTGTTAGTTTTGAAGGTCTTTTCCATTCATTTCCTTCTCTATTCTAGATTTGGTGATATCCACTCTTTAGATATATTTTGTGAAATACATAGATCCCACGCAAACAATCAGTAATATGATCCATCCTTGCCAAAGGAAATACTTACTTGATAGTGATGTTCTTGATGGCTTGAGAATCTATGCACATCCTCCATTCCCCATTTTTCTTTGGTTCTAATAATTTTGGTACAACACATGTAATCAAACACTCATGAAGAAACCCTTCTACAATAACTCCTATACTTGTCTATTCAACTCTTCACTTTCCACTAGGATAGCCTATCAGACACATTATCACATACGATATCCTTAAACTCATCCAACAAAAATGTAACTTCAAATGGTACATCTTCTACTTCCTCTTTACCGTATTTGGAATTAAAGAAAAACACATATGCTTATGCCTCATACCATCTAGAAACTTTTTTCCATCAATTAAACAAATGTTGGCACTACTATATACATTTTCATCTATTTCCCTCAATGGGTCTAGCTTGTGTCAAACTTCATCCTTTAAAATAGAATGGATATTTGCATGATCATCATGTATTGCACACATGTGCAACTTCCACGGCCTCTCTAGTAACATATGATATGCATCCATGGGTATGAGTTCATCCATGTATCTCATCATTGCAGCTCTCATTCTTGAACTTCACAAAGAACTCTTAATCAACCATAACCTTGTGGTCATTCCACACCCAAGCAATCTAGAATGTATGTGGGTGACTCTCTCTCTTGAGATTTAATTTTGTGACCATATCCTCTAACAAAAAAAATTTATTTCTCTCATTATCAATAATCATATCACAATAGTTTTATTCATACTTGTACTTGGTATGAAACAATCTCCTCCCTTATTTGCATTATTTTTCATCATTCAAAGAGACTCCTCTAGAAGCTAGGACTTCTCCTCTTGTAGTATCTTTAGAATGTGATGAATTGGCATATTTATCTATATATGCAACTGGTTACTAGCCTTCATCTCTCCTTGCTACCCTTCCTTGACATTGAGGATATTCATAGGCTTGATGTCTTTCTTCACCATAATAGAAACTAGTTTGACAAAAAAGGTCCTCTTCCTGATCCTTTCCCTCTTCCTATCCCTCTTTGATCTCTATTTTTTAGGTCACAAAAATGATCAAAATTATTTCTCATTTAATTTTGAATATTTTTGGCCTCATCTATCTTTTCAAGATCTTCATCTTTTCCTCCATAATATCATCAACTAGATCTCCCACCATGACATCTCCTACTATTCCTACTTTAAAACTTCTTTTTCAATTTTTCTTCTACCCATAAGGAAAACTAGTGCTCTTCTTCAATGCTAATCATTCTAACTATACTCCACTCCTAAATACTTTGCATCAACTAATCAAGGTCACGAGATTATTTTTCTTTGTCATCTTCTATATGGCCTATCCTAATGATGAAAAAATAGAACTCTTTTGCATACACCTAAACAAATCTTTCCAATTACTTCAATACTTTGATTCATTTTAGAAAGTCAATCAAATAATTTATGGGAATGAATTTCCACTTCAATTTCTCCACCATTTAATCCCATCTTGTGATTTTCCCCCTTTCCTCTACTATTTATTTCCAACTGAATCTCTTGCCACCAAATTTTTGTATGCCCTTTTAGTTTGGTCTTTGTAAACTTGACTTTCTCAAAATATTTGATTTTTTCATTCTCAATAAATTTCATTCAATTAGCTCTCCAAGATAAGATTTCTTGAATATTTGGAGACTTTAATTTTTGGTTTTTTTCTTGTTAAGCATGAACTCTAGATGTTTTTGTATAGGGGAGTTTTTTATTATGTTAAAGAGTATTTGAACTACAACTATTGAGAGCTTGATTGGAATAATTATTATATCGTCATTTATGTCAAGCATATTGGTAAGAAAAGTTTCAAACCTACTAGAGATACATTCACTAGTAGTGTAGAGTGCCATATCATTTTATTTATGAAGAGTATTTGAAAAGAAGAGATCATGAGATGACCTAGTGAAAGGTTGAGTTGAGATGTTTAAATGAGGTGGAATTAGAATGGGTACTTGATGAGTTAGTACTTGACAATCTAATTTTTTGTTCAAATAAATACATGAAGTGTGGAAAAAAATAGTATAAAGCTCAAAGTTGAAACAATTCATTATGATAAGTTTGATCAAGTACCAGTGTTGTAAGGTCAATAAAGTAGTTGAAGTAGAACATTAAGGAACTTAAGCATTGTCAATCAGAACAATGTTGGCTGAGTAATAATGATTTTTTAGTGACAAAGATTTTCAAGCAATAGTATTGACTAAGTTGTACAGTGATGACTGAGTAATCTAGTGTAGACTAGGAAGAAAGGCATAGTGATGGTTGAGTGACAGCAAAAAAATAGTTTGTGTGAATCAATGTTTGTAGCTAACATGGTTGAAATATTAGGATAAGGAAAATGCATTAACAATAAGGATTGATGAGTTGTATTACTTAATGCAAGGAAATGATTAATTGAATGATCAAAGACAAAGATTTGAAGAGATGTTTCTAGAAGTGTTGTGAAGAGAAGAAGAACATGCAGGTCGGTAGATTCATTATATATTTTGGATCTAGTCTCAAACCATGAGATCTAAGATTGTGATAAATAAGAAAAGGATCAAACCTACCTATTCAAGGAGGTATCTTGTATAGCTTTTGGTGTTGTTGAACTATAATCTTGTGAAGACATCTAGTGATAGTCTTGCAAGGAGTTGTATGAATTTTCTAAGGTGAGGGATTGCTTGAAGAGTTTCCAAGAAGATCTAAGGCATTATGACAATGATGGAATCTAGCTAATAAACTAGAGTTGAGCCAAATAGAGATCTAAATTTACAATGTGAGTTGTATGTTATCAGATCAAAGATTCATTATTGCTTTCTAACCATTGTGGAATTTTTAAAATCATTTTGATAAAGTTGACCTAACAGTCATTTTTAAATCATGTAATCAAGGTGACATTCTAATGGAGTGTTCTTAAGTCCTATAACAAGGCCACTCCTAATAGGATGATTAAATCCTTTAACAAGATCACACCTAACAAAGTGTTTTGTAACCTATAACAGGGTTGGCTCCTAATAAAGCTCACTTTGGAAGAGGGAAAAGTGGTAGCATATTACAAATGGTTTTTTGCAAATTGGGTTTCCATGTTAAATCTAGGTGTCAAACATTTTTTGGGTGCTTGTTTTGTGCTTATGCTACTTACTATTTTTAAAGTTTAAGTTTATTGTTTACTATTATAAGTTCAACACATATAGAATAGAGAGCTATAATGGAATGAATAAGTTGGATTATTGTGAACACTTTTTTTAGTGAGTTATTGGGTTAAGTTTGTTGAAGTTTTAAGTATTCTATTTATACATATATACTTTGGGATAATTGATTCATTTCTCCCCCACTCCTATTCGTTCCAAATATTCTAACAATTGGTATCAAAGCTCTTGGTGCTTGTGTGAAATTTTGAAAGAAATTAAAGCCAAAGATCAAGATATATAAGAGAGAGATACCCATGCCGAAAAAGGAAACTTCTTCTCCATGAAAAAGGCTAATGAAGTTTCATCTAACACATATTAGAGATTCTACACTTTACTATCTTGAAAATTATTACATTGAATTTCACAAACCTATGACTATTGAGAATATGGGAGGGAAATAAGATTGTAACCAAATGATGATTGAGGTTTCATCCTCTATAAGATATTCTAAATTTGATGGATAAAAAACTATATAAATGTAAATAAAATATGGGTCAAGTTAGAATTAATTCATGAAGGCGACTCAAATGTGATGAGATCTAAGGCAGAAAGTGTAAGAGGAAAATTTGATGACATGTAAATGAATGAAGGTGAGAATATAGAACAATATGCACAAGAATAAAAGAAGTTGCGAATGCTATCAAGCATTTTGGAGGTGAATCACCTGAAGAGACAATGATCATCAAGGTACTAAGAACTTTACTTCCTATTTATACTATTAAAGTGTTTCAAATATAAGAGTTGAGATGCACACCTAGTAATGATCCCACATTGGATAGTTTAGTTCGTAGAGTTACAACTTTTGAGTTGGCTAATTTTAATAATTATTCCCTTACTAATGTTGAAAGTGATTTCAAATAAAAGCTTACCCTTGATGTTTCTAGAAATGAGAAGTAAAGAAAACATGTGAATATTAACAATGACTCAGATGAAGAACTTGATGAACTTGAGGCATTACTGGCTAAGAGGCTACCTAGAAGAAAAGGTAAATACAAAGGTAAACTTCCTATTGACTATTTCACATGCAATAAAGTTGGGCATATTACTACAAGGTGTCTAGACAAAAAAGATAAGGATGAGAGGAAGGACAACATGTACCAAGATAGGAAAGATAATAGAGATTGAAGAGTTAATAGAGACTACAAAAGAAAACGTAAGAAACCTTGTTACATTGCTAAAGAAATTTCTAGTAGTGATACTAATGAAAATAATCTAGAAGTTGTGTTTGTTGCTATGAATCTCAAGTCCCCAGTGATCCTGCAGCCACTAGTATCCTCTCGTATTGATGAGGCATACTATGGAATGCAAGGTCGTAACCAAGCGTTTTCTCAACTCCCATCCTACTCTATAATTTTCCACTTGACTTCTATTTTTAATTAATTTATTACTTTTAATCCCATGCAAACTTTATGAAATTAAAATAACATTATTATTTTCACTTATTTTATCTTTTTAATTAATTTCTTTTATTTTCAATTCATGCACGCATCATGCGATCTAAAATCTTTTAATAATTTAATATCTTTTTTTTACTTTTAATTTATTTTAGAAACTTAATTGAAAAACTATTTATTAACTTAAATAACAATAATATTTAGCATTTATTTAAAAATGAACTCTAAATATGTTATTATTAAATTAAATAAATATTATCACGTTCTAAATTTATCCTTAAACTTTTATCTCCAAATTTAATTCTTTTTATTTAATTAATTTCTCAATTAATTAAATATAATTAAATATTAAAGATATCATATTAATTTTTCATTAAATTAAATCATTAATTTAATCTTTTTAATTAAACTTAATTAATAGAAAAATACTCCAAGGACTCATAAAATAACGTACGAAAACCCATCATAGCAAAACACATACCAAATCAAATAAAAGGGTTATAATCACGAATTAACATCATTTGACACATTCGGAGGGTACTTGACTCAGATACTTGTCCTAATTTTTTTAATTAGGACAATGGCTTAAAGGTTTAAGATTTGGACTTAAGATTTATCTCCCCTCTCTTACCATTTAGATAATGTGATAGGGTATGCTCATCCTTCCAATTCAAGGAAATTGATACCTAGTACCTGCAACCTGCATAAAATTCATGCATGTATAGATACAACATTCTAAGCTAAACAAGCAATGGCAGGAAGTGGTGCATCGTGTAGATCCTGACTAGTAGGTGACTACGACTCCCTTCCTTAACCACATCAAAATTGCCATGCATAAAGAAAACAAACACGTGCACCATACACATCCAATATGGGGTAAGTATCCATAAGAAAACACATGTGATAATCAACGTCAATAACGTAAATCACTAAACAATCATCATGCATACATGAAATATAGAGTACCAACTAATCTCATTATATAATAAACTAAATGTGAAATAATATCTAATAATATCAAAACAATAGTACTAATCATCAAACATAAAACTGGGCTAAAAGAGTTTGGCAATGATAGCAAAAATGTAACTTAGGGGCAAGCACTACAGACTATAGAAGCCAAACAATATGTAGAGAATAATGACCACCAAAATAATGAACCTATGATATTGACATGAATACAACAAGAGGAACCTAAAGAGATTAAGCATGTTGAACTAGGTAAACCTAGTGAAAATCAATAAGGAAAAAGAAGAAAATATTTTGTCCTAGCAAAGTATGTAAGAAGAAATCATATACCAAATCGAATCATTGGAGGAAAAGATTTAGGAGGTATGACAAGGAAGAAATTGAGGAGTGATACATGTTTATTGTATGAGTTTGAGCCTAGATCAGTCAAGGATGCACATGAGAATTAAAATTATATTACAACCATGAATGAAGAAATTGGACTAATTGAAAAGAACAAGGCATGGACTCTAGTACCCAAACCAAAGGACAATAATGTGATTGGAACTAATTGGATATTCAGGAAAATAAATAAATGAGAAAGGTGAAGTCACATGGAACAAGGAAAGACTAGTTTGTAAAGGATATGCACAAGAAGAAGGAATTGATTATGGAGAAACTTTTTCTCCAATTGTGAGGTTGGAAGGAGTAAGAACTTTTCTTGCATATGCTTCTTACAAAGGATTCAAAGTTTATCAAGTGGATGTGAAGTCTACATTTATGAAATGTATACTTGAAGAGGAAGTCTATATTGAAAAACCTGAAGGTTTTGTTGAACCTAGCAAGAGAAACATGGTATGTAAATTGCATCAAGCATTTTATGGTTCAAAACAAGCTCCTAGAGCATGGTTTGAGAGATTGCATGCATACTTGGTGAAAATTGGCTTTGGAAAAAACAAGTGACAATGTCAATCTGTATTTGAAGAATGAATCAGAGAGAAATATATTGTTAACTAAAATTTTTGTGGATGATATCATAGCTAGACAAAAAGATGAATTATATAGATCATTTTTTGATGACATGAAGAGAAAGCTTGAAATGTCTATGTTTGGACAAGGGTCAGTCCAAGAAGTTGGGTCTCACTTTTGGCCAAAAGGTGGAAGTGTTTTTCATATTTTAGAAATATTTTGTCAATTGATGCCAAAATTTGAGCCATTTAGAGATTAAATATAAAAAAGCTTCAGAAATAAAAATTGTAGTGCCTGGAATCTTCTTTTTGAATATGTAATTTATTTGTATACCCATATGATAGATTATTTTTATGATATGGATCTTTAAAAATCACTTTTTCAAAATGCCTATTTCAGGACCATACCATGCTCGTGTACGAACACCATAATTTGACACAAATGAATGAATTTTTGTGAATCCTTTTAAAAAGAGTTACCTGACACACCAAAGATTGATGAGAATATTTTTCTTGAATTTTTTAATGAATATTTTTTTTTTAATTAATTTTTAATTGGCTATAAAAGAAAAAATTTTAACCTCTTGTGTACGGACACCATAATTTGATCAAAATTTCACTTTTTTCAATTTTTTTTTTAACTTCAAAAGAATTGAATGTAGATTGATGACATATAAATTAATTTAAGAAAAAATATATAATAAAAAAGCTATTAAAGTTTTAGTGAACATTACTATTTTACATTTAGGTACCACCTTTGATTAAAAAATAATTAAAAAATAGTAAATAAAATCATAACTCTATAAAATTTATATTTCTGAAATCAGGATAGTGAGAGCTGTAATGAGTTTTTTTTCATAAAAAAAATTGATCGAGAAGACCCTCTAAAACTTATGGCAAGGCATGAATTTGTCAGTTTAATTCCTTAGCCAAATCTTGAGAGGTCAAGGCATAGGCTTGGTTTCACCAAGCCTGTCCCAAACCAAAATTCAAGGCAGGAAAAAAAAATCCCGCCTCATGTTGTAAGAAACGGGCACCCTTTATTTGAATTTCAAAAAATGGGTACCCATTTTGAAAAGCTAAAAGCGGCATGTAAAATCTGCCGAAAACTTAAAAATTTGAATTTTTAAGAAACAGGTACCCGTTTTTTACTTTTAAAAAATGGGTACCCGATTTTTAAAAAACAGGTGCCCATTTCTTAAAAATTTAAATTTTAAATTTTTTGAGAAACGAGTACCCATTTTTTGAAAATAAAAAACGAGTACCCAATTTTTAAAAATAACGAGTGCCCATTTTTTAAATTTAGGGTCGGGCACCCGAGCCAAAAATGGGTGCCAATTTTTTAAAATCGGGTGCCTGTTTCTAAGAGGTCTCATTTCGCGGATTTGACTTCCGCGGAATTGCGACCCAACTTTGTGCATTCACCCACAAATCAAATTCTTTGTTGGCTTGCAATTATATTAGATAAAGAAAGGTATCTAATTACACAATCAAAATATATCATGGAGATAATGAAAAAAATTTGTATGGAAGACTCAAGACCAGTTGCAAAACCTATTTTTGTTGGACATAAAATTTCAAAGAATGATGATTCTAAAGAGGTGAACCAAACATTGTATAGGTCAATTATTATGAAATTGTAGTATGTAGTTCATCATAGATCTGACATTGCATTAGTAGTTGAAATAGTTGCAAGATTCTCTGTTAATCCTAAAGAGAATCAAATGATGGTTGTGAAAAAGATTCTGAGATATCTAAAAGGAATAGAGGATTATGGCCTATGGTATCAGAAGAATGATAAATTTGAGTTGAAGGTCTATACTGATGCAGATTGGGCCAAAAATATTGATGACAGAAAAAGCACCCTTGGAGGTACTTTCTTTATTGGAAGGAGACTGATTTTTTGAAAAGGCAAGAAATAGAATTGCATATCTCAATGGCAATTGAAGCTAAGTATGTTCTACAATAGTAAATTGTTATAACATTATTTGGATTAAGAAATTGTTGAAAGGTGTGAAGGAAGAGATTAATGATCCTATAGTAATCTATTGTGATAGTACAAGTGCTATAAACATTTCATTGATTAATATGATGCATATAAAGATAAAAAAATATTGATATCAAGTATCATTACTTGAGAGAATTAGTTCAAGACAAAGAAGTGAGGCTTCAATAGATGACATATTTAATAAGGCATTACCTAAGGAAGCACATGAATACTTGAGATAAAAGTTACGAGTCATTCCCCTCTCTGCTGCTAACTAAGGAGACATGTGACATTGTATCAAATGTTAGTATCAAAATATCTTACACATTGATGCAAAAGATCACACTTTAGGATCTATCTAAATGTGTGAAATGATGTGAAGAGATGATTTTGAAGATGAACCTAATGATAGAAGAAGAAAATCTACAAGTAAGACTGATGATATATACATGAAAAATATGTATGATTGTGTACTTGATGTTTCTATGGTGACTGAGATGTCTTTGGCATTGTTTTCAAAGAGGGAGATGATATTGTTGTAAGTAGTTACCACAAAAGGAGATGAACATCGATGTTAATGAAGACATAAAGAAAGAGGGAGATGGTGAAGAAAGATGGAGATGAAAAAGACTATAGATAGATATGAAAGATTGTATGAAGACAATTGAATACTTTCGGTATCATTGAAGTTGACTAGATGACAATTAGAATGAAGATAAAGATATTATAGAAGATCTACCTCTTGAACGAAGAGGGGGCATTGCAATGTAGTTGAACACTTAAGGTGTTGTGTTACTTTTTGGATTTTATGGTAACTTGAAGATATTGTATATCTTGTGAAAGGTGGAAGATTTTTTCAACTTGAGGGTGTTTCCATTAATGCAAAAGAGAAAGATTGTTGGAACTATTATTGTTGAGAGATTAATTGGAACAATTGTTATATTGTCATTGATGTCAAATCTATTGGTAAGAAAAATTTTAAACCTACTGGAGAGACATTCACTAATAGTGTAGAGTTCCATATCATTTGATTGATGAAGAGGATTTGAAAAGAAGAGATCATGAGATGACCTAGTGAAAGGTTCAGTTGAGATGTATAGGTGATGTGGAATTACAATGGGCACTTGATAAGTTAGTTCTTGACAAGATAATTTATTTTTCAAATCAATACATGAAGTGTGGGAGATAGTTGTATGAAGCTCAGAGTTGAAACAAGTCATAACAATAGGCTTGACCAAGTATCAATGTTGCACGGTCAATGAAGGAGTTGAAGTAGAAGATTAAGGAACTTAAGGATTACCAAGAAGAAAAATTTTGGTTGAGTGATATTGATTACTGAGTGATAGAGATTTCCAAGAAATAGTATTGACCATGTTATACAGTGATGACCAAGTAGAAGAACATAGTGATGACCAAGTGGTCCAATGATGACTGAGAAGAAAGGCATAGTAATGGTCCAATGACAACAAAGAACAATTTGTGAATAAATCAAGACTCGTAACTGACATAGTTGAAATCTTGGGATAACAAAAATGTGTTGACAATAAATATTGATGAGATGTATTATTTAATATAAGGAAATGATTAGTTGATAAATAAAAGGTTAAGATTTGATGAGATGTTTCTAGAAGTGTTGTGAAGAGAAGAAGAACAATAAGGTGGACAAATTCATTGTATGTTTTCGATTTGATTGCAAATTTGAAGATGTATGATTATAATTAAGTGGTAAAAGATCAAAACTATCTATTTAAGGAGGTATCTGGTATAGTTTTGGGGGTTCTTGGATTGGAATCTTGTGAAGCCAAGTGGTGATAGACTTTCAAGGTGTTGTGCAAAGTTTGTGAGGTGAAGGATTTCTTGAAGAGTTTCCAAGAAGATCTGAGATGATGTGAATGATGGAGTCCATCCAATGAACTAGAGTTGAGCCAAACAAAGATCTAAATTTTCAAAGTGAGTTGTATGTTATCATATTAAAGATTTATTGTTTCTTTCTAACCATTATGGAAGTTTTTAAATCCTTTTGATAAGGTTGATCTAACAGTCATTTGTAAATCCTTTAATCAAGGTGACACTATAATGGAATTTTCTTAAGACCTCTAACAAGACCACTCCTAATAGGGTGATTAAATACTTTTATAGAGTCACACCTAATAGTGTGTTTTGTAACATTTAATAGGGTTGGCTCCTAATAGAGGTCACTTCAGAAGAGTAAAAAAGTGATAGCATATTATTGGTGGTTTTTCCCAAATTGAGTTTCCACATTAAATCTTGGTGTCAAACATTGTGTGGATGTTTGTTGTGTGATTATGCTACTTACAATCTTTAAAGTTTAAATTTATTGATGACTGTGATAAATTTCTGCAATTTGGCACATATAGAAGAGAGAGCTATAATGGAAGGAATAAGATGGATTATTATGAATAGTTTTATTTAGTGAGTTGTTGGGTTAAGTTTTTTGAATTTTTAAGTGTTTGATTTATACATCTTGACCCTAGGATAACTTATTCACCCCCCCTCCCCCCCCCCCCCCCCTCTAGTTATTCCAAATATTCTAACAAATAAGACGGTTGAGTACTTATGTGTTACATAAGTGATAGTGTTTATCTTTGATGTCAACATATTAGTTTTCTTAATAGTTTAGCCATATTTTAAGATGGATATTCATTTGGAAAGTTTCATGGTCAGTGATTTAGTTATGTGCACTTAAAGGTATATTTGAAGAACATATCATGATGTTGTATCTATGTTCACATCAAGAGTTATGAAGATTTGTCAGCGAGAGTTTTTGGTTGAAAATTTTTGGTAATTATATTGTATCTTTTTAGTGAGGATTAGGATAATTCACTGGGATTAGATTGTGGTTAAAGACATGTGCAACATGTAATGATGAAGATGGATGGATTAGATATTTATTCTCTCAAGTTTTGTGGATGTTGTTCAGTGTATTATTCTAAGGAAGATGGTTATTGCTATGATCATTTTGGGAAGTGTTATTTGTAATATAATATGTAGTGTAATATCTTAATGTGATCCTATACTATTCATTTTAAATTGAGAAATGCTCAAGGCCAACTCAATTAGTTACTAGAACTTGGTATAAAATAAATTTTATTTCCTTTGTTGTAATCATCAATGAGATCATTATGTTTTTTATATGATATTTTGATACAAAATATGTTTGATCATAGAATATATTGATGTTGATGATGCAATATGAGCTTCAAAGGAATTGTATTAGCAAAGAATTTTTTGTTGAATCAGCTGAAGAACTTGGATATGATTTTGTGAACATTTTAGTGGAGACAATATGAGGCTATTTGAGTAGTGGGTTCAGTTGTCCGCATTTCAACTCCTAACTAGGTTGGCCCATCTCCTAAAAGGGTTAGAATAACCTACGAGGGGTTCAAAGTCTCTTAATACGGACTCATATGTATTGATTTTATTTCATTTGAATCCTAATAGGGTCATAGAATATGATTGTAACAAGATGGATTTTCAAAAACAAACTAAATGAAAATGGTGAAGTTGTGAGGAACAAGGCAAGACTAGTTTGTAAAGGACATGGTCAAGAAGATGTAATTGTTCATTGTGATACTTTTATCCCTCTTGAAAGATTGGAAGTAGTTAGAACATTATTATCCTATGCTACTTACAAGAGATTCAAAGTTTATCAAATAGATGTTAAATCTGCATTCTTGAATGGAATACTTGAAGAGGAGGCATGCATAGAACAACTAGAAGAATTTAATGTACCTGATCAAAGGCATATGGTCTGTAAACTAAAAAAAGACTTGTATGGACTAAAGAAAGCATTGAGATCCTTGTATGGAAGGTTACATTAATTCTTGTTTAAAATTGGGTCTGCAAGAACTAGTAAAAATATTAATTTGTACTTGAAGAGTGAAACTAAAAACATGGTTTTCATTGCTAAATTTTTGTTGATGATATTATATTTGGTGGTAATAGGTTTCTATGTAAATTGTTTTTTGGTCAAATGAGAAAATATTTTGAAATGTCTATGTATGGTGAGGTCAAATTTTTCATTGGCTTACAAGTTCATCAAACAAAGAATGGTATATTTATGACTCTGTCTAAGTAAATAAAGGAAGTTTTGAAAACTTTTGGTATGGATGAGTTAAGGGAAGTTGGTACACCTATTGGGACTGGAGTTAAATTATCAAAGGAGGATACTAAAGTTCAGGTAAATAAAACACAATAAATATCTATGATTGAGAAACTATAGTGTGTTATACATAGTAGACCAAATAGTGCACATGTAGTTGGAATTGTTGTAAGGTTTTCCTCTAATCCTAAGGAAACACACATGACTGTTGTTAAGAGAATATTGAGATATCTTAAAGGGACAAAATATTTTGGATTGTGGTGCAAATAATATGATGATTTTGAATTGAAGGTTTACACTAATGCTGATTGGGATCGTAATATGGATGACAAAAAGAGTACTAATGGTATAGACTTCTTCTTAGGAAAAAGATTGATAACATGCGATCAATCGATCTAACATTGTGTAGATTAAGAAATTATTGTAAGGGATACGATAAGAAGTTGCCAAGCCTTTTACTATCTATTGTGACAACACAAGTGCAATAAATATATCAAAGAATCTAGTGAATCATGCAAAAACCAAGCATATATTTATATCAAGTATCACTATTTGAGAGAGAAAGTACAAGAGAAGCAAGTAAGGCTTGAATATGT
Source organism: Cupressus sempervirens (assembly GCA_028749045.1). Taxonomy (NCBI): domain Eukaryota; kingdom Viridiplantae; phylum Streptophyta; class Pinopsida; order Cupressales; family Cupressaceae; genus Cupressus; species Cupressus sempervirens. The sequence goes on from CM053785.1 coordinate 747,453,987, forward strand.
GAAGTCTAAAGAAAAAATTGAAAAATATATTCACCAAACCATTTCCTAAGGATACTTTTGAGTATCTAAGAGGTAAGTTAGGGGTGATTCCCCAATCTAACATTCACTAAGTGAAGATGCATGTTACATCAATTCATGGATGATTAGATATATCTTTATGGAGTTGATGCAAGAGATCACACTTTAGAGAAATTCTCAAGCTGTTACAATGTTTGTAATGAAAATTGCATAAAAAATACATGCAAGGTGCAAGGTATAATGACATGGTTTTAGAAGTTTCTTACTTGGGAGTTATAGTTAACTTAGGCATTGTTGTAAAATGAGGAAAGAGTGAATAAAGATAGAGAATGACTAAAGGAGGAGAGAATGAGATGATGACTCAAAGGAGGAGAAAATGAAAAAATGACATAATGATAGATTGAGAGAATTAGAAATATAGAGCATACCCAAAGGGGGAGAAATGTTGAAGGTGAAGCTAATAGAGATGTACCTAATGCTAAATTTGTTGTAGAGAACCTAAATGATGTTAGAGAAGCTAAAAGGTTGTACTATTTTTTCAATGCATATATTTGAGTATCATATGTGTAATGTTTTGTAATGTAAATCTTATGTTATACATGTTTCCATCAATGCCAAAGGGGGAAATTGTTAGCCCCAATTAATAATATAACTAAGAATGCTATAATTGTATGTAAAAGAGTCATCAATTTTTATTTTATCATTGATATCAAGATTTTGTTGGTTAGACATTATGTTAATTCAGTAGAGTATCATATCATTTAATTGATGAAGATGATTTGAAGAAAGTATGATGATGACAAAGTTGATAAGTATTGTTATTTAATGGAAAATTGAATGAATTGGACAGTGATAGTGTAATGGTGATTTTATTGTTTTAAAATAATGTAATGTTGTGATGAAGTTCATGAATTCATTGACCTACACTAGTTACATCAAGTGTGAAAGAAGGGGTACAGTACCGCATGAGATACTAAAGTATTAACCAAGTGTATGGCAAAGTAAAGATGAAGTTTAGTGTTAACCTAGTGATTCTAGTGTTAACCAAATGATTCTAGTGTTAACTGAGCGCAGTATTATTTGAGTTAAGTTGTAATATCCAGTGAGTATGAGTAGGAATAACAAGTTAATAATTGTGATATTTGAGGCTAACTTGTGGAAAAAATAAAAAATGTTTGGCAAGTTTAAAGGCTAATGTCAAAATTTGTTACAAGATCTATAGCTCAAACAATACAAGAGAGATCTAATGAAGGAGATTTAAGAAAGAAAACCATGAGCACAAAGTTCAATAATTTTATATTTTCTGAGTGTCTAGATTCACTGAATTTAGGAGAAATTGAAATAAACAATCATATTAAAGTAGAAAATTTTGGAAGGAATTGAAAGGCCAAAGTTAATTATTTAAGGAGATTATTGTGACCATTTTTTGTTACTATTTGAATGTTGATTAAGTTGAAGTTGAATAATAAATTAGAACAATGTGAATTGAGAATAATAGAGGAAGGAATATCAAGAAGAGGAAGTGCAAGGTGAAAGAGAAAGAGTGTGAATCAACCACAAAGATATTAGAAGGAAGAAGATCGAGTAGAATAGAGATATGATAAAGAAAAGGTAGTACTAAACCTAAATAGATCATTTGACTATTACCTTTTTACCATTGTAGTTGAAAATATCTTAAATGAGTGGACCTAACAAGTCTATGAAATCCTACATGGTACATCGATTAATGATGTTTGTAAGTCCTTTAAAGTATTCCACTCTTTAGACATCATGCCCAAAAAATTATAAGGCAAAACATAACTATTTTTTTTTTAATTATTATTATTATTATTTTCTGAGGCCTTGTGGCATATGAGTTCATAAGTACTATCAAATTTAATTCCATAACCTAACTTGGGAGTGGCGTAGTGTTCAAAGATGTGGGGTATCAAATCCTCCTATAGGTCCACAACTTAATCATGGCAATGAGTCAATGAAAATCTTGTTCATTCTTGTGTGTGTGTGTGTGTGTGTGTGTGTGTGTGTGTGTGTGTGTGTGTGTGTGTGTGTGTGTGTGTGTGTGTGTGTGTGTGTGTGTGTGTGTGTGTGTGTGTGTGTGTGTGTGTGTGTGTGTGTGTGTTTTTGACATTTTATAAGAAACCTCAATTCACTAAATTTTCCATTCCAATTTCCATATTTTAGAATAAATATCTAATGAACACTTATCTAGATATGCAAGTGCATATGTTATTGTTGACCCTTAATTGCATACTACTGATAGCTTCTTAATTCCATTCTTACATTTTATCATTTAATAGAACTCTACCAATTTTCTTAGCTCCTATCTTCTACTACTGATTATTATCATTTAACTCTACATTTTAATTTAATATCTAATTATTAATAGTCATAAATCAACTATACATTGTATTATAAAAACTATAATAATATCAATCATCTATATTAACAAAAATTTCTAAGTCCTAAGACCAAATCACTATCTAACTGACTTTATTACTCTTTATACACTATTACATAAATAATATTTACCTTCTAGCTATTACATTATTAATTACAAATAAAAATAATTAAATAAAAATATATCTAACCTAGCCTCTAATTCTTTCATATGTCCTTTATGTATATAACCACTAAAAATTAAAAAAACATACTCTTGTAACCTTAAATCTAACTTACCTTAACTACAATCATTACTTCCTAACATCCTACTTGCCTACCCAATGAACCCATTAAAACATTCTCCAAAAAAAAAACCCTCATTCTAGCATTTCCTTTATGCCCTAACATTTTTCCTAACTAATCACTTTCATATCTATCACTAATACCCAAATTTCCTACCACTAACTCCCAACACCAAATACCCACACCACCACCTTTTCAACAAGCACCTAACCCCTAGGTCTGCGTGTTACACACCTCTTACTCCTAAGTCTACTAGGCACGTAGCCCAAACTACCACCTCTCCACATTGATCAAGTAGACAACATCTTCCTCCAGCATACATTGAAATGAGATTCTTCTTCGGGTCATGCATTATCTCTTGGGTGGAGGCACACAAAAGTAGTTCTAACACATGTCAGAGTGGAGGAGGTGCTTTTCAAGTGCAAGTCAAGGGTTGATTTGAGAGATGGGGACCATTGTCCTTATTCCTTTCTTGTTCTTTGCAAACAAAAAGGCACTTATGTAATCACATAGGCTAATTTTAATAATGTTTTGAGCTCCCTTGGGAGATACACTTAGGGTCCATTTGGTTGCTGGAATATGATTTCAAAATTGGCATCTAGAATCCTTGATTTGGAGTTCTGGGACTTGAAATCTAGATTACGATATTGGGAATTCGATTTGGGACCATTTGGTTCATCAAGAATTCATTACAGAATACACAATTTCTCTGTTTGGAAGCACATGTCTGGAATTGGAATATGAATGTGAATAAGCATGTTTTCCTGCACATTTTTGCATGTTACAGATCACATGCTACTTAATCATCATGAGGCCAATTGTATATATATGGTAGAACCAAAACTTCAAGACATTATAAGTTATGATGAAGTTGTATCTTCTGGGCTATATCAAAGAAGATCTCACAACTTCAGTTTGAAAGTAGCTGTTATACTGATACACAATAGTCAACAAAAGGAGGAAGTCACTATCATTTGGGTTGAACAATCCATTAATCAGGTCAATCATTCAGAAATCCATCTATTGTTTAGCAACATACTCATGAAAAAGAAATATTTTCCACTTGAAAATGAAGTCTAGTTGAAGAAAAAAATTTGCAAAATTTGTTAATTCCCAAAAGTATTATATTACATGTATATTTTTTACAGAGCCAAAAGTAGAATGAGCTGATTCTTCCTATTGTCTGGTTGCCTCTAGCATATTTTTACATTTCTGAGCTCTCTACAGCAAAGCAACATGGTTGAGATTCATGATGTTCTTCCCAAGAAAATCACATGCCTTGCTCACTAGCAACTATAATTGAACATTGGGCAAGGAAAATCTCAGCATTTGTTGCTCACATGTGTCATCAATTTTGTGCTGGTTAATATGATAGCACTCTAACAATTGCAAGTACCTATATACATGTACCAAGCCACCAAAAAACCCAAAATGCATACCTGTGTGTAGAGAAACAACTCGAGAGGCAGCAAAGTAGAGGTAGAAAAAATTTGATGAGACCAACATGCGAGCAAGAGCAAGTGAGCAGGAAAAAAATTAGGTCGTGTGAATGTCAAAAAAATCATTCATTTTAATTATTGAGTAATCCTCATTTTGGCCAAATTGGAATTAAAATGAGCATTACACCAATTCCATCTATTTAGATGGAATACCAAATTCAAGTTTTAGGGGGAAAATGGGCACACCAAATTCTATTTTTTTTTACAATTCCCATTCCGATTTTACAGACCCAAATAGTGAATTATAATTTTTTTAGAATTCGGTATGCTAGTTCCATTTTAATTCTAGCAACCAAATGGGCCCTTGTGGGGTACATATAATCGCAATATAAATATTTCCATTTTAATTGTGGATACATACATATTGTCACATGATTCTTATTTTAGTTCTACTAAACTTGGTTTGACTAAAGTTTTATATATATATATATATATATATATATATATATATATATATATATATATATATATATATATATATATATATATATATATATATATATATATATATATATATATAGAGAGAGAGAGAGAGAGAGAGAGAGAGAGAGAGAGAGAGAGAGAGAGAGAGAGATTTATGTGACTAAAGTGATCAATCCAAATTATGGGACTCTCAAGTTGGTCTCCTCACTCACTTTTTTTAATAGATTAATATACAAGTTAGTCTATTGGCTATTAACTAAGATTCTTAAGAATATTCTTGGATTATTATATTGATATGTATTGTGGACTAACTATGTGTTGCTTTTATTTTCAGTTGCCATACAAAAAATAGAGAATTAGGAAGTTCATCTACAACTTTTTCTTTTCCATGAGATTTCATGCTATGTTATCCATTTGGTTCATTCTCTCTTAATTAGCTTTCTCATGATAGGTCTTGGTGCGATGATGGTACAATGTTAATCAATGTTTCCATATAATGTCCAATTTTCAAGATTATTTGAAATCTTTTGAAGCAACATCATTATCCAAACAATACTATGAAATATAGTCTAAGTATCTCTTGGGATCTCTCATTCTCATTATTAATGAGATTCACATAATGCTAATATTGGATGAATGAATAGTCAACCTCTTCATGATCAATATTGAAAGAAAAAGAACAATTTACTAGTATTGAAATACACATGTAGTTTTTCTACACGGAATGCATATACACCACTTAAGTTCCAATTGAAATAACTATTATAATAAATCTCCTTATCAAAAACAACCTTTAATGAAATATATATATTGTTTTGATTCATAAATCAACCAAAAAATAGATTCTTCATTTACAAAGTCACTACATGAACATCAAAGCAATGACTATTCCCTGTCAAGAACTTCTTTTCACTCATTTACAACTACTATGATGGATCTATTTTCCATATCAATCCCCCTAAATATGTAACATTGAATCCTACAATACAATGAGTGTGATAATAATCACATTTCTTCATTTAATTCATGAACTCATTCATCTCAAAGACTTGCATAAGGATGAAAATCTCACTCTTAAAATCAAGCATCCACAATCACAAATAGAGGGTCCTCCCTTTACAATTCAATTATACTGTACATGGAGAATAATCCCATCCCCTCAATATATTACAAAATAATACATCCTTTTTTTCTTTCTTGGATCCAATGAGCATACAACCTGCAACAAAATTTAACACAAGAACCATGGAGGCTCACCTCCCATCCTAGGCTTCTATGAAGCCACCCACCGAGCAGGGGAAACAAGAGTTGAACAGGTTACACTCAAAAATTTCACAATGCATACAACACTCAATCTCCCAATACATTTACAGACCCTCCAAGGTTTAACACAATGATTCACCATTGGAATCATGAAACAATGGGTGAAGGTGAGCTCTCCAAAGAGGAGAATGTCATATCCATATGCACATGTAAATTTGCAATTGCATAATGCCTCTTCAAGGCTATCAAATACATCTCCTCATCACAGCAATACAATTATACCTCCCATAATAGCAAACAAGGCATATGGCTTCAATGGAGCCCATACTCCATGAACAACAAAACCCTCTCCAAGAGGAAAATCTCTCAACTTCAATGTTGAGCCCAACTAAACCCTTCACCCAAGGCATCTCTTTCCTCCCAAGGGTGAGTGAACCCTTAACACCTATTTACAATCCAACATTCCAAAACAAAATAAAGAGATCAAGAAAGAAGCCAAGAAAATTCATGTAACCAAATCACAATTTCACCATCACAACACAATACAAGGATTCACAATGAAAATGTATCAACCAACAACAAAAATACATATTTTCATCAACATTGTGCAAATGAAAAAGATGGTCATGGTTTGAGCACCAACCTTGGTCCAAGCTAAAGGCAATGGTGGTTGATGAAGAACTCCCTTCTCCTTAGAATCCTTTCCAAAAAAACCCTAGCTATCTCTAAACTTAGAGAGTGGGTGAACACCTCCTAGTTTTTCCAAACTCCCTTAAGAAGACCTTCAACCCCACTTTCTCCATTTTTGGCAAAACATGAAGCCTACTTTCTCTTACACTATTTTCCCTTCTAAACATAGGTCCTTGACCAAGTGTGATGGAAAGGTTAAAGTAACGTGACAACTCAAATTTCGAATTGGTGGAAGAATGCATTGGTTAAAGGGTCCCCTAGGTTATGTAAGCACTAAAATGGTCAAATTTAGGCCCCTAACATGTTATGCTAACATATGGGTAGCTTATTTTCACAAAAAAACACTTTGGGACCACCTATTGACCCTCTAAAATCCTTGTCAAGTTTGAATTCGAAATTCCCCTTGATGGTGACCCATCCTATTCTCTCTCCAAGTGGATTTGATTAAATTTTTTAAAGGGCATTTAGTTTAACGTTAAGTGTTGCCATGACCAAAACCCTAGGTGAAATTTCATCAACACATAAACAATTTACAAGTGTCAATTGACACATTAAAACACATTACACATCACAATGACATGTCCCTAATTAATTCATGAATATATATTTACACACATGAAACTTACATTTACAAAATAAACACATCACAACAAGGCTTTGAATATTCCAAAGATTTGCCTTGGGTATACTATGTCCATAAGTTTTGGCCTTGTTTCCCCAATAAAATTCTATGTTTCAATTGCTTGCACACTAACTCGAACATTAGTAGCCCAATGAAAAATCATATAAAATACATGTATATAGGTTCATGAAAAATATCATATTGAATAATTCATATTAACATACTCAATTATCCTAATCAACTTTATTTTCTAATTATTTCCATATAAAGCATCTAAAACATTAAAATGTCAAAATCTACATATCAACATTAACCTTTCCTACCATGATCAAATTAATATTGTGAATCACATTATATTCCAATTTCTATCATGGTGATCAAATATTGAATCAATAACTATTAGAACATCAAGAATATGAGTTAGGTCATAGTACACATCATAAGTGAAACTCACCAAAATGTAAACATTACAACTAGTATCCTTTGATTTCATTAAACATAGTGTGATTACTAACAATATATCCCATTTTCATTATAAGATAACACATCATAAGGTGTTCCAATTATATCAAGTAATTAATAAGCTGGAAAATCTGTATACATATGTTCAAAATTAGTTGTTAGAAGATTCCATTATATCTTGTCAGCCAATATATTGTATTCTTTAACTTACTTATTATCCTCCATAACATTTTCACCTAATACCATTCTCACAATAATTGACTTATTATATTCACATCATACCGAGTTCTGTCAAGTAGGCCCCTATCCAAGATTGATACCAATTTTTTGTTTGTAATTATTAGCAGTACACACAAGAGTGGGTGTTGATTCATCTTTCCACAATGACTGTCTAAATCAATTATCCTAATGGATCATAAAATGTCATCAACCTATCGACGTAGTTTCTAAGTTATTCCATCTCAAGCCTTTATTCTATAAGGTCTAAGCTTATCAACCTAATGTAATTTTCAATAGGATACATAGCACAAAAATAACTCAATAAGGTCTCAAATTCATTATTGATAAGGAAAATGCCAATCATGACATACTTAGATCCTAAGCCTTCTTACCATCATTTTATCCAGGAGGTAGAAACATGGCATCTCATCTCCTTACTCTGCTTAGTTCTAATCATATTCAAATTATTAAAATATATAATAGGGCACTAGGGAAGGAGCCTTACATTAGAAATGTCAAGGAGTGATAAGGTCTAGATGATCTTTGGTTAAAATCCTCTAAGAAGGTCATACTAAAAATATTCATGTAAATATTTTACAAGGTTCTCTCCTAGAAGATCTCATTATAGAAGAGTGAATTATTTAGGTTGCCAATACTAGGTAGTTTTTCCTTTATAGGGTTTCCACATTAAAATATTATGTTCATTTTTGCGATTGTTTATGTGTTGCAAATTTTATTTGAAGTTTTATGTTTCATAGAGCAACTCAGTATAAGAAAAAATATTATTCTAATACTTGGTATAGTCTTAAATAGTGAGTTAATAGTTTTATTAAGATGTCATTATGCACGATGCTAAATGGCAGGAATTTTTTCGAAGTCCTCTCTTGAAAAGTCAATCTTTTGAATCAACTCCAAGGTTTTGGGCGATCTTGCGACCTACTAGAATCTGCTTAGTTGAAGTTTTTTTTTTTTCACGAGGAGGCCTTTGTTGATTTGAATGATTTGAAATGAGATGTAGAATCTATTTGTTGCTTCAAATTAAACACCCAAAAGAACTATGTTTTTGTATTTTCTATTTTTCAATGAATGAAATCTAACAATGCAACTAATATGAATTCCTATATTAACAAGGGGTTAGTAAAGAAAATAATAAAAACTTTAAAGAAAATAATGTGAAACTAAAATCCTAATGGACATAAGCTATGGAAACAGCACGTCTGCAAGTTAAGCTTTTGAAGAAATTGGTGGGTAACTAATGAAAGTAAGAGTAGCGCTTCCTTAATTCCACTGATGCAATCATTGATGGAAATTTAATAACCATGAGATGTTTCACTTTTCATTAAATTTCAAAGCCATGGAAAGTGCACTCATGCAAGATGAAAAGTTATGCAGGAACAATTTGGTGATTTCTTCTCGAGCTAGATATGTCAGTGAATTCGTAAAACCATAGCAAACACCAGAATTAAAATATCACACAACCAAAAATAACGTAATAAACTTTTGGCTCAATCACAATTCCATGAACATAAATTAACAAAAAAATATGATACATTCAAGAAAGAATCACTACACTCAAAATGAAAGCACCAAAAGCATATATTATTGCAAAATAATGATGACCTTGATCACATATTACAATCATGTATTTATAAGAAATCATCTCCTCAATTTGTGTTGAGAGTGAGAGATATCTTCATGTAATCATATGCTTTTAATTTAATAAAACAAACTAATTATGTACAAACTAACAATCTAACTGGTGCTTAGTAGGACTCCATCCATTTTTATATCATTAATTGGATGCATGAGCCTTTACATGTCATAAAACAAAGAATTTATGATAAAATAAGAAGAAGAAAGCCTTTAGTTGATGTGGAAGTCTCTGGAAGTGTCAAAAATAGAAGCTAATACTTCATTGGGTGTTTGTCAAAGTTAAATTACTATCAGAATGCATTTATGATGCATGGAAAGCTCTAATTTTGGAACTAGTAGTTAACTGTTGGCACACCTCAGAAAAGTGCATCTGCACACCTTTGACTTCTTCAAAATTCTTCCAACACTTTGTAATAAAAAACTGCACCAGTACAATAGTGCACCAACACAACAGCACACCTTAAAGGTCCAAAAATGCAAAATTTTACTGAGTCTCAAAATTGAAATTCTAGCTTCTAGGTTTTGTACCCCTTCAAACTAGAGCTATGTCTAGATGCTTGCCTTTGAATTTCTTAATAATCTCAGTGATTTTTGTCACATACAATAAATCTAAAGCATCATACTTATCCTTGACCTTCTGCCTATAGTTGTCTATCTCAATATGGGTCTTAGCAAAATCCTTAAGTTTAGTATCCAACTCTAGCAAGGCTTCTTTTGTCCTGAATGCCTGCCAGATATCTTCATCATTAGAAACTTCATCAAAAATCTTCCTAAATTTATGCACTACTACCTCAACTAGTATTAGCTTCTCCCATATATCATCTTCAAAAATGTCAAGACATGCATCACTATAATGTTTCTCTGCTTCCAAAATTTTCTCTCGGGCTTGGTCCTTGAGCTAGTAGATCTCTACATGTAATGATTCCATTACCTTATTACTATCTGCTATCTTTTCTATCCAATCATAAATTAGATCGAGCTCTTCCATAGTATATACATCCATGAGCATTATATATCCCTGGAACTTTATTGCCTGTAGCACCTATAAATCTTTTCCCCATGCATGTACCTCATCCATAATACTAAAATCTTGTTTCAAAATTGCTACCATTTTATCCACATTTACCTACATAGCATGAAGTAACTTTAGATTTCCTTGGATGATAAGAAAACCTCTTTTCCTCAAAACTTTCCTTCCATTGCTAACAGGCATTCAAAAATGGATCTAATTGTACTCCTCCCCCATCTCTTCTTTCAAGTGCAGCATTCAGAGTCTCCACAGGGTGTTCAGGATCCAAGGGACCAACAACTTCGGCTAAATATCCTTATAGGATTTCATTTTGACTTCGAAGTGTTATTAATTTTGCCTCTTCCTATTCCAAACTCCTAAATACCTCCTTCATCCCCATTGTAACCATCAACTTGATTGTATCCAATGTAGGCTTCCCAAGCATAACCTCTCTAATTTGATAATCTTGTGGACCCAAATTTTCTATCTCTGAATCAAGAGGAGGGATAGCCACTTGTGCAAATAAATATTGGTTCTAGTCATTTTTGATGAATATTAATGCTCTTACCTCTTTTGATGGGGACTCAGGTTTCCTTAGAACCTCAATCAATTCTATCATATCTTCTTCATCAGCATTGAATTGTTGCTTTTTTATTTCTTACCACTTCTTTTTGCAACCATCTTGGGATTCGTTCCATTGAAGGCTTTCCTCTCAAGAATGAAGGATTTTTCTTCGCTACTCATTTTCCCTTGTCACTCCTTTACAGGGTTTTGTCCCTTTGTGAAGGTTCTCCTTCTATAGTCTCTATTTCGGTGGAGCTCATAGTTCTCACCTTAGTGTCCTAGGAAGCTTATTTAGGATATTTGACCATTTGTCCTACTCTAGACACTTCATTGGTTACTATTTTTTTAGCTCTTCCTCTTGTTCCTTTTGAACTTTTTCTTCCTTCATACTTGGTGGTAGAGGAGTAGAAGAGCCTTTATCCACAAGTGCAACTTGTAATGGGGATAAAGGAGATATCTCAGGACCCTATTACTCTAGGGGCATTTGAGTCCAATCTTCCTATTGGGACTCATTGGTCAGTGTATCCCTTATCTCGTCTCTAGTTAACTTAGTCCCCATGGGCATGAAATCAAAATTTAACATCTTAAATACGTCACTACCCTCTACATCTTTTTCATCAATCCATTGTTGCATTTCATCCTCTGATGTGGTCATTTGTGGAGGTTCTTCTAGGATTGGTAGTGGTGTAGTAGTAGAACTTCTTCTTCTTTCTTTCTTCATGGCTCTTGCTAATTGTGTCCTTCTATTCAATGGCACATCATCCTTATCATCCTCTTCTTCATCGTCCTCAGGAATAGATTCCAAGATTGATGGGATAGGGACTACTTTTTGGATCACCCTTTGCCTCTTTTTAACTGGAGTTTTAATCTTTCTCCCTCTTTTAGGCATAGAAGGGGATGCTTGTTTTGTTTGCCAAGGTGGAGAGGCCTCTTAAATCTCAACTTTCATCTCTGTTTAGCTGGGTGTAGCATTTGGTGGCAATTGTGGATCATCTTGAACTTGTGGCGCCCCAGTATCCTTCAACCCTTATACATTTACTTCTCCTTGCTATGGAGGTGTCAGGATTTCACCTTCTTCTGGCTTGACTCTTTGGGGAGAATTCCTCTTTATTTTACCCTTTCCTCTTCTCTCTTGAGGGTGATAGTATCTAACTGGTCTGTCAAGTTGGTAGACCATTTCAGATCTTATTGGTGACTAAGTTGTAAAGGTAGGGATGGTGACTTTCTTCCCTCTACCTTTGGTCGGATGGGCTTGTGCATGAAAGATTATTATTTTAGGTATTGGATCAAGTTTAAATGGTTTCTTGATCTAATCCTACATCATTTTAATGGTGTGCCTTGCCCTATGGTTAATGTTAGAATTCTCTTCTCTATCAACCTCAGCATTCACTATGGGTCATTCCCCAATTTTATCTGCATTGAACAAAGGATCAAGTAGCTCCCTCGAGTCTTATTGCAATATCTTCAATGAAATCTTTATTTTCAGGGCCTTCTCTACCAATTACAAAGTCATTCTACAATAATCGCTGATTTAGATATCGTAGTCATTTGTAGCATTCATCTAGTGATCCTTGATGGCTTCTTCATGCTAGAATGTCTTGCCTGCTAGATACTATACCCTCTCAATATTATCAAAACATGGGCTTGGAGAAATGTACTCTTCTAAGGGATATTGATCCCATTCACATTCAAAAGATGAAATATCTTATTTCTTAAGCACCTAAAAAGGTCCTATGGTCAGAGGCCACATGCAACAATGCTTATGTTATTTTCTAACTATGTCGTATGTAGACACAATTTGTTGAGAAATCTCCAAGAGGATGAGTCTATCACAAGGGTACCTTGAAAGCTTCTTTGAGTTGATAGTGGTACTAGCTACCCTTAGATATGTAAATGTTTTGAATTGAATGTAGTATGTTCCAAGTACAGTTATCTGTGCCACTGCATCATCTAATAATCTCTTTGCATAATCTCCTTCTATGAATCAAATTATGGAAAATATGAAGGCATCATTAACAATTCTATACTCCTTTCTCTACTTTGAGAGTCTCTTCTTTACCAATTGAAGGTAGATGATATCTGGCCATGCATTAGGATCTTGCATGCTACCCCTCTTGTACAACCCTAGATAGTCTATCGCCATCGCAGCTAACAAATGCTCCAAATATGATGTCATATAGAAATTCCTTGTGTTCTTTACTACCTCCAACTATTCACATAAATTTTCACTCAAAGTAGAGGCCCAATCAAGTGGCATCTTTGTCATCTTGATGGTCTCGATAAAATGCACCATAAAGATGTTCAAATGTTTGGCTGCTAGAAAACCCATAACCCTACTCAAAAGTATAATTGAGTATCCAATGTCTTCTTTCATATATTCTCTGGTCATGTCAACTTTACCAATCTTCTTTCCCAAAGGATTCTTCTCTATAAGGTAGGATTATTGAATGATTTTAGAGGTTTCCTCATTATTATCTCGGTACCACCTTTCTACTTGTTCATAGGTAAGCTTGATAAATTTTTCTACACATGGGAGATGGAGTACCTTCTCAATGTTGTCAGGTTAGAGATCAAAGAAAATTTCCCCAGTTATACTCTTCACAACCCTCTTCTTAGGGACAAAGTGTTTTGCAAGTGTTATTATGAGCTCTAAAGATTATATTGACATCAAGTGTGAAGCTGCATTCACCAACCCTGATCAGATCAATGTAGAGACCATAGCACACCTCTCAGTAGGTTTGTTACAAATCTTTGAGAATTCCCCCAAATCAATATTCTCCAAGTCTGTATCTTTGATCTCTGAGTAGTCATCTTGAAACCTTGATTTTGATGGAATGCCTTGGAACTTGAAGACTATAGGTTTTAGTGCCATTTTCTCGCCCAAGGAAGTGGATGAGGATTTCATTATATCTACATAAAAAGATGTTCATTAGTCCAAGGTTGGAGAAAAATGATTTAATTGAACCCTAATGCTAATATGAAGAAAACCTAGAAAAATTAGATGTTCTGAAAACACCAAAAAACTTGTTTTAACCCTTAAAAGAAACAAAAAAAAAGCACACCAAGCACACTAGGAAGGTGCACCTTATGCACTACATTTCTATTTCTTAAGTTTTTATTACAAGTTTTAAGTGTGCATCAATGCACCTAGTCTAGTGTGCATACTAGCGCACCAAGTTAGGTGTGCTAGTGCATACCTAGTTTTAACCCATGCTCTAAGTTCTCTTGGAATAGTTCAAGGATGTGGCATATTGCACCACATTTTCTACACTACTATGGACCTCGTTTGGAGGGTTTGTGCTTTAGTAAATGTAGAGGACTCAGAAAGTGCACCTTAAAGGGTGTGTAGCTACGACAATGAGGAATGCGAAAAAAATATGAAGGAAGCACGACGAACAACAAGGTAAGGAATGAAAGGACCCCCCCCCCCCCCCCCCCAATTTATATAGACTATGAGGTCTTTGGTGTAGGTGCACCACTTGTGCAACTACACCTAAACAATGTGCAATAGCCTTTCTCCAATCTTTTGGGCACATTAGCACACTTTGGGAGGTGTGCCTAGTGCGCTAAAAATTCTTAATACTTAGCTTGTTATCTTAAAATTCTTGAATTTTTGACCTTTGAGTTTCTTTGAACAGACCTAGACATGAACAAGGGGCTAGAGAAGATCTGAAAATGGCTCAAATCTCATACCAGGAGTCCAAAAAGGCCAAAAAAAAAGTAGTGGAGGCCCTATTTCTATTAGAAAATGGGGTGTGTGTGTTGTGTAAGCACAAAAAAAATTTTGAAGTTAAATGTTCATAGGTGTGAATTAAGATGTTGAATGTGATTACCAAGTTAGTGCTATAAAATTTTATGAATTTTAATTTGGTGTTGAATTATTTTAAGGTCAATGGGAAAGCTGGATATAATTGATCCCCCCTCCCTCTCACAGTTATCTAATAGAAATAAAACTATTACTCTAGTTAGCATTAACTATTACCAGCCATAGTTTTAGCAAGATATCACAAAACTTTTATAAAGTTGCAAATTTTATCAAATGGAAAAAGGAGAAAAACAAAATAAAGGGTTATATCAATTACCCATACTTGATAAGTCATGGGAGGATATTACTACGAACTTTTTCTTGGTTTATCAAGGACTTGACAAGAGCATGATTCATTTTTTGTGGTGCTTAACAATTCTTAAAAGTTGGCAAATTTTATTCTATGCAAGAAGACTAATAATTTTAAATAGAGATGCCACATTTTTTGGGTAATTTTGGTGGACATTGTGGAAGAATTTAAAGACTTTTTTAATTCATCTCACCACATCATCCATAGACTAATGGATAAATAGAAGTAGTTAATAGCAGTTTGGGAAATCAATGGGATTCAATTTTACCACAGAAAGGATTTTTATACAATAATTTTCTCAATAGGAGCATTGGTCATCATTCTAGATAGTGTGTGCAAGTAGTCCCATAAATGCTTCCAAATTAAGGAAGTTGGACAAAGAGGAGACAAGTAGTAATAAAGCTTAATATTTTATAGAATATTTGAAGACCACCCATGGGGAATTAAGGAAGTGCATTACCAAAATGCATACAAAGTACAAGACTAAGGAAGTTAATAAAATAAAGCATTATGAATTTTAGATTGGAGACAATGCCATGGTTCATTTGAGAAAGGAGGTGTTTTGAGTGGGAACATATAAAAAGTTGAAGATGAGGATGTCTAGACCATGTAAGATAATGAAGAAAAATGATTTAATAAATCCCTACATGAGGTAGATTTTCCCAATGAACTAAGTATCTCACCAGTGTTTAACATTTTAGATATGATAGAGTATCATGAAGGAAGTGTTGAAGATGAGGTCACATAAGCACAATAGAGTATTCCAACAACTACTTTAGCTAAACAAGAGATTGAAGATATTTTAGACAACTTTCTTGGTAGAAACAAAAGAAAAAAGACATATGAAGAATATTAGACAAATGGAAAGGAAGACATGTTGAAGATTCATGATGGCTGGTTGTCTTGGTTTTTCTTTGAGCTCCTGATATGTGACAATGTCACTTCTCCAATTACCCTAGGGGTTTGATGTAGGATCATCATGGGTGTAAGGGAAATGTTGCATCACCCAAAAATATTTATGTTTTTTCTTTTCAACAAGGGTTATTTTATTGCGGAGTTGATATTTTTGGAAGCTTGCTATTTTTGGTTAGTCATTTGAGCTCAAAATGTTATGATTCCATCCCTAGAGGTCCATTTTAGATATATTAGGTTTCCAATAAAGTTTCATTTCAATGTCAAGTGTATTTTTGAAGTTACTAAAAAAAATTGGTAATAGTTATAGGGTATAAAGCCTTTGAACTCGGTTTTGAAGGCTTTAGAGACTCCAAAAGGGGAGTTATACCTCAATTGACTAAATCTTGCACAAGTTAAGTATTATAGACAAGGTTGTGTCATTCCCAAAAAGGGGTAATAATAGTCAATCAAAGCAAGTGACGATGAGTTATCATCTCCAAAATTTGTGCTAACTAAAATCAAAGAAAATGAAATTCCTTGCCAATTTCTTTTAAATTTTAAACTTATTGGGACCTACTCTAATGTAAAAAATATGAAAATACTAATAATTTAGGCTTAGTTAGCCCCAAGGTCTAGGCACAAATTTCTAGAACCTTCTTGGGTTGTGGAAAATTAATTATATAAATAAGATCGTGTCTAGGATAATTCTAGAATATTGGTAGTTGTTTTAGTGTATAAAATATTGTAAGGAAAATGTCCATGATGTGGATTTTCATGTCTTATTTTTGAAACCTTTTATTTCTTACTTTCGGAGATAATAGGAAACCAACTTTCTATTCTTGCAACTTGGTGTTTCTCTATCTAGATTATGTATTTGTGTTATTAAGGGGAGTACCCTTCATCATATATAATTATTGAATATACATTAGTAAAATTAAAATTGATGGCCCCCAAAAATCATTCTACTAAAATCCAAATCCAAATTTCCAATTGAATTTCTTCTTAAGCAAGAAAAAGGATACTTGGAGTTATGGCGACTGACACCAGAGTTATTCTTTCCAAAACATTTAGACAAGTAGCACATTTTTCGAAGGTATGCAAAACAAATAGGATTACAAAGGACAATTTAGTAGTGTTGGTTAGATATCGCTTAACATATAAATTTTCCTTATAAGGATTACATATGTTATAGTTTCTCAATATTATAATTCCTTATCATGAGAGTAATATAAATATTGTTTTCCTCCTCTTTTTTATTTTTTGAATTGATGTAAAAGAAAAATAGATAGCTTGAATCTTTGGTTCTTAGGAGAAGAGGTTTTAGACTAAAGACCTATTCTCCCATTTTAAACAACTAAAAGATATTTGTCAATGATAAAAATCTTTCATTTAAAATAATAATAATAATTTAGAATATTAAAATGATAGGTCACATTTTTACTTTCATCATAAAGAAAAATTGCATAAGAATGATCTACAACATTGAACTCTTTTTCATCTCAAAAATAATTGTGAATTTCATCCTAATGACAAATTAAAGACATGAATGGTGTAAATATTAATGTCCTTTCAATCTAAAAAGATAAGTGTGAAAACTCCAAAGAATTGATTGATAATCTTGCAAGGATAACATGCTCAATATTAACAAACTAGGTGATTCATGAGCTCATTCATCATTTGGTGAACATGTCCCCATTCAATGTCATAATGATCTCAAACATAAAATTATTTTTAATCTTAAACATAAGTTTGAAATGTAAAAAGAAAATCAAATAATCTTGTGAGAATGGAAGTGAGCTCATTCAAGATATAAACCATTCCATTCGTGAGCACCTCTACTTTCACTGAATTATTGAACAAATATCTTTGTATGTGATAAAAATATTCTATTTAAAATTTTAAAAAACATTAATTTATAATATTAAAACTGTGAAATCTCATACTTTACCCTCACCATAAAAGACAATTTACATAAAAATGATTTCAAACATTAAACTCTATAAATCAATCTAAAAAGACAAGTGCAACTCAAATCATAAAGACAAATTACACAAAAATGATCGCAAACATTAATCTCTTTTCAACTTATGTGAAAACTCCAAAAATCTTATTGTAAATCTTGTAATTATAACACACTAAACATGAACCAACCAAGTGTTGCATTTGTGAACTCATTTATCATGCATGCTATTGTTTTGGTCAGCACCTCCACTTTCAATGTCATAATGATCTCAAACATCAAACTTTTGTCAATTGTAAATAAAAGTTTAAAAGGTGAAAAAAATCTAATAATCTTGTAAAAATAGTAGTGAACTCATTCATCATGCAACTCATTCTATTGGTTAGTACCTCCACTTTCAATGAATGTTTGAACTAATATCTTTGTCAATGGTAAAAATCTTCTATTTTAAATAGAAAATATTAATTTACAATAATTAAAACTATAGTATCATCTTTTACCATCATCATAAAAAAGAAATTACATAAGAATGATTTCACATATTAAACTCTTTCCAATGTAAAAAGACAAGGACAACTATTATAATAAAGACAAATTAAACAAGAATGATCTCAAGCATTAATCTCTTTTCAACTTAAAAAGATGTGTGAAAACACTGATTGAAAATATTACAAGGATAAAACATTCAAGATGAACCAATTAATCAAAAAAGACAAGGATGACAATTATATTTAAAGACAAATTAAACAAGAATGATCTCAAACATTAATCTCTTTTCAACTTAAAAAGATTTGTGAAAACACTGATTGAAAATCTTACAAGGATAAAACACTCAAGATGAACCAATTACACGATGCATTTGTGAGCTCATTCATTATGAGAGCCATTGTATAGGTCAGCGTCTCCACTTTTAATGTCATAATGATCTCAAACATAAACATCAAAACCCTTTGTAGTATTAAACAAATGTTAAAACATCAAACACTTGTCTATTGGTTAGTACCTCCACTTTCAATGAATGTCTGAACTACTATCTTTGTCAATGGTAAAAATCTTCGATTTTAAATAGAAATTAGTAATTTACAATATTAAAGCTATAGTATCATCTTTTACCATCACCATAATAGACAAATTACATAAGAATGATTTCACATATTAAACTCTTTCCAATCTAAAAAGACAAGGACAACTATAATATTTAAAGACAAATTAAATAAGAATGATCTCAAACATTAATCTCTTTTCAACTTAAAAAGATGTGTGAAAACACTGATTGAGAATCTTACAAGGATAAAACACTCTACATGAACCAATTACATGATGCATTTGTGAGCTCATTCATTATGAGAGCCATTGTTTAAGTCAACGTCTCCACTTTTAATGTCATAATGATGACAAACATAAAGATGAAAACTCTTTGCAGTATTAAACAAATGTTAAAACACCACACTTTTCAATGTTAAACAAAAGTTAAAAAGGTTGAAAACATCTGACAATCTTAAAAGCATGGTAGTGAACTCATTCATCATTCAACCCATTCCATTGGTCAGAACCTCCACTTTCATTGAATGTCTGAACAAGTATCTAAAATCCCTAGAGCTCCTATTCATGGTATCACCTTGTGTCATATCAATCAATAATAGTTGTATAAAGCTCCACAGTGGTACCCATGTCTTCTTACACAAATGACAAAGTAGCGAGGAGTGAGAACCAGAGAAAGTGAGCATCATTCCCAAATCACTTTACGTGAGAGCACGACGAAAAAACAATGGTGGAAATATCAGGGAACTCCATTCCCAACTCAAAGTATAAAATCACTTCCTAAAAATGGGAAAAAAAACATCATTTCAGTCAATCTCACTGTCTGCCATCTTTTGAAGAATCCTCAGCACGCAGTACTTCCATGATAAACAACAAGGAAATTATTGCCCCGTGTAAAGGCTTTTCCACTACTTAGGTATTGTCCATCATGAGACAAGTATCGTCCTGTTGAAAACAAAGGAGTTCCCTATTGGAATTGAACTCTCTGAACTGTTTAAGGTGCAGATTCATTCTACCGAATGCAGATTAGATTCATTGGATTCAAAGTACACTGTCCCCTGCAACACTTATTTCTCATAACTCAGTTCCCCACCAAACTGGTTGAAAGTACTTTCAGATCTGAGCACCCTCTTCAGAGGGATTCTTCAATACAACTTTGGAATTGGCAACGTGTCAGGTAGATCATATTAGCATAAACGGTATGGTTTGCTTTAAACTATTAATGAATCACAAGCAGCAGCAGTGTTATCGTTTATCTCCCGGACATTAAAATTCTTCTCATTTATAAGGGGTGCTTCCAACAAAAGTGTCTTTTAAAACAATTGGCTTATATTTCATTTACATGAATCTTGGTGGGATGATGGTTTGAGATACTGGTTTTGTCTCTTTACCATTGAAATAATATAGATTATCTTTGGTTTCATAGACATTAAGATTTTCTAGTGTAAGAGTGTTTTGAATGTCTTTTTAAGAAGCTGAATTATGTATGTTGGTCTTGAATCTTGAGTGAACAATAGCTTTCAGTGTCTCTATTCATAGGATACAGTATTTCATTTAATACAGTTTTTCATTTATGTTGCTAATGACATTTGCAATTATGTGTCCATGTTTTTAAATTTAGTTACCTTCTAAACTGGGTAAAATGTTTTACAATTGAAATGGTTGATTATGTTTGATCTCGTCTTATAATTTATAAAACTATTGTGGGAAAAACAATTTATCAAAATTTTACTTATTATGGTTGATTATGTTTGATCTCGTCTTATAATTTATAAGACTATTGTGGGAAAAACAATTTATCAAAATTTTATTTATTTATGATGTTCTTAAGAGGATAATAGCGTCTCTTTATATCTATTTATTGACAACTTGTGTTGAATAATATAGTATGAATTAATTTTGTATATTTTTACTTTTATTTAAATACCTTTGAAATTGTTGCTATTAAAAGCTAAATTTCATATTAGCAAAGCTTCTTAGCAATGATTATCTTTTGATCTTGTAGACATTACATTCTTCTAAGAGTTTTAAAAACTTCTTTAAAAAACCAACTTATTTATGGAGTTCTAAATAGAACAATAGTGTTATGTCTAGATCTATTTATTCATTATTTGTTTTCATTAATATCACTTGCAATTTTGTGTGCTTACATTTAAAATTAATTATTCTTGAAGTTCTCACTACCAAGACTTAAATTTGATATCAGTAAATCTTCTTAGACTTGTAATGAGTAATCATCCTTAATCATGTTCAAATGTTTAAATTCTTCTAATTTATAAGAGAGTCTTAAGAAAAGAAATAAGTCTTAAGAAAGTAGTTAATTCATGAACTTCTAAATAAAATAATAGTGTCATGCTCATATCTGTTTATTGACAATTTGTGTTGATTAATATCATCTATCAAGTTTGTATGACTACATTTTACTTGCCTTTGAATTGTTGTCAAGGTCTGGATTTTTTATTAGGAAAGCTTCTTAGAATAGAAATGAATGATATTCTTTGATCTTGTGGACATTGAGAACAATACTAAAACAAGTGTTATATAATTACTTGGTACTTACTTTTAGTTTTAGTATAAATTTAGTTTTCATTTAATAAATTTATTATGATATATAGAATATTTAAATTAATAAAAATATTATATAGTATTTTATAATAATAATATTTCTTAAGATATTGTATAATATAACTATATATAATATTTATACTTGAATGAAAACAAAAAAATTGTAAAATATAATATTAAAAATCTTTAAAAATATCAAAGTATCATGTTTTACAATTATAGTTAAAATAAATCACATTATTAAAAATATAACTCTTAAAAACTATCATGTTTTATAATCCATGAAATGAGGCACATATAAGAGTTGAAATGATTCATCCAATCAAATCATAGAAAAGTATTTTATAAAAATTATTAAGTTAAAAGTCTTGCATCTAACTCTGTACAATGTATCATTTTATAATTAAATTAAAAAATGATAAATTTAAACTATTTGAAAGGAAAATATTTAATCACAAATTAACGCATGAAATGTAAAAAGTATCACAACAATACTAATAAGATCCAAACCAAAAATTGAGACTTCAAAATATATAAGCACATAAGCCTTTAGATTAGAGTAGTTTTTATTATCTTGATAATACATGAATAGGTAATTAGTTCCCATGGATGGTAATATTAAGATTTTTAAATTTTTTAATAGTTGTTGTTTACCCTCAAAGTTGTGTCTCTTTGAATAAATTTCTATTGTGATACATATACATATAAGTATTCATATATGCATATGTGTATGTGTGCATGTAAGTGTCTACACACAAACATATATATTTTTATATATACACATGCATATATGTGTATATATGTATTTGAATAAATAGATATAGATATAGATACATGTGTATGTGTATGTATAAAATATAATCAAAATATCATATAGGTGTAAAATTAAATATATAGGTTATGATATTATGAGACCTATAATGTCAAGAATGCATATTACACAATGTTCACATGTAAACTATTAACTATATATCAAGCATCTCTTGGATTGAATTGGAGATATATCTTCAATATTATAATTGGAATTCTTTTTGCATCAACTTGATCCCCCATGCTCAAGGGTGGATTGTAGCTCAAATTAACACTATCTAAAATTATTGGATACTTCCTTAATATTTTGAAATTAAATAATAGTATTAAAAATAATAAAATAATAAATATATATTTGTGTGACAGGTCTCAATCAACCTTAAATGTTCAAAATCTTCTATAGATTAGACTAGAGTTCTCATAATGATATCTTCTAGAAGATAATCTATAAGCCATAATTGAAGGTTCGTGTTATTTTTTTATATCACCAATTGAGCAAATAAAATAAATGTCTTTATGCATGTATGTATCCATGCACATTTTAAAGAAAGATATATAAAATCTGTAGTAGAACACTAATACACATATTACATAGTTGTATTTAATGGGTTTAATGAATGATTGAGAATTCATGCCACTTAATACAAAGATGTGTACACAATTCATAATATAGAAATATAACTTTGAAACACAATATAACATAGTATAATAATAAAATATTAAAAGTATAACTCTAGTAAAATAATTATTGAGAAGCTTAAATTAATGTTTTACATATTGAACTTAGATCGTTTGGTTACAAAATAGATTATTTAATATTATTAAAAAAAAATTACAAACAAAGATTAAAACCTATGTTATAAACTCTATCCTTATCTAGATTTTTCATTTAATATTTTGTTCTTATTTTTCTCATCATAACCTTCCCTTTTCATTGTTGTCTCCATCCATCTCTATTTTTCTATCCCCAAGTAATATCATGCCCTCCTATATATAGATAAATATCTAATGATATGTATCTCATGAAATAGTATTGCCCTAACCTAAGGAGGTGCAATGAGAATAAAAAATTCTAATATTAAACCATTTCATCATTATTTAAGTCTTTAATTTGACTCATTGATTTTTAATCTTTTTTTCAATGATAATGTATAGAGTCATCTTTAGAAATGTGCCTCACACTAATATCCTTCATAATTTTAGATGATCCACTTTAAACAAATTAATATTAAGAACCTTCTAGAATTGGCACATGATTAAAAAATTTGTTGTAAGTCTAAAATAAGGTTTTGTGAGATCATTTCATAGAGAATGTCATTGAGGTCCTCAAGCTAAGAAAAATACCTATGATCATTAGATTTATTTATTTTTGAATGATAAAAATGTGAAGAACATCCTTTAATAATTTGTTCCAAACCATAAATTACCAGGGTAAATGCAAGAAGTTGGGTCTTACTTTTGAACAAAAAGTGGAAGTGTTTTTCTTTTTTTTGAAATTTGTTGTCAATTGATGTCAAAATTTGAGGCATTTAGAGATTGAATGTCAAAAAATTCAGAAATAAAAATTGCAGTGTTCAGAATCTACTTTTTGAATATGTAATTTATTTGTGTACCTATATGATAGATTTATTTATTTTGGTATGGATCTTTAAAAACTACTTTTTCAAAATGCATGTTTCAGGACCATACCACACTCATGTACAAACACTCGTGTACCCAGTACACCTAAGATTGATAATAATATTTTTTCTTAATTTTTTATTGAATAATTTTTTATTATTAATTATTAATTGGCTATAAAGGTAAAATTTAAAACTTCTCATGTACAGACACCATAATTTGATCAAAATTTCACTTTTTTCAAAAAAAAAATTAACCTCAAAAGAATTGTATGTAGATTGATGACATATATATTAATTTAAGAAAAATTATAAAATAAAAAAGTTATTAAATTTTTAGTGAACTTAACTATTTTACATTTAGGTACCACCTTTGATTAAAAAATAATACAAAAATAGTAAATAAAATCATAGCACTATAAAATTTATATTTCTGAAATCAAGATAGTGAGAGCTCTAATGAGTTTCTCTTTCATAAAAAAATTTGATCGGGAAGACCCTCTAAAAATTATGGCAAAGCATGAATTTGTCAGTTCAATGCCTTAATCAAATTTTGAGAGGTCAAGGCATAGGCTTGGTCTCACCAAGCCTATCTCAAACCAAAATTTGAGGTAGGAGAAAAAAATCCCACCCCATGTTGTAAGAAATGAGCACCCATTTTTTTTAAAAAGTAAAATCGGCATTTAAAATCTCCCAAATTTATTTTTTTGAATTTTTAGAAATGGGTAGCTATTTCTAAAAAATACATTTTTTTTATGTTTTCAAAAACATGTACCCATTTTTTACTTTTCAAAAATGGGTACCTGTTTCTAAAATATACAATTTTTTTATGTTTTCAAAAATAGGTACCCGATATTTAAAAAAATATGTGCCCATTTTTTAAATTTCAGATCAAGTACCCAGGCCTAAAATGGGTACCCATTTTTTTAAAATGGGTACCCATTTCCAAAAGAGCACGATCTCAATCTGTGGACTTCCATAGAATTGAGCCCCAACCTCTCGCTTCTACTCACCATATATAATTATGATGTTAGTCATGGGACTCGTGGTGGGATAAATGATACTTGTGATGTGGATTTTAATTCCCACTTGTTAAGAATATCTCTAGTGTTCTAAGAAATAAAGTGGATGTGTTGTTGAGGCTTTGTTTGGGAAGGGTGTTACTAGCTCTTGTGATGGTATTTTCTATGTCGTCCTCACAAAGAACAAACCTATGAAGATTTTTTAGGACAATATTGTTGACTCTTCTTAGGCTAAGTATTTTTTTTAAGAGGTTAGTCTTGTGCCCCCTTCTTTACCTAAGAAGTGGTTTTGATATTATTCCATCAATGGTCATTGAGCTACCAGATATAAACAGTTAGATCTTTACACACCGGTTTTTCTTCTATTGATTATAATGACATCATCGATTATTCTTGAGATGGAGACTAGATGTAGGATTGAGACACTCTCTTACTTCATTTGTCATTACCTTCCTTTATCCCTTTAAGGAGTAATTCATGTTTCCCATGCTTGTGTGGGACTATCTTATCTTCCTTTAATATTTTTTTGTTTAAAAAAATCATCCTATGAGATAATTAATAAGGCATTGGGGCATTCTTTTAGGTATGTACTACTAGTACATAGTAATATTTTCCCTATACTCCCTTTCTTGTATTTTAGTATAAATTGATCATCCATAGCTCTCTTGGGAGATATTGTTTAAGGTGAGAGATCATTCTTAGACTTAATTCATTGACTATAAGGCAACTCCTTTCCAATGTAGAATTTACTTTTCTATAAGGTATTTTTCCTCTAAGTACTCCCATGGGTCTTAAGTCATCTTCTTGGCAGACAAGTTCTATTACTAAAAATCTTATCATATTCCCAGATGATCTTCATGATTCAAAGTATATGAGCCCTCCTCTTACATTTTAGCTACCCTAAATATCACCTTAAATCTTTGATTGTTGTAGATATTTCTCCAAATATCCTTTGATATAGAAAAATTGTTGCTAAAGATAAAATTGTAACAAACAAAAAATGTTTTCTTCCACAACTCATATTGTGTTTAAGCATTCTTCTATTGTTTCTTCAAAGAAATTTGTTATGTGAAATATTGTTTTATTTATAAATTTATTTCTACTACCCACCTTCTTTCACTTTTTTTTAATTTTCTTTTGAGGCTATTGGTGAGGTTTCACTCTCCCCTTCACCTAGTCACCTAGATCTTTGTATGTTGAATAAAAATCTAGCTGGACAGAAGTGCAAATAAGGAAGAAAGATTTAAAGTGTTAGTTTATTAATTTTCCTTGTTCAAAAAAGGAACAAAGATGTCACTTTTTTTTCCAATCCTAAGTTTTGTTGTTTCTTTTGTAATCTTCTTTATTGCATTTTCAATAGCCTTTTGATTTTTATGGTGCATTTCTAATCCAGTAGGGTTAGTGCCCTTCAGATGAATCATTAATGATATTTTTTCCAAACAATGTTTTATAGCTATATACTAAAATATTAATTTTTCAATATAAATGATATTTTCTATAATCAAAATTTTCAATATTTAATTATTTATGACTCTTGTGGAAATCAATTTCTTCGCTTCTAACTATAAATTTAACCATTTGATTAAATATGTTATTTTTCCAATTTATTCTATTATGAGGGATTGTGAGTTTTTTGTTTATTTAGCTATTTTCCACATTTAATGTTTTTCTAAACTCTACTAAATGTCATACATGTATATGCATATGTATATGCACGCACACACACACACACACACACACACACACACACACACACACACAAATAGATCTACTTGTGAATTTATATGCATACATTCATATGTTTGTATGTGTGAGTGTGTGTGTGTGGTTTGACGAAAAAAAATTATCTTTAACTCTTCATTTTTAGTCAAGTAAATGCTTTTAATTAGTAAGATAAACTAAAAAGCAAGATTTTGAAATGACTTACTCTTGCGCAAAGATTAGAAAATACAAATAAAAGAAAAACAAAATACAATGATATAGAACAATTAAAAAAAGCTAGCAACCTAAAGAACCCCATCCTAAGAAACAAGAAGTTGAACAAAATAATTACAAACAATTATAAAAAAAGTATTTTATCTTGAGAGGGCTTAAAATTGAATCTTTCTATCTCTATATCCCATTTTTTTATAAAAATTGTCATTCAAACACTTTTTTTCTCTTCTCAAGAATATCATCCTCACTTGATTATCCCAATCAAACACCACACTAATACAAAACTTCTCTAAAGTATTTTCAAAAATATCATCCTCTTTTTTCACTCTGTCCATAAGACTACCAAACACCTCATAAAACTAAGGAACAACACGGAATCAAAGAAGAGATGATATTTTTAAAAAAAATAAACATTCAATGAAAGAATGGTAAAGTATGTGACAATGGTAACAAAAACATTACAGAATGCTTATATACGACTCTTACTATTGTAAACGATCTGAACTCAACAGAACTAGAAAAAAATTCCTCCCCTCCGATAATTTTGAATGAATGTGGAATCTCCAACAGTGGAAACTGCGTATAAATGCCACCCATTCACACAAAACAAATCACATTCAGAATGGACGTGATCTCATTAACAGCAAAAAATGAAGAATGGACGCGATCTAATTTCTTTTTTAGCACGGAATACGGAATACGGGATAACATATTTCCAAGTGGAGATTGCACTGTGTACTGGTTTGGTGTGTAAAGGAAACGATCTTTATCAAAAATCTAAACTAGGATTTATTTATATATTTAGCAAGCAGTGTTTTCTATTTAGTAAGCAGTACGAGTTACAACATACGAGTCCTTTGTAATTACTCAAGACGATGAAATAGCTGTAGATTCGTAGCTGTACAATCGCATCCAGAGAAATCGATGAAAGGGTGTAGACCAGTCTCATTCATTTCTCTTCATCTTTGCACTAGAAAATCATGTGACTGAGTGTGAAAAGATGCTCTATGTTGATCAGTTGATACAGGAATGGAGTACATTACACTTGAAAGGGATGGAAATTATTATTTTTATGATTTATTGGTCCAAGTTGATCATTGTTTTTAGGGATTTTTTATTTGTAATTTTTTTCTAGTTAGGAGAGACGTTTTATTAGAGCATTCTGATTTTGTGTTTCTTAAAATTTTGTATTTAAATTTCAACTCTTTTTTTTAATTCTTTATAATAATTTAGTTGGAAAGTCCCTTAATTTTAGTAAAGTTTCAAATGAGAAATATCAAATATAATGATGACACATCAACATCAACATGTTCTTTGTAAATGTGTCCAAAAGAACCCCTAAAAAGTGAGACCTATGAGTTATGTTTTATTGGTCTATCCATTTGTCATCACTTGATTTTGTTGTTTTGATCTTAAAAAAAGATATCATTGTACTATAGGTAGTCATTATAATCAATAACAACTTTAAAATCACAACTACTAGTATAATATTATCAAAAGAATCAAATATTACATCAACAAGGGCTATCACAACTATTAGAACACACTCAACTACTTGATCCTCTTCCCTATCAGGTATAGAACACTGGATCTTAGCTAAACCTCTGACTAAGATCCAAGGACTTTGGAGTATCTGTTGCACCAAATTTACCCACAACATGCTTGAGGCACAATCTAAGCCCTTATGACACCTAGGATTTGTGCTCGTTGAGACTTAATCTCTCACAGACTCATATTAACCTTTCAACTTCAATAGTAGATCAAAGACCCTTGACATTGTTGAGTATTTTAACTCTGTTCCTCTCAAATTTCATACTATGATTATTTGATAAGTCATGTGCTTATAGCTAGATTTTTGGTCCAAATCATCACATTGTCATGCATTATTTATGCATGCACATATATGTGTTTATATACACATATATGTACACACACACACACACATGTATATGCATATGTATGTATGTACATACATACATACATACATACATACATACATACATACATATATATATATATATATATAGTTGTATATACACATATGTATGTATACTTACATATATTAGAATGTTTAAAATAACTGAGAGGGGGGGTGAATCAGTTATCTAAGGTCCAGATGTACCAATTGAACTAACAAACACTTAAACTACTTCATATCTTATCATCCATTAGCTCGACCTCTATAGTAAATTTTTAATAACATAAAATAGCACTCCACTATCCTAAATATAACAGAATGTGGAATGTAAACATTAATAGTAAATTATGACAAATAACATCCACACAAATTTGACACTAAGATTTAACATGGAAAACCAATTTGAGAAAAACCACCAATAACATGTCACCAATCTTTCATTCTTCTAAAGTGACCTCTATTAGGATTCAACCTTGTTAAAGGTTACAAAACACATTGTTAAATGTAACCTTGTTAAGAAAATTATTCACCCTATTAGGAGTCGCCTTGTTAGAGAACTTTAAAATTCTCCTTGAATCCTTACATAGAAATGTGTTCAAACATGGGTTCCCTTGATTTAAATGTTTCAGGCTATCCATCCTTATCTTCAACACACTTTCCATATTCCAAGAAATTAACTTGTTCGGCTGAAAATTATGATTTCTCATAAACTATTAAAATGTTGTCCCTCGGCCAAAATAATGTGTTCTGACACTCGATCATCACTAGGTTACTCAGTCCCTACTAATTTTCTTGTTCAACACATTTATTGTCACTCAGTCAATACTGATGCTTGACCAACACTATTTTTGCTTGACTTATACTATGGCTCATTCGACACTAGCATCACTCAGCATGTATTGCAAGTTCCTTAATCTTATGCTTTGTTGCTTGGTCAAGCAAGTGCATTTAGTATATCTTTGATATCTTCTTTGAGGTTTTAGTACAATTCTCTTCTCCACTTGTAGCATGATTAAACAATTACCTTATCTTGTCAAAGTCTAACTAATCAAGTATTCATTGAGGTTTCTTCTTCACAACTCAACATTTCCTCTAGGTGCTTTTATTATGACCAACTTCTCAAATCCTCTTCATCAATCATATAGATATGACACTCAAATCAGATAGCAAACTATCTCACCAATAAGGTTTGACATTGATGAAAACATAACAATTGTCCTAATTGTAGTTTCCAATAATCTCCCTCTTTGGCATTGATGGAAAAACCTCTAGTCACCATACAATCCAAAACATATACCAAAATGAGAAAACTCCCTCTATGTACAATATCATATCTTTATTAATATCCTTGGTTTCACTCTGATTCTCATCCATGGAGCTTTGATATGCAACATATAAGCTCCCTCTATCATATCAGATCATGAAATCAATTAGACTCTTCTATATTTCTGACAACACCTTAGTTCTCTCTCTCATTTTCTATGCCTTACTTATGGTAACTTCTTCACAATATCTCTTTCTTCGTGGTAATCTCTCCCTTTGTGACAACTATGCCAAAGACACTTTAACTGTCTTATGCATTTTTTCATGTAGATATTTTCATTTTAGTACTGAATTCTTCATCTGTCATCTATGTATGACTAATGCAACATTTTGCCCTTCTTCGTTCATTACTAGTTTAGACAACTTCCAAAGCAGGGCTATCTACATCAACTTGTAAGATATTTTGATCAACACATTTTATGTAGAGCACCATTTCAACTTAAGTAACCTTGTTTAGGGGAATCACCCCCAATTTACCTCTTAAATATTCATGAGCATCCTTAGGTAAAGATTTAGTAAAAATATCAGTTATTTTCTACTTAGTATTCATATACTCCAATCTCACTTCTTTGTCTTGAACTAGCTCTCTCAAGTAATGATACTTGATAGCAATATTCTTCGTCTTCATGTGCATTACAAGATTCTTGGATATGTTAATAGCACTAGTGTTATCAAAATAGATAACAACTGGATCGATGATCTCTTCCTTCATACCTTTCAATAATTGCTTGATCCATGTGATATTTGAATAATTCAATGCTACTTCTACATACTCGGCTTCAACTGTTGATTGAGGAATGTAGTTTTCCTTCTTATTTTTCAATAAAATTAGTCTTTTTCCTATAAAGAATGCTTCTCCACTAGTACTTTTTCTCTCGTCAACATTTCTTGCCCAGTCTAACTCAATGAACACCTTCAATTCAAACTTATCATTCTTCACGTATTGCAATCCATAGTCTTCTATTCCTTCAAGATATCATAGTATCCTTTCCATTGCCATCATGTGATTCTCCTTAGGACTTGTAGAAAATATCGCAACTATCCCAACTGCTAATGTAATATCAAGTCTGTTGTGAACAAGATATTGTAGTTTTCCAATCATTGATCTATATAATTATTGGTTCATATCAATAGAATCATCATTCTTAGATAACTTATCTCTACTAGTCATAAGTGTACTAACTCCAATATTGAATCTTCCATTCCAAATGTCTTCAATATCTCCTTAATGTATTTGGATTGAGTAATGAAGATACCTTGTTTCATTTGATATACTTATAAACCAACAAAGAATTTGATCTCACCAAACATGCATAATTCAAATTCCTTCTTCATCTTATCAACAAATGATTTGCAAAATACTTCCTTGCCTCCAAGTTGTTGAAAATGTAATGCAAGCTATGTAATTGAGAAAGGGGGGTGAATCAGGAACCACTTAAACTTCTTTCTTTAAAACACTTTGTTACGTTGTTTAATCCACTTGCATGCATGAAACATAAAGTAGTAAAGTAACAACACCATAACACAATATTTGGTAACCTAGAAACCCTTTAAGTAGAAGGTAAAACTGGGGTGGGGATGACACCCATAATGCTTCACTACTATAGTAATAAAATTAGCCTGTTAAGGCTTATAAATGACCACTTCTGATGATCTTACTCAATTAAGAGCAATAAGGACTATTAGACCCACCTTGTGAAAGGATTCATACAATACAATTAAGTATGTGCTATGTTAGGATTTTTTGTAAAGGAATGTCAGGTCCACCCGGTTAAAGGATTTAGGACTGATGCACCTATTAGGATGAATCAATAGATTGATCTCTGAAATGCAACTATGATTGTTCATGAAGATCCTTTGAAGTAAACTAATCACCTAACTATGATAGATGAGTCTCTTCCTTTCCTTGGAATTCTTGTATCCTTCAGAAAATCTTCTCTTCCATATTCACTAATGTTCTTCAATCACAATTATTACATCTCATGTTTGGGTAAAAAAATACTTCATACTTATATGCATCCAAATAATTTATTCATAGGTCAGCTACAACATAATCATTTCCAAAAATAATTACCAAGTCGGTTCAATGCTATAGCTCAAGTCCAATGGCTTACTCAGGCGATGTTGAAGATACTCGGGCAACACTATCACCTTGGCTAACTCTGGCACTCGGCTGATACTAGATGCTCAATTCATGTTGATCACTTGGTAGAAACTATTGACTCATTTTTCACTATACTACTAGCATAATTATCACCTTGGAACAAAACTGCTTTGCTGACTTGGTTCACACTAGAGCTTAATAGACACTATCAACTTGGTTGACACTACATCTCCAGTGTGAACTGTCAACTCAGTTGACACAAAAACTCAGTTAACACTGCTTACTTCCTACACAGTTAGCTTTTTTTCATGGTTCCTTTGTGAGCTCAGTTAACACTGTAGATTGGAAACTTGATTACTATTGTCTTTCCATTATGACTAAGTGTTTTGACACTAATTGACAATATATCTTGCAATGAGATTAACAATCTCCCCATTTTTCATTAGTGACAAAAACACTTAACATACACAAGATCTAAAAAAAATTCTTCAGTCAAACTCCCCCTTTGAGTATGCCTTGTTCTTTGGCTCAGTTTGCACTGAGGACTTTGCAACTTGGTTTGAACTGAAAACTCTATTTTTGGTTTTTCAAAATTGTTTTTGTTTTACTACTTTTTGTATATCTTTCCTAATGTACATATTTTCTCCTTCCTATGCATATCTCCCTTTACATGTATAAATATGTACATTCTACTTTATCTATATACTTTCCTCCTCTATACACCTTCTTTCCCCCTTGTATATCTTCTTTCCCCCTTTTTTTGTTACAAATGCCAAAAAAATTGCAAGGTTATGCCAAAATGATAAAGAAAATCATTTTGTTCCTTTAAAATTATAGACAAAGTCTTGTCCTAGTTATCTTGTAGCACCTTCAAGATGTGTAGATCAATTTGAAGCTATTTTGATAACTCATACATATGATCTGCAACTAACAAATTTGTGTCTTTAACCAATGTCCTTGCATGATCCATTATTTTCTTCATTATGTCCATGCGGTGAAGTATCATACCTTGTATATAAATCAATGTTGCTCTTATTCTAGCATGTTCCCTTAGCAATTTTTCCTGAAGAACTATCAAGAACCTGGTTTTTACAAAATGAATGGAACTGGAGCTAGGATTAAGTGCCAACTGATTTGTACTATCCTTCAATTCCATATCAACTTTGGCCAGTTTCTCTTTTATTTCCTTGATAAATTTAGTGGAATCACTTACCATTACAAATAAAGATCTACAACATTATTTGCAGTGATTTCTAATGCAAAAATTAAAGTAGATAGTTCTACTTGATCTATTGATATCTTTTGTGCTACACTTTCTAGCACTTTATTCTCAAAATTCCTTGGTTTTCTTGGCTTTGAGGCAATAACCATAGCAGTAGACCTTGTAGATCTTCTTAGTGGAGGCCTGGATAGGGTCTTTACCTTATTTTTAAGAGGTTCCTCTGCGTCTTTTTCTTCTTCTTCATTTTCCTCTTCCTCTTCCTCATCTTCTTCCTCTTCTACATCATCACCCTTGCCTTTAGTGAGTTTGAGAGTAGAATCTAATTTGGCAAAGTTTATTTCAATGTTATCTCTAGCCTCTTCTTCCCTCTCTTCAAAATTTGAGGAATCTAGTAATCTCAAGTGAGATTCTTCTCTTAGCTTCATCATATGTTCCAAAATAAGTAGCCTTGGGCTCCACGGGCTCATTGATGAGTAGCTCAAAAATTTATTTTGTATCATCAATATTCACCTCATATGCCAAAGGTTTTACCCATGCAATTCTTGGTTGGGTTGCTTGTATGTGAACTCTGTCACACTCAACTAGGAAGCATATATCTTGCTCATAATCATCTACATGTTCCTTAGTGATACTAAGCCTTCTTTACATCCTTTCTTTCAAATTTTCAAAGTATGCATCCGTGATATTTTCAAAGTTCTCACCCATGTCATTTATGAATTCATTTATCTGATACAAAACTGGGGTGTCTTTCTTCCAAACAACATTTCCTTTTGAAGGAAAGAATTTATGAACATAAAAGAATAAATAGACTAAAAGTGAACTAAACTTACATGTGTTGTTCTTTGAAGCTTGAATACTCTCCATGTTCTTGCTTAGCTAGGTGTGTTGAATCTTGGAAAGGTCAAAGGATACGTTCTTCTTGACAACCTTGTATGCTAGGTCTACTATCTCACATGGCATGTTGTTTGCATGGCTTGAATGGTAGATTTTGTGCACAATGACATGGATGCTAAAATTGATTTCTATGTCTCTCACATTATTTAGCTTTATGCCTCTTCCATCCCATTCATCTAGGGTTAGCTTTGTCAGTTCTTCCCAACTTAGGGTTTTGGCAGCCTTAGATTTCGCTGTCATTGAATACCATTTTATCTTGTGAATCATCATCTTTGTGATGGGATAGGTATATTCAAACTAGAATAACATATCCTTTACTCAACTTAGTATAAGCCTAATCCATTTAACTTGGAATTTCCTCAACATATGGATGATGTGGTTCAAACCCTTGATATCCATATGCTTGTGCTTTGGCTTCAACACATCATTATTGCATAATGCACCATATGCCTGATCTAACTCAAGATTCCCTAATTCTTGAATAAAGCAATGATAAAATGGCCTGATGTCATGAATGAGAAGTATCTTTGGAGGGATTGATGAGTAAGCTCCTTGAGGATCCTTCCCCTAGGAAATTGTTGGAAAAGGTTAGAATTTTAGAGGAATGCAATCTGAACTTTTTACCAACATTTTTGAACCCTTCTTGACCTTTGAACTAGAAGATGATATCATGATGTTTGGTTGATGAAGGACTTAAATTTGTTGTGTTCGTCTAAGAATTTCCTTCAACAAACTTGCACCTAATCACTTTGGAGTTGAGGAAAGCTATAATTTTTAGAAAACTTTGAATTCATTGTGAAAATGCAATTGTGATTTCTCCTTTTATCAATCTTTTTTTATTTTAGGTCTTCATTAAGTGTTTCATACCTAGGTAGGTAGAAGAAACTATCACTAACTAACCATGCTTGGTTGAGTTAGTGACTTGATTGAGTCTACCCATGATTAGTTAGGTCTAAGGAGTGACTCAGTTTGGTCTAATAACTTGGTTAGGCCAAAGGAGTGACTCGATTAGAACTAACCACTCAGTTTGGTCTGAGTCTTTACTTCTATCCAAGTACATCTAATATGCTGATTTGGACTATCTTGCTTGGATGATTGGAGTTGATGTGGCATATGAGTTTGATCATAACTCTAGTGGCCTCCTTGCATGTTTAGGTAGAGATAATTAAATTATCTAGTCCATTGTCTTAGGTGTCAATAACCTCACTTCTTTCATTTGAATTCTTTGGAGATTTCCTCACCCATTGTTGCTTCATTTGAGTCTTGATATTGTTAGCCTCTAATTTATTTTCATCTTCAATTTTACCTCTATTCATGTAATTATTTTCTAGATGACCAATTTTTTTGCATATATAGCATCTTTTGGTAGGGTTTCTCTTTCTGAGGTGAGTCTTCATGCAATTAGCTCCATTGTATCCAAACTCTCCATATAGATAACATTTGTACCAAGTGTTATAGTCCCAACCAAAGATTACTTTAGCAAGTTGTTTAGTACAATTCCAATTCTTGGTTTTGCACTTTGAAGATTTATGACATTGTGTGTTGCATGTGAAACATTTTCCTTCAAACTTAGTTTTCTCTGTGCATTCACTTGCTCAATGTTCAGGTTTGTCACAACTGTAACATTTGCCAATAAATTTTGACTTTCCATCACTCCAACATTTATTTGACATATGTCATGTTTTTCCACAATGATTGCATGTAGGTTTTTTTGTTTTGAGCTTCTTACTATGATGACTCTCCTTGTTCAGTGTAGCCCAATCCTATTTTTCCTTGATGTCTATTATAAGATATTTCAACTAACTGATCCATGCTTGCTTGTGATCTCAACATTCTTTCATTGGTTTCTCTTTCTACTCTAAGATCATTCCTAAGTCTTTCATTTTTGTCCTTAGATTGATGACTTCTTGATTTTCATTGTTCAACTTATTTTCCATATCTACTTGATCCAGTGAATTTCATTATCTTTTTCTTCTATACTATTATTGAGTAGTCTTTTGTCTTCTTCTGTCGTATTCTTGTTATTTTCAGCTTTGTTCTTTTGTTCCATGACTTTACATATCCTGACTGAATGAATATCCTATTCTCTTTTCAATTTTTTGACTTCTTCTTGTAGAATAAGGTTCCTTCCAAGTAGATCTTCTATAGCTACATCTGTTTCATTTGAACTTCTCTCTTGGAAAATATCTTCAATTCTTTCTTCCATGTAGAGAATTTCATTCATCTTTTCTACTTATTCTTTTCTTCTTTTTTAGAGATTGAGAAAGTTGCTCCTTCAGTTTCTTGATTTGATCCATGGCCACATGTAGTTCCAACTTTTCATTCTCAATAGCTTTCTCTAGCTTGTATACTTCCATTGTCTCTCATCTTTTCTCTCGAGTGGCTAAACTTTCTGATATGAGAACCTTGCTCTGATACCAATTGTTGGAAATATAATGTAAGCTAGGTGACTAAGAAGGGGGGGTGAATTAGGAACCACTTAAACTTCTTTATTTAAACCACTTTGTTAAGTTGTCTAATCTAAATGCATGCATGAAAAATAAAGCAGTAAAGTAACAACACCATAACACAATATTTGGTAACCTAGAAACCCTCCAAATAGAAGGTAGAATTGGGATGGGGATGACACCCACAATGCTTCACTACTGCAATAATAAAGTTGGCATGTTAAGGCTTGCAAATGATCACTTCTGATGATCTTACTCAGTTAAGAGCAATAAGGACTATTAGGCCCACCTTGTGAAAGGATTTATACAATAAAATTAAGTATGTATTCTATTAGGAGCTTTTGCAAAAGATTACTAGGTCCACCCAGTTAAAGAATTTGGGATTGATGCACCTATTAGGATGAATCAGTGGATTGATCTCTTAAATGAAAATCTAATTGCTGATGAAGATCCTTTGAAGTAAACTAATCACCTAACTATGATAGATGAGTCTCTTCCTTTGCTTAGAATGTTTGTAGCCTTTAAACAATCTGCTCTTCCATATGTGCTAATGTTCTTTAATCACAAATCTTACATCTCATAGTTGGGTAAACAAAACACTTCATACTTATATCCATCCAAATAATTTCTTCATAGGTTGGCTACAACATAATCATTTCAAAAAATAATTACCAAGTCGGCTCAATGTTGTAACTTAGGTTTAATGGCTTACTCAGGTGATGTTGAAGGTACTCAAGCAACATTGTCACCTTGGCTAACTCTAGCACTTGACTAATATTAGATGCTTAGTTCATGATGATCACTCGGTAGACACTACTAGCATGGTTTGTACTGTACTACTAGCTTGATTATCACCTTGGAACAAAATTGCTTTCCTAACTCTATTCATACTAGAGCTTGGTAGATACTGTCAACCTGGTTGACACTACATCCCAGTGTGAACTATCAACTTAGTTGACACAGAAACTCAATTGACACTACTTACTTCCTACATAGTTAACTTGGTTTGCATGGTCCCTTTGTTAGCTCGGTTAGCATTGTAAATTGGAAACTCGGTTACTACTATCTTTCCATTATGACTAAGTGTTTTGGCACTAATTGATAATATATCTTGCAATAGAATTTACACAAATATGATATCATCAAAAAATATTTTAGATAGTAGTACCTCATTAATTTTACAAGTCTTAAAGTATAGATTGTTGTTATCATTAGTTCTTGCAAAACCAATCTTCACCAAATAATTATGCAGTCTTTCATACCATGCTTTAGGGGCTTGTTTCAAACCATATAGATCCTTGTGTAGCTTTCATACCATATTCCTTTTTCTAGCGTCAAAAAATCCTTCAGGTTGCTCTATGTACACTTCTTCTTTTAGTATCCCATTCAGAAATGCATATTTGACATCCATTTGGTATACCTTAAATCCTTTATAAGAAGAATATGCAAGTAGAGTTCTAACTCCTTCTAGTCTTATAATAGGTGATAAATTTTCCTCATAGTCATTTCCTTCTTCTTGTGCATATCCTTTAAATACCAATCTAGCCTTGTTCCTTGTGACTTCACATTTTTCATTCAGCTTGTTTTTGAATACCCACTTTGTTCCAATAACATTTTTGTCCTTAGGTTTAGGGTGTCCATGTTCTATTATTTTCTATCTACTAAATTTCTTCATTCATTTCTTGTATCTTGTCCTCATTCTCTAAAGCTTCTTTTACAGATTTGGGTTCAAACTCACAAAATAAACATGTCTCACTTTTGAGTCTTTTCCTTTTCATAACATCATATCCTTTATCTCCAATAATCTATTTAGTTGTATGATGTCTTCTCACATATTTTCTAATATAGGTTCTTTCCCTCTCTCTTCTACTATAGATTCAACTTGATAAATGATTTCAAGATCATTTTCTCTCTCTTATTAAAGTTTTGGTTCATGATCAGCTTTCTCGACAATGTTGTCTTGATGTTCAGCTCCTTCTGTTTGTGACTCAACATTATTTTCTTGTTGCTCAGCACCCATAATCTATTGCTCGACAACTTGCTATTGCAACTTGATATTTCTAATTTTTTGTTGATTTGCAACTTTATTCTCTTGTTCGATTGTGTAGGGAGCACCTTCATTCACATATATGAATGTACTATAGTCTTTAGGTTATATATATCATTCAACTTTATTATTTTCTACATATTCATCAACTTTCACATTTGCACTTTCCACAACTTTGTTAGTGTTAGAGTTCAAACACTTATAAGTTTTTCTCTTAGTGGAATATCCTATTGGTTCCTAAATTAACAGTTCTTTAATAACCTAGTGATAAGAACACATACACCTAGCAGCATATGATTCTCATGTTTAGTGTACCTATTCAGACACTAGGGCCAACTATATGTCTATTTACTCTGCTTCTTCTTCAAGCTCTGCAAGACCTAGGCAGGTGGACCTCAGATTCTTTATATGGTACCAATGTCAAAGCATATAATTGAACCTATATAATAGATAAAAACCCCTCAATCTTATAGGCTTATAAAATAACATAGACATGAAATATCTATTAACATAACCTATGAATGAGATAAGCTAAGTGAGGGTAACTCTTTTCAGCTCTTCAACATGAAAGAAAAAGATATTTGATTAATGATGTTGAATATCAGCATAATTGAGGTATGCAATAGCAAGAACATGTAATCTCCAAGTTGATCAGTCACTTCTTCATTGGGCATAAACTAAGTCAGAAACATACACCAAGATACCCAAAATATAGTCATATACCCAAATATTTGATCTAGCAATTTACCTTGCAAATAGACATCTACCTTCAAATGAAATTCATACTTATCAAATCTTGCTATGATCCCTGCAATTTTTTCAACGCATATGAAGCAATTTATTTGAGTCCTTGACCCAACAACAAGATACACAATAGCATACAACTTCAAAGCCAAGTTACAACTAGACAATATGCACTTTGGACATATATCAATAGGAAACTACAAACCCATATAGAGGAGAAAATTTTCAAAATGAACCTTTCAATAAAACTCTATATTCATTTTCTTGAAATTAACACATCAAGTGTTTGCAAAACTCAAAGAAAACACAATGGACAACTGTATTTAACTATTTTCTTGTAAGAAATTACAACTATTGTTCATAATAGAGAAAGTTTTCAGAAATGGGGAATCATAGTCATGGAAAACCTTCATACTAGAACCATCCTTGTGGTATCACAGTTATGAAAATATTTTCAATAAAAATCAGAACCCTATTTCATATCACAATGGTAAAATAGGAACCCCATCCTCCTCATCTTGGAAATTTTTATATAGAGAAGGATTGTAAAAAGCTATAGATGAGAGGAGTTCACATGTAAAAATTCTACAAATACAGAGATATTTCTATATGTTAATGTTAAAACATTCTCTGCATTTGGATAAAATAGAGGAAGTAGTTGCACAGTTGGCCGGAGGAAATTATAGGAGTCTTTAACTTAATTTTATTTGTCTTCTACTTCCTTTAATCATATAAATATCCAACTACTTATTGTCAACATGGCTTGAAACTCAGCAACTACTTCCAAAATAGCTAATTCTTTCTTGTTGGTCATTCCATGAATCTAATTCAATCTAATTTTCCTTACTCCCATAGTCCACCTAAAAATCTAATCACCATCAAAACTATGCAACTTTGACCATCAACTCATCCCTTTGTTCTATGCTGACTTGAGCCTTATTTTTCTCCTACTCTAGCTCCATGGTCTGAGTAATTAAATTGGTATTTTTTGCCACCTCAGTCAAATCTCCAATTGACTGCCCAACAAGAGCCACATGTCACCATCAAATAGGTTGGGCGCATCACCTTGTCACCTTCTCACAACCTCATGGCCTTGAAACCAAACTGTTATGTTATGCTTGCGATGATGTGATTTCTCTTTGTCACTACTTTGATGCCCTCTTTCCTTTTTGAATATGTTGACCTATGATCTTGTGATGACTGCATACTAACCACAAATCACTCCATCATCATGCAAAAAGGTTAATCTTTTAATTTTTTGCAACTTTTCCATAGAGACCTCGAGTTAAATTAAATTGCATGTGACTATGTGATGGTGTTGAGTGTTAACTTTTGCATTGATTTGCATCTCTATGACCTCAAGCCCATAGTTATCATTAGCACTTGTGATGTCACAATGACCACCATGGTAATCTTTTTGCTTAATCACACCATAAAACATTCATACTAGAAAATAGTCACAACCATGTGATCCATT
This sequence comes from Cupressus sempervirens, assembly GCA_028749045.1. Taxonomy (NCBI): domain Eukaryota; kingdom Viridiplantae; phylum Streptophyta; class Pinopsida; order Cupressales; family Cupressaceae; genus Cupressus; species Cupressus sempervirens. Next base: position 747,495,228 of record CM053785.1, read on the forward strand.
GAATTGCCTCTTAGCACCCCTAACTACCTAGTTAGCCTTCATAGCCACAAAGCTATGTTGACCAATAGAAAATCATTTTGCACTATCACACCCTTTAATGTGGTTAGCAATTATAAGGAAGAGATGTTGAGCTTGGAACAATTTTGCAAGATCATGACATAAAACATGTTAGAGGCAAAACATTATAATATGAAAATTAATCAAAAGACTTAGGGATATAGAAATTTAAAATGAATAACCATAAGTTTTGATGTACTCCTATTTTATCTTTGCATGTTATTTTTATGAATACTTTAACAAAATACATGACATGACCATTTCTAGGATTTTGTTCATAGAATAGATATATTTTTAAAAACCCAAAGTAGTCTAGATACATTTCTTCTTGATTTTCACAGGTTATTTCATATTTTTTGATTGGATAAAAAATCAGGCCAATAGTGGTTCTATGTGGGGATGCTTGTCCCTCGTATGCATGGAAAGGATTTAGAATCACTGGAAGAAGTAGACCATGGACATGACATCAACACTTCCTCTGAGCATCTTTATTAAAAATAATAGGCCTACTCTAACTATACAAGCTGATGGCCCTAGGCCACCAACACTTCGCAAAACTTCTTACCTCTATCAAAAACATAATTTTCATTTACATATTCTTGAGGTAAGTCATAAGTATCATTTCCATCAGTTTCACATCAAAATCCTTCATTAGAAGATTACGTGAAACAAAATTATTCTCATAGTGCATATAAAAACTTGAATCACTCTCTCCATCTTGCTCACTATGAAAATGCATATCAACATGCTCTTGAATACAACAAGCAAACTGAGAGTCTTCAATATCAAAAGACTCACACATGCTATTAATAGGAAACACAAAGGCTTTATATTCCACTTTGTTCACAAAGTTGCATGTCAAGAAATTGCAACTCACCTTGTTTAACTGAGTGTGAAGAGTACATAAAATCTGATCCCTGCTCACTTGTAGTCTCATTATTCATCCAATAAAATTTATCATGTGCTAAAACTCCTTTACACTAAAAAAAAATTCAGTCACCAAGTTTGAAAATCTATCATGAAAATGTTGATCTAAAATATGCTGATCAAAATCATAGCCTTCATCTAACAACTTGTTAGAGTGAACTTTAAACTCATCAAACTTATCACCACAAGATTTATTAGCATAAAAGGAAATCTTAGAATTATAAATACAACATTCACAATTTTCCTCTTCATCATAAGAAAAATCAAAAATTATTGCAGCACTATCACCATGAAAAGAATATACAATAGTACCAAACTTCCCTTCAATCACATCCCCTACATCTAACAATTCGTCATGTGCATAGACATTCAAGGTACTGTCATTTAATACACCTCCAAAATCTAACAAAGATAGTTTGGATTCTACGTCTCTTTCCACATCAAAGTTTTGGGAAGTGACTTGACTAAATGAAGAGACATCATAAGGGAAAATATGAGCATCCTTAAAAATACTTACATACTTTTCAAAATCATGAGATAAAAAATCTAAAATTTCATTAGGGCTTAAGAAAATCTCCTCACAAATCTTCTCCTCTCAGTTGTGATTATTATCTAGATGACATGAAGAACTTATAATAGTAGAAACATTAGTATGACAATCTAAAAAATTAGAATCATCATTACACTCATTTTCATCATGGTAAGAATTACCTCTACTAGTGTTATACACTTCTTCAATTTCATATACACTGTCACATGATTCATTCTTAGTTACATTTCCATCTTCCTCGTGTTGCCTGCAATCATCTAATTCACTAACTTTTGAATCCCTCTCTCCAAACTTGGAAGACAAATTATCATTATCTATAGATTCAATACATTAATCTTGACTTTCAGCACATTCACTAACATCATTAGAAGATATAACGTGAATTCTATGAATTATGTTGTTATACAAACTACTTTCCACCTTCTTGATGTATTCCTCAACTTTCAAAATCTTTTGTAATCTCAAATGTGTTGGCCAATTAACTAAATTGGGCATAAAAATATCTAGGAAAACAATAGGCCATGAAGACTCCTTAGGTCTTAAATAAATATGCAGCTCCATGATTGCTAACTTAAACTTGATATAAACTTGAAAAGCAGTTTAACCTACTATACTTCCTACTACATTTCTTATGAAATTGACCATCTTATTGTGGAGTTCCTATTTCAACATAGAAATATTTCCAAATACACTTTCATATCTTTTAGAACTTGGTAGACTAACCTCAGACCTGATATCTAACTCCATTTTAAAACAAAAACTTTTACCTCTTTCTCCTAGTGTTGATATTCACTAAATAGAGGCAACCATTTCTTTTCATTTAACTTTCATGAAAGAGGAACTCACGAAAAGTAAAATACCTTTTAGTGTTGATGCAAAACTTCGTCTACTAATTTTGGCATGGGTGTAAACTATGAACTCCTTCACACCATTGATCAAAACCATGTAGAGCCACCACCTCCTTGAAAAGGGAAAATGAGATCACAGTTGTGATCGACTTTCTAACATTTAGATTTCTTACAATAGTAGATGCATACAACACTCAACTTTAATCAAGAACATATACTTCTTTCCCAAGAGCAACTATCAAAAGCTTCAGATCTTCCCATACAAACTAAAAGTCCTTCAAACCCTTTTTTTAACATGAAATCAACTACGATAGATTGGTATAGAGATATAGAGTCACCACATAAAAAATAATTTGTCACTTGACAAATCTGAACTAGACTTTCAATTACAGGAAATATGCAAATCATCAAACCATTCTTATAGATTTATAATCCTCAAAAAGACAACAATACACTTTTGTTCATTCTTGACTTTGAACACTATAGCACTTTGAAGACAATTTTCAGCTAAACTAATTGATGATGGAAATACTACTAATAGTGTAATCTTCATTCATCTCTCAAAGCTACTATTGTCCTAAATAAAACACTACTAGGAGACATGAAACTTCAACATGACCTTGTTGCTGATAAAAATTTGCACATGCCTTTCTTCTAACCATATTGAATCACCTTTTAGATTCAATACATCCCTAATAGAGTCACCATTTTGTTAGCTCCTAAATTAACAATTTTTAAATAACCCAGTGATAAGAACATGTACACCTAGGGGAAACTAATTCCCATGTCCAATGTACCTATTCAGACACCAAGGTCAAATTTAAGGCTATTTACTCTCCTTCTTCTTCTTTAGGCCCTGCAACACCTAGATGGGTGGAACTCAGATTCTCTATATGGTACAAGTATCAAAGCATATAAAAAAATCTATATAACAGCTAAAAAAGCCTAAATCTTCTAGGCTTATGCATATAACATAGACATGAAATAGCTATTAAGTCTCATTTTGAATTCATTCCAAGTTATTCTGTGAAGTCTCATTTTGAGCTATTGTCAATTCTGCATTTGTGCTTAAGTGTCAAGCAGCAATAGAAGGCCTTGTTTGCAATTCAATATCTTGCACCTAGTAATGTTTTAGGACTTGCCTCTTTGGGAGTGTTTAGCATCTATACTAGAGAACCTATGTTTCAGATTTTGAGTCATTTCAAATTTGTTTGACTAGGTTTTGAATCCCTTAAAGTTGGTTGTTTATTGTTGTCATGCTGATGCAAAATGTTTAGAATTCTAGAAGACCCTATTTGATCTGTTATAATTTTGACCTAGTTAACCAAAATACTAAAATTCCTTTTGTGTTGCATTCTAGAGGTTAGAGACATGCTATGTTTTCATTTTGAGCCTATGACGAATCTGTTTGATCAATTTTCAAATGTGATTCCAAATGCAATTTCTAACTTTTAACTAGTATTAAGAGTTGGTACCCCTATTCGTGATGCTTTAACTCAAAATCCATGATAGATGAGATCAAATGGATTGAACCACTATGTTGTACTCTAAAAATACTTTTAATGTGCCAATTTTCAATTCTTGAAAAATCTATCTGCACACTTTCTTGGGTCAATTCCATTTGCTACAAATTATTTTCTCTCAGTGTTTCCAAGATACAAATTCTGAGTAGCCCACTTTGACCACTCACCAAAAGCACCCAGTTATTTATCATGAGTCCTAATCCCAAATTTATATTATCCTCATGACAAAAATCAGCACCCCATTTTTCATTTTCCCAAAAATCAGTTTACCCAATTTGTTGAGCCAAATCCAAACGTGATTTATTGTTTATTGACATGTTTTCTTGCAGGCAGTTCTAAGAGGGCAACTTTGAAAATCAATATATTTTGACTGAGAATTCATCATGAGATGAGATTCGACAGGGTAGGAGTATGTGGAACACATAATTAGTATTTTCAATTTTAGAACCCAGTTAGGTGCTTGTGTTAGTTTTTAAGGCCAGTCAAAGGCCCTCCTGACACAAAATTGACAGTTTGCAAAAAGATGTAAAATGAGCTTCAAATTCACTTTCAATGGTTGAATTTATTTCAAATTAGTGCCGGAGGGTGAATAAGTTATTTTTGCATTTCAATTGTTTGAAAACGAATTTTTTTATAGTAAATATGGTTTTAGACAAAGGAATTCAGATAGGTTGCTAGGCTCCATGTCATTTTCTGTAAGAACAATAATGGAGAAAAGATCACAAGAATTGAAGAATATTGGTTATTCATTGGGAATTGGAAATCCCAGGGTAGCCTTTTGAAAGGATCTTAAGTTGTCCCAGAAGAAGTTATTTGATCCACAAGATAAGGTCCTTTAGAGGGGAGATGCCCACGATGGGTAGAGGCGTCCACATTCTCAAGAGACAGGGATAGAAAATTTTCAACCTAGTAGAGGGTCTGATATGAGCAAGGAAAAGAAGATAATGGTGCATAACATAAATGAGAACCAAACAATCTTGTCAAATGTTAGGGAAACAAGCAATTCCAGTGGCCATCCTTTTTCAGATAGAAAACTTTTTGATTGTCGACCAATTATAATTAATTGAGAAGAAATTGAAAAACCCAAACATGATGATCCGGTGAAAAAGGAAGCATCAGCTGTTCAGGAGAAGGGGAAGGAAAGTGAGTTTAATCTTGATGATTTAAATGCCAATAAGGGTCCTAGATTGAGGACAAATTATATTGAAATTAAATAGTTAATTAGTCCTAAATATAAATGTGCAAATGAGAATGTAAGAAGAAGCAATTTAGAGTTGCATTCACTGGTGGAAGATCCATTGCCCAATGTGTTGAAAGTTGCTAAAAGTTGTGCTGCAAGGAATGAATTTTTTCCTAGTGTTGTCCACTTAGATGGAAAAAAGAAACTAGAAAAGAAAAATGATGAAGTTAAAGAAACTATATTGCTAGAAGACAATGCAAGTCTAGATAATCGGGCTTATGCATAAAGGGAAAGAAGCCTTCCTAAGGCATAAACAAATGAAGGCAGGGTAGTCCATAGCAGCCCACGACAATCAAGGAGACACCCACACAATGTTATAAAGAGTTTCGCATTTGAAAGGGAAGTGCTCTAATTATAAATTTCATAAGGCATACCAATCAAACTCCATGGGCAAGGTAAAAGCGGGAATGCATAGATCATGCAAAAAATAGAGAGCACGTAGTAGAAAATGTTGAAAAGAGGCATCCACATTCACATGAGATAAAAAGGAGATGTCCAGCCAATAAAGGAAAACCATGTCCAAGAAGAAGCCACCAGTCTTACAGTGAATTGAAAGAAGCCACTGGAGGGAAGTAAGGAAAGGCAGCAAATAGTTTGAAAAGGAAATTAAAATAATGAAAAGTCAGTTGGCATCCATTTTCTTTTCCAACCTTCGTCTAGCTAATGGAGATATGCTCATATTTGATTCTCATATTGATCGCTACTGGACCATTGCTTTGGGCTACATAGCATCTCAGAGATCCCATTTGTAGAGCAAGCCGCGGCTTGGTGAAAGCATAGCGCCACATTGGAACAAGAGTCAATGAGGCAAAGCAAGATTTTATTGAAGCAGGCATTCCTTTCTATTCTTTTTCAAGTTTTGATTTTGTGGAGATGTTTTTCGCGTGAAGTTACTAGAGCTACAAACTTTGAGACACCAACTCATAGGTATAAGAGGAGACGTCAAAGCAATTAAAGAGTCCATGCCAAGGAAATCCATGAGTAGGGGGGTCATTTCTTCTAAACTAATTTTATTTAAACAATGCTTGGAGATTCAATTGAATCGAAGGAACAAGGCCATGACAAGGGATATAAAACAAGAGTCGCATAGAGAAAAAGGAATGAAAAATTGGATGCAAGGACGAGCAAAGGAAAAATCCATGAAACCACATTTATCCCACATTGTTAGTGTGGGGAGACTTTTACGCATTTAAATACAAGATTACCCATGCATTAACTTATCTTAAAAGACAAGCTCTTTTGTGAATGCAAGGCCATCATATAGAGGGGTCTAGCTAGAGGCCATCGCATTTAACATTTTAAGCTGGAGGTGGCATAAGCTGATGTAGCACACTAAAAGAATGGAGGATAGGATTGTGCCACATGGTGCATCCTATTGTGGGTGCTTCCCCACTTGGGGAAGTTGCTCGATGGATAAGTAAAGCAGTAATGCACCTGGGCACCATTTGGCAGTGGGCCTGGGTTGGAGGTGACATGGTGGGGGTTAGTTAGGATGCTGATATGGAGGTTGTGCAGCCAATGAGAGGCTACCACATGGTGGTGCTTGGAGGACAATACACTGATGCCACATGGCACCACATGAATGGTTGGCTAAGGGAGACATAAGGGGAAAATTAAAAATTTTAGAAAAATAATACCTTTTTCTACTTTGAGCATTTAGCTTTCAAAATTGAAAATTTTTTTTTAAGACAATGATGCTTTTTCTATAGTTTATACTATAGGAATATTTTAAAAAATTCAATTTTAATTTAAAATGCTCTATTCATAATCATAAGCCTATTTTTCAAATGGCTACCAGAGGCCCAAATTTTACCCAAAATATGCACTTCAATATACCATTGGAACTAAGATGAAACAAACTTTTTGAATATGGAGTTAGTTTTTGCACAACTATTCACCGATTTAGTCTATAAGAAAATTTGTAATTTCTAGGGCATTCTCAGTAGAATGGGCAAATTTCATCATGGAGCATTAAAATTGGCTAGGAGGCATATATAAAAGATTGTTGAAGCCTGAAGGTGGAAAAAACAATTTTGAAAAGATTATATTGCATTCTAGAGGCCATTTAACTAATTTTTACCTTTGCCTTGATTGGAGATCTGGCATCAAAAGAATTTATGTTTCCATCAAGTTTTTGAATCACTTTATGCTTTTGGGAGGCAAAATGATCAAGGATTTGATTCACCAATTTCTGAGAGAGATCAAAGAGATTATTTTCACTGTTAGGAGAGGTTTTTCAAGTGGACACATGTTGTCTTCACAACAAATCTGGGAATTCACTCTCCTCCTATATCTTTCTTTCTATCATCCATTGTAGAGGTTCCAATTTGTTTGAGAAAAATGACTCATTGCTATGATACCATGTGTGTTCCAATCTGGAGTTTTCTCAGATCTATGAGACCAATGGTTCTAGTTTTTGATATGTTTTCTTGACTGTGACACCACATTCTTTAGCATTCTCTCTTGTAGGAACAACAATAGTGAAAAGAATAGATAAAGTTCAAATCTATTAGGTGTTTCTATGTTTTGATTTCATGCATTTGAATGTATTTTTTCAAAGAAATGAATATTAATAAGCCATAATTTCTTTAGTTTCATTTTGATTCTCGTCTCCTATCTCAGTAATCTATAGTCTTATGTGGTCTAGGAACAAAGAGCTGAGATCTATTTGCATCCCTTTAATGTTGTATGTCATATATGTTTTGTTGTTGGAACAAAGAGCCAAGTAAATTCTTGATGTGTTTGACAGGGTTGCTGGTTATTTAAGAAGGATACTTCATGAGAATGAGATATGGATGAATACCAATGTCTAATTCACAAAGTGATAGGATAGATCTAATGTCTTGGTGTATGAAATATGTCATTGATATCATAGATGGATGCATTAGATTCATAGAATTGCCCAATAGATAAGGCATTGATTAGCTACAAGATCAATTCGTTATTACTACTACATATTTGAGGTTTTGTTGAATTCAACATCATTAATCAAAAAAAACTTCCTTTCATGTTGAAGAGCTAAAACAAAATGCCCTCACTTAGCTTATGAATTGCATTATCTTGCATTTGGCAACTACAAATCTATGTCATTGCATGAGTTAATAGGAGAATTAAGGGATAAATCTACTTAATAGATTCAGGAATATGTTTTTGCGTTGGTACCATATTAATTGAATCTAAGGCCCACCCACCTAGATTTTGCAGAGCCTAAAGTAGAAGAAGGGTCTAGCCTTATAATTGGCCTGGTGTTTGAAATGACATGTTAAGGATGGGAGTTAGCTGCCCCTAGATATGTCTTGTTCTCATCAGGGTAATTTGAAACCCGCAACATTTCAAAACACCAACAAAATGGTGACTCCACTGGGAATTTGCATGCAGAAAGAACCAAAATCTCTAGCATGAAATAGATTGGATATATATATATATATATAGCAAGATGTGTTTCTTATTTCCTTACTAAGGTTTCATGTTCCCTAGTATCCTTATTCATTGATAGCAGTAGTTTGACTGAATTGAATACATTGTAGTATCAAAGTCATTTGGCATTTTGATAAGTTGCTATCATAATTTAGAATCAATGTTAAGTTCTTTCACTTTGTCAAGAGTGTGAAATTTTCATATTATTGAATAACATTTTCAAATACCTGTTGTAAATTATGAACCAACTTGTTATGTTTTACAAGTTTGGTAAATATTTTCTCACTAAGTGAGTGGTGACTCAAAGTTATATCTCTGCACCAGTGCTTCATGAATGTGAAGGTATTTTGAAGGATGCAACAGTCGGAAAGCAGGTTTGAAGAATTCATCTCAAGTTCTTGACAATGGGTGAAAGAATTAGGTGAGATGCAATGCAAATGTTACTAAATCTAGATAATATTTGAATCTGTTGTTATTTGCAGCATTGAAGTAGTTGCATGCATTAGTATTGAAAGGTATTTCCCACTTTCATGTGACTTAATTGACATGAAAGTAAGCTTTACAAATTTTTCTCTATCAAGTGGTAATTTTAGCACTAAGTAGGAGATTGGTTTGATTTATCTCAGCATACTTTGTAAAGAATAGATTCAATAAGTGTTGTCATATTTTGAAGTATGTTCAAAGTTGAAATTGGTAGAAAGAATTTTAGATCTACTGAAAGTAATTATGGCAAATGAGTTTTAAACTTGTTAAAATTTTCAAATTCCCCTTCACCTAATATGCAATCCATGGATAAGAATTATAGATCTATTTTTGCCACGAGATACATGCCATTAAATTTCAATGTCATTCATGGTTTCCCAAACCCTATGCCATATAACCTCAAAAATTATTTGCCTAAATTCATTGGGAACCATGAGAATTCAACCAATCCTCATGTCCACTTGTTCAATGATTTGGTTGGTGATTTTGAAATTGCTCATGAAGACATTCATATGAAGTTGTTTGTTCAAACTTTAGAAGGTGATGCTAGGGATTGGTTTTCTTTTCTGCCAACATGTTTGATTTCATCTTGGGATCAATTACTTTCAGCCTTCATGAAGTAGTTCAGGGAAAGAGTAAGCATCTCTTATTATTTTGATAAGTTCTTGAAAATCCAAATTAGGAATGGTGAGTTAGTTCTTGAATTTAATATCAGATTTGCAAAAGTTTTGAACGACATTCCTGAAAGTTATAAGCCAAATGATCAAGTGTGTATAGTTGTTTATCTTGATGCATTTGTTAAAAAAATCAGTTACCTATTCAGAGATAAAGAACCTAAGACTTTGCATTAGGTATTTATGATAGTAATAGAGATTGAGAATAATATAAAGTACAGATTAACTAGGAGTAATTTCTCTAGGAATGTTTGTTGGCCAGAGGAGGTGCAAAAGATAGATCAATTTCATACAGATTAATTGATTTTAGATCAGCAAATAGGTACCCCTGTTGTTGTAAATAATTTTGTTGAAAATTCAGAAATAAAAACATGTGATGTCGAAGTTGAAGTCTCTTTATCTCAAAGGAGAGATGATCTTGTTCTTGCCGAATAGAGTACATATGTTTGTAGTACTTTAGCAGTAGATGTTAAGGTTGATTCACTTGATAAGTTATATGTAGAAGATTTAATTTTAGTTGTCACTTTTCTGATTGATGGTTTTCTTTGCGTTGAGAATGTAATTAATCATGAAGTTGCAAGGCATTCATCTCAGTTTTATATGGATGAAGAAGCTGAAAATTGTGTTTCAAGTGATGTGAAAAATATTGTTGATTTGATATATAATCAAGAGTCATCATATGAAGCAGATGATGAGGGTGGTTACTTGAATCAAAGTGAGGAAAATGATATTACATGTTCATCTTCATATGAGTTTGATGTTGATTGGGAAGAAGAGAGCAATGATGGAAGTGAGTGCTCTTATGAAAGTGAAGGTGTGAGTACTTTTTCTAAATCTGGAAGTGAAATTCCATATGAGAATTGTGCAAATTAGTTTGAAGTTGAAAGTTGTGGAGAAGATTTGTCTACACCATATGAGGAAAAATGGATTATCTATAAGGATGGAGTACCTGATTGTATAGATGAATGGTGTGAAGATGCAAGTAGTAATAATCAGTAGTACATAAATGATTTTGAGATTAATGCATTAGCACCTATTGATAAGATAAAAGGTGATTGGTTTGCAAGACATTTGAATTATCTAATCAAGACAAGGAAAATAATATTGATTTATATTCCACATGCTTAGTTGATAAGGCGAATATTATGTCTTCAAGTAATGATGATGGGGTGATTCCACAATGATGGATTCCACGTTTTGACCAATTTTGATACTGAAATCAATATTTTTGAAACAAACCTTAGATTTGAGTGACTATATCTCTAAAAATATGAATAATTTTAAGATGATGTAAACTAGTGATTTCTAGTACTCTGTTCCTACTTTCTAACCATATTTTTTAATTTATTTTTTTTAAATAATTAAGTCAAATTTTTCTTCTCCTCCGAAAAGTGGTACATATTAAAATTCAATATTTTTAAAGAGTGATAGTCTGTTTGACACACGTAAATTTTTTTCTAGAAAAGATAATGAGGTAATTTTTTTGGCGTTGGATTTGTAACATCACTATCTAGAGGATGCATTTGGTTTGATTCAATTTGGTTGAATATTATATAGTTTATGAAGTTTTGAAGTGACACCAATCGTAATTCAGACATACGTTCCTTTTGACACAGATAACTTGAACTCAATTTATCGTAAATCTATTTTATTTTTTAATAGAAAGTTATCTCAATTACCATTTTCCTAGATATTTTTCAAATTTTTTTTGACCTAATTCACTAATTTTTTCGAAGTGTCAAAGTCAATTGATGTTCAATCGGTAATGAACCTATAATGAGTTAAACTCATATTTTAAAGTCTTAATGAATATAATATGTATTACAATTATAGTTGTTGGAAAGCTTGCTCTGAGCAGCACAAATTGGTATTTTTTATTTTACAATAGGAGATCATTCATTTTCAATTTTTGGCATCAAAAGAGCCAATTTTATGTTTTTTTTCAAAAAATAGGGTCAAAAATTTCTAAAATCACATGTTCGTGTGAACACTGTGTTCGTGTGAACATATTAAAGGTGTTCACACGAACTTGTGGGCTAAGTTTACCATGCAAACAAACAGTAAAATAGAGAAAATGGCATACATATTAGTGAGGTATGTTTGCACGAATATGCCTCATATATATTAAATGTGTTCACGCGAACATGTATTATAATTATGTTCATGCAAACATAACTTGAATGTTCGCACGAACATATGGTAAATCTGATATGCGAATTTTGCCAAATTTTTTTATTTCCTTCATCCCACAAAAGTGGAACCCATTATTGTGAGTTCACCTGATGATGGTTATGATTTTTCCTCTTCACATGCTGAAAGTTCTCATGAAAATAATGTTGGAAATGGTTTCAAGGTTTATATTAATGCTTTATATGATGAAGATCCTAATGATTATCAACCAATATTTTGTCAAGATGTTCAAAAAGGATCATTACATGAAATTATCAACCCTCTTTTTGAAGAGCACATGGATTATTTAGATTTAGCTGAGGATGATCTTAATGATGATTCATTATCCTACTGCTATGAGAGAACAAATTATTTTTCTTTCGATTTTGATAGTGAAGATGATGATGCTGCATCTTATGAGAGGGATGACAAGGTGTTTGAAGAAGTTGTTGAAAATCAACATGCACCTTGTACTAAGTTTTATGATGAGTACTCTAACCTAATGGTTGATCTGTTTGTTGATTTTAAAGAACCATTTGAAGTTTTCGAATTAGTTTCAAATTCTAACATTGATGACATGTGTGAGTACAAATTTGATTGCTCATGTGAATACTCTCTGGTTATGCATAAGGATACACAAGTTCAAGGTAGGTGTGATTCTTTTTCCCATGTTGAGAATGAAGCTTTCATATTCAAAACTGATAGCATGCGTGATTCATTTTTTAGAGAGGATTTTTAGTTTGAGTATGATATGTTTGAGCATACTGATCAGAACTTTCATAATGAGCAAGTGATTGAGAATGAAGCTAGTTTTTATATGCATTATGAAAGTGAAGGTGTAGATTCAGTTTTGCTAAGTGGTGTGTTTCAAGATGTTAATCTGATTGGCAAGACTAATATGAATAATATTTCTAGCTTACCTCATGAGATTTCAAATGAAAATCAGATTTATGATAGAGGTAAAAAAAAAGTGTTCAACTTTCATGGATCAGGCTCATCTCTTGTACATAGTAGGTGTAGTCGTTTCTTACTTTCAATAAAGCTATTCGAGAGAAGTTTTGTGAGTGGTCTACTTCTTTCAGAGATCTGAATCCTTACCATGCCCACAAGGGACATGCATCCCTAGACAAAGCCATTGTTGGGATTCAAAATTGAAGCCTTGATTTTGAGTACCATTGAGAAAATTAAGCCCTATAAATGCTTTTTGATGCATATGTACCCGACTGTACTTGGGAGGCCTAAGAGGTGTTTAATGTTTCTAACACCTTTCATTCAGTATGTCCACTCATCCCATGATGATAAATTGTCATTCTAAGTTATTCTGTGCAGTCTCGTTCTGAGCTATTGTCAATTTTGCATTTGTGCTTGTGTCAGATAGCAACAGGAGGCCTTGTTTGCAACTAAATATCTCGCACCCAATAATGTTTCATGACTCATTACTTTGGGAGTGTTTAGTATCCATATCAAAGAACTTATGTTTCATATTTTGAGTTGTTTTGAATCTATTTGACTAGGTTTTGAATCCCTCAAAGTTGGTTGTTTTTTGTTGTCATGCTAATGCAAAATGTTTAAAATTTTGGAAGGCCCTATTTGATCTATTATAATTTTGACCCAGTTAACCAAAATGCTAAAATTCCTTTTGCATTTCATTCTAGAGGTTAGAGACATGCTATTTTTTCATTTTGAGCCTATGATAAATTTGTTTGATTAGTTTTCAAATGTGATTCCAAATGCAATTCCTAACTTTTTACTAGTGTCAAGAGGAGCAGATTTGTTAGTACCCCTATTCATGATGTTATAACTCAAAATCCATGATAGATGAGATCAAATGGATTGTACCACTATGTTTTACTCTAAAAATACTAAGTGTATCAATTTTCAAGTCTTGATGAATCCATCTACAGACCTTCCCAAGTCAATTCCATTTGCAAAAAATGTTTTTCTGTCAGTGTTTCTAAGATACAAATTTTGAGTAGCCCACTTTGACCACTCACCAAATGTGCCTAGTTATTCATCATGAGCCCTTATCCTAGATTTATATTGTCCTCATGAAAAAGAATTAGTGTCCCAGTTTTTATTTTCCCATGTGTCAGTTTACCTAGTTTTCAAAGCCAAATCTAAACATGATTTATTGTTTACTGACATGTTTTCTTGCAAGCAATTCTGAGAGGGCAACTCTGACAATCAATATCCTTTGACTTAGAACTTTTCATGGGACAAGATTTGATAGGGTAGGAGTATGTAAAAAACAAAATCAATATGTTCAATTTTAGAACCTGGTTAGGTGTTTGTGTCAGTTTTTAAGGTCAATCAAAGGACCTCCTGACACAAAATTGACAATTTGCAAAATGATGTAAAATAAGCTTCAAATTTACTTTTATGGTCAAATTTGTTTCAAATTAGTGCTAGAGGGTGAATAAGTTAGTTTTGCATTTCAGTTGTTGGAAAATGAAATTCTTTTTAGTCAAACCCACTTTTGGGGGCCCGACTAATTACATCTGACTAAATGTAAAGGTAGGGTTTAAAAGTATTTTTACTAAGAGGCATTTCATGGAGCATCAAGTGTTTATGAAGAACAAGGAAAAAGAATTATGACCAAAGGGATACAATCAAGAATAGCAAGGTAGATGAAAAGAAGATGAGCTTAAAAAATCACCAAGATGGGCAGGAATTTAAAGATTCATGTTGATTCAGAATCCAAGGAACCATTGGGAATAGGGAGGGGCAAATCTAGTAAATATGGTTTTAGACAAAGGAATTAAAATAGGCTACCAGGCTCCCTGTCATTTTCTATAAGAACAATAATGGAGAAAAGATCACAAGAATTGAAGAATATTGGTTATTCATTGGGAATTGGAAATCCTAGGGTAGTCTTTCGAAAGGATCTTAAGTTGTCCTAGAAGAATTTATTTGATCCACAAGATAAGGTCCTTCAGAGGGGAGATGTCCATATTGGGTAGAGGCATCCACATTCTCAAGAGATAGGGACAGAAAATTTTCAACCTAGTGGAGGGCCTGATATGAGCAAGGACAAGAAGATAATGGTGCATAACATAAATGAGAACTGAACAATCTTGTCAAATATAAGGGAAGTAGGTAATTCTAGTGGTCATCCTTTTTTGGATAGAAAACTTTCTAATTGTCAACCAATTATAATTGATTTAGAAGAAATTGAAAAACCTAGACACGATGATCCAATGAGAAAGGAAGCAACAACTATTTAGGAGAAAGGGAAGGAAAGTGAGTTTAACCTTGATGATGTAAATGCCAATAAGGGTCCTAGATTGAGGATAGATTATATTGACATTAAACGGTTGATTACTCCTAAATATAAATGTGCAAATGAGAATATAAGAAGAAGTAATTTAGAGTTGCATTTATTGGTGGAAGATCCATTGCCCAATGCATTGAAATTTGTTGAAAGTTGTGTTGCAAGGAATGAACTTTTTCCTAGTGTTTTCCACTTAGATAGAAAAAAGAAATTAGAAAAGAAAAATGGTGAAGTTGAAGAAACAGTATTACTAGAAGACAATGCAAGTCTAGATAATCAGCCTTACATGTAAAAGGAAAGAAGCCTTCCTAAGGCATAAACAAATGAAGGCAAGGTAGTCCATAGCAACCCACTGCAATCAAGGAGACACCCACGCAATGTTAGAAAGAGTTTCACATTTGAAAGGGAAGGGCTCTAATTCTAAATTTCATAAGGTATACCAATCAAACTCTATGCACAAGGTAAAAGGGGGAATGCATAGATCACGCAAAAAATAGAGACCACACAGCAGAAAATGTTGAAAAGAGGTATCCACATTTGCATGAGCAATAGGGGAGATGTTCAGCCAATAAAGGAAAACCACGTCCAAGAAGAAGCTACCAGTCTTGTAGCAAATTAAAAGAAGACACTAGAGGGAAGTAAGGAAATATAGTGAACAATTTGAAAAGGCAATTAAAACAATGAAAAGTTAGTTGGAATCCATTTTTTTTCCAACCTTTGTCTAGCTATTGGAGAGATGGTCATGTCTAATTCTCATATTGGTCACTACTAAATCATTGCTTTGGGCTACATAGCATCTCGGAGATCCCATCTGTAGAGCAAGCCATGGCTTGGTGAAAGTGTAGTCCTAGGTTGGAACAAGAGTTGATGAGGCAAAGCAAGATTTTATTGAAGTGGGTGTCCCTTTCTATTCTTTTTTAGGTTTTGAGTTTCTGGAGATGTTTGTAGGCATGATGTTACTAGAGTTGCAAACTTTGAGACACCAACTCACAAGTATAAGAGGAGACATCAAAGCAATTAAAGAGTCCATCCCAAGGAAAGTCATGAGTAGGGGAGGCATTTTTTCTAAATTAATTTTATTTAAACAATGCTTGGAGATTCAATTGAATCAATGCAACAGGGCCATAGCAAGGGATATAAAATAGGAGTCGCAGAGAGGAAAAGAAATGAAAAATTGGATGCAAGGACGAGCAAAGGAAAAAGCCATGAAATCACATTTATCCCACATTGTCAGTGTGGGGAGACTTTTATGCATTTAATTACAAGATTACCCATACATTAACTTGTCTTAAAAGACAAGCTCTTTTGTGAATACAAGGCCCTCGTATAGAGGGGTCCAACTGGAGGCCATCGTAGGTAACATTTTAAGCTAGAGGTGATGTAAGCTAATGTGGCACACTAAAACAACAGAGGAACAGAATTGTACCATGGGGTGCATCCTATGGTGGGCACTTCCCCACTTGGGGAAGTTGCTCGACGGATAAGTAAAGTAGTGATGCGCCTAGGTGGCACATAGCAGTGGGCCCAAGTTGGAGGTGACATGGTGAGGGTCAGTTAGGATCCTGATATGGAGGTTGTGTAGCCAATGAGAGGCTACCATGTGGTGGTGCTTGGAGGACCAATAGCATGATGCCACATGGTGCCACATGAATGGCTGGCTAAGGGAGACATAAGGGGAAAATTTAAAAATTTAGAAAAATAATACATTTTTCTGCTTTGAGTGTTTAGCTTTCAAAATTGAAATTTTTTTTTTAAGACAATGATACTTTTTCTATAGTTGATACTATAGGAATATTTAAAAATTTTCAATTTTAATTTAAAATGCTTTGTTCATACTCCTATGCCTATTTTTCAAATGGCTATCAGTGGCCCAAATTTTACCCAAAATATGCACTCCAATATACCGTTGGAACCAGGATGAAATGAGCTTTCTGAATATGGAGTTAGTTTTTGCATAGCTTTTCACTAGTTTACTCTATAAGAAAATTTGTAATTTCTGGGGCATTCTCAACAGAACAAGTAGATTTGATCATGGAGCATCAAAATTGGTAAGGAGGCAGATATAAAAGTCTGTTGAAGCCTAAAGATGGAAAAAACAATTTTGAAAAGATTATATTGCATTTTAGAGGCCATTTAACTAATTTTTACCTTTGCCTTGATTGGAGATCTGGTATCAAAAGAGGTTATGTTTCCATCAAGTTTTTTAATCACTTTATGCTTTTGGGAGGCAAAATGATTAAGGATTTGATTCACCAGTTGCAGAGAGAGATTAGAGAGATTCTTTTCACTGTTCAGAGAGGTTTTTCAAGTGGACACATGTCATATTCACAACAAATCTAGGAATTCACTCTCCTCCTATATTTTTCTTTCTTTCATCCATTGTAGAGGTTCCAATTTTTTGGAGAAAAATGACTCAATATTGTTGTGATGCCATTTGTGTTCCAATCTGGAGTTTTCTTAGATCTGTGAGACCAATGGTTATAGTTTTTGATATGTTTTCTTGACTGTGACACCACATTCTTTAGCATTGTCTCTTGTATGAATAACAATAATGAAAAGAATAAATAAATTTTAGATCTATTAGGTGTTTCTATGCTTTGATTTCATGCATTTGAATGTATTTTTTCAAAGAAATGAATACAAATGAGCCAAAATTTCTTTAGTTTCATTTTGATTCTCATCTCCTATCTCAGTAATCTGTAGTCTTATGTGGTCTAGGAGTAAAGATCTGAGATCCATTTGCATCCCTTTAAGGTTGTATGTCATATATGTTTTGTTGTTGGAACAAAGAGCCAAGTAAATGATTGATGTGTTTGATAGGGTTGTTGGTTATTTGAGAAGGATATTTCATGAGAATGAGATCTAGATGAATAATAATGTATTATTCACAAAGTGATAGGTTAGATCTAATGTCTTGGTGTATGAAACATGTCATTGATATCATAGATGCATGCATTAGATTCATGGAATTACCCAATAGATAAGGCACTGATCAACTACAAGATCAATTCGTTATTACTAGTACATATTTGAGGTTTTGTTGAATTCAACCTCATTAATCAAACATTTTCCCCTTTAATGTTGAAGAGCTAAAATGGAATGCCCTCACTCAACTTATGAATTGCATTATCTTGCATTTAGCTACTACAGATCTATGTCATTGCATGAGTTAATAGGAGAATTAAGGGTTAAATCTACTTAATAGATTCAGGAATATTTTTTTGCACTGGTACCATATTAATTGAATCTAAGGCCCACCCACCTAGGTTTTGTAGAGCCTAAAGTAGAAGAAGGGTCTAGCCTTATAGTTGGCCCAGTGTCTTAAATGACATATTAAGGATGGGAGTTAGTTACCCCTAGATATGTCTTGTTCTCATCAGGGTAATTTGAAACCCATAACGTTTCAAAACACCAACATAGCTATCACACCCTTTAATGCAGTTAGCAACTATGAAGAAGTGATGTTGCACTTGGAACAATTTTGCAAGATTGCAACATAAAACACATTAGAGGCAAGACATTATAATATGAAAATTAGTCAAAAGACTTAGTGATATGGAAATTTAAAATGAATAACCATAATTTTTTATGTGTCCCTATTTTATCTTGGCATGCCAAATTTATGAATACTTCAACAAACTACATGACATGACCATTTCTAGGGTTTTTTTCATAGGATATACAAATATTTTAATAAACCCTAAGTAGTCTAGATACAATTCTTCCTAATTTTGAAAGGGTATTTCATATTTTTTGGTTGGGTCAAAAGTCAAGGCAACATAACCTATGAATATTCATTCATCTCTTTTAGCACCATGCTTTCCATTTCTACTATCATTAAGTACGTAGAATCTTCAAAAAACAAATTAAAATACTTTACATTTAGGTGCACATCCATACCATAATTTAAAACGTGTAGCATGTGTACCTTTTTTTGACTTACACTTTGTTCAAAATATAATTAGTTGTACTTATAGCTTCTCTCCAATATTTTGTGACACATTCTTCTCCATCATTAGTGTTCTAGCACAATCCATGATTGATCTATTTTTGCTTTTAGATATACTATTTCAAGGAGGGGTATGAGGTGTTGACATCTCCCTTTTTATTCCTCTATCACTGCAGAATATGCTATATTCATTGGATATGAATTGTCCACCTCTATCAAATCTCAAGCATTTCATACTCTTTCCTCTTTTCTCTTCAATTCTATCCAAATCCCACTTAAATAGCTAAAAATCATTAAATATTTCTTTAATAAACATCACAATCATTATTCTAGAGTAGTCATTAACAAATAAAATGAAATATTTGTCTCTGCAATAGCTTTGAACACCAGTAGGTCCACAAAGGTCAACATGAGCCAATTCCAAAATATCATCAAATGAATATTTCTTGCTCTTAAAAATAGACTTTGTCATTTTTTGTCAATTGACATTGTTTACACATAGCATTATCTGGTTTCTTTATTTTTTGGCAAGCCTCTTACTCTTTTCATCTTACTAATGCTAACCAAATTATTCAAAGTTTACATGACATAACCTCTTGTGCCATAACCATATATCCTCATGTTGTGAAACAAACATGTCTCATTAGATAAATCTAGATAGAACAAGTTACCTCTTAATTGATTGCTACTTCCAATCTTTTCACCATCATCATCAAATATCTTAGCCTTTCTATGATGGAATCCAACTCTGTATCTTGATTTGTTCAACTATGAAATAGTCAACAAATTATAGTTAAGACCTTCAACCCAATAAAAATTATAACACTTTATTTTATCAATCAATTGTATTAATCATTTACCTTTCACAAGACATGGTACATCATTACCAAACTTAACACAATCACCCTTGTATGGTCCAATATTCTCAAATTTACTTCTATCATTAGTCATGTGATTTGAATAACCACTATCAATTATCCACCTATCACTTTTATTCACATATGAGATTAATGTAGTTTTCTCATCTTCATCAAAATCTTCTTTCATAGAAACATAGATAACTTATTTATCATTACTTTCATATTCATTATCAATTTCTTTTTCAGCAATGTGACAATATTTCTTACATTTGTCTTTGTAGTCCTTGTTTCTCATATTGTATCAGTGATCTCTTCTTCCTTTTTACTTTCTTTCCTTTCTTTCATTCTTGTCTTCTCTATTAGGACATATTGTTGCAACATGACCAACTTTGTTACATGAAAAATAGATTATAGGAAGTTTAACTTTGTATTTCCCTTTGCCTCTTTGAAATCTTCTAGTCATTAGTGCTTCAAGCTTATCAAGTTAATCATTAGAAGTATCACTATCATTTTTCACATATTTTCCTTTTCCTTTCTTGCTAAGAATGAATTGTGACTTTAAAAAGTTTCAATAGTAGTAGGAGTGAAATTATTAAAATTTGACATCTCTAAAGTAGTAAGCCTACCAATCACACCTTCTAGAGTTAGGTCATTACCTCAAGTACATCTTAGTGCTTGTATTTTAGAAACCCTAATAGCATAAACATGAAGCAGAGTTCTCAATACCTTACTGGTCATAATTTCATCATCACTATTTACATCTGCTTCTCTTATGTCATTAACAACCTCTTTGATTCTTGCACAATACTAGACTATATTCTCACCGTCTATCATTCTCATTTCATCAAACTTACCTCTCTCAATCTCTTTAATTTTTCTCTTAAGACATCCTTGTCTTCTCCATAGATTTTCTTCAATATGTCCTCTATTTCCTTGGTAGTATTATAGTCTTTTTATATCATCAAACTCGACACAGATTAGGGTTGATACAATCTCCAACATAGCTTGGTTGTGTTCTTTCTTCTCTTTTAGTTGCTGAGATGTCAAAGGAACTATTGTTATCTCCACTTATGAATTGTCCACAAAATATATTGCACTATCACCAATTCCTGCTAGATGTAGTCTCATCAAACTTTTCCATGCACAAAAGTTCTCTTTGTTCAACCTTGGCACCTCTCTTTTGTACATCACCATCTTTAGCCTTAAGTACCTTCAAAATTTTCTCTACACTAATGCTCTAATACTCATTGTTATAATTTTTTAAAATAAATGAGAAGGGTTGAATCAGTTATCCAAAGTCTATATGTACCAATTTTTCAATGTCTTGATGCAATGGAGCCTAGTGGGTTAGATCAAATGATGATAAATTGTTCCTAAGACCCTCTTCACTAAAGTTATGTCAAGAAAATATCTTTATGATGATCATAGTTCAAGCACCAATCACAAGTGCTTCTCCCTTATTATATTTGTTCTCATGGAACATTTGGGGATGCATAATTGAGCTCCTTTGAATAGGATTCCATTCTAAATTATGTATTCAAAAAAATTAGTATGGTATTTTCCTACCATCTTTGTACAAACTTCAAAAATCTCTATAAAATTTAGATCATCAGCATATAGATGCTTTAGGGAATCAATTCTCACACTTTGAAGTTGCACCTCTTGAACCAATCCAACCCTCCTACTAAAGGCCTATGCAAACTTGTTTGCTACACCCTTCTTATGCTTAATAATGAAGTTGTAGGCCTAAAATTACTCCATCCATATAAGATGTCAGTATAAACCACAAATTCCTTAGGGATTAGATAGTGCCTCCATTTCTTGAGGGCTTGAACCATTGCATACAATTCCAAGTCATATGTGGAGTACTTCCTTTTGGCTTCACTTAATTTTTCAAAAAAGGAAGCAACTAACTTACCTTCTTGGCTTAGGACTACACCTATAACCAAGTTACTTGCATCTGTCTCCATAGTGAAGACCTTGTTGAAATTTGGGAGCACCAAGATGGGGTATTGAGAAACTTTGTTCTTCAAATCTAAAATGTGTCATTACCTTCCTTTGTCCATGAAAACTTGTTCTCCCTACCTCCTTTAATGGTTTCAAGAATTGGTGCACACATATGATAGAAATTCTTAATAAATTTTCTATAGAAGGTGGCAAGTCCATGGAACCTTCTTACATCACCTTGGTTCTTTGGTGGAGGCCAGTTGACAATGGCTTCAACCTTCTTAGGGTCCATCTTGAGAGTGTCATGTGAGATCACAAAACTTAGGAACACAAGGTCCTTCTACATAAACATGCATTTTTCCAAGTTGATCACTAACTTGTGGTGATGAAACCTACTTAATACCTATTCCACATGATCAATATGTTCTTCCTTGCTATGACTAAAAATTAGTATGTCATCAAGGTAAATAACAACAAATTTTCTAGTAAAATCAATAAATATCTCATTTATAAGCCTCATAAAATTACTAGGGGAATTACTTAACCAAAAAGACATTACCAACCATTCAAAAAAACCTTCAATAGTCTTGAATGTTGTCTTCCATTCATCTCCTGGTTTGATCCTGATCTAATGGTATTTGGACTTCAAGTCAAACTTGGTGAAGTAGCAAGCACCTCCTAGTTGATCCAATAGATCCTCAATTCTAGCATGGGGAATCTATATCTTATTGTAATAATTTTGATATCCCTTATATCATTACACATCCTCCACTTTCCATCCTTTTCGGGGGTAAGAATAGATGGAATGACAAAAGGACTTAGGCTTCTCTAAATTAGGCCTTTCTTAAAAAAATCATTCACTTGCTTTGAAATTTTTGTATGTTGGGTTGGAGTCATCTTATACGGTGCCTTGTTAGGTAGGGAGGAGCTAGGGGTCAAGTCAATTTGATGACTGTTTCCCTAATGGGAGGGAAGCTTGTGAGTAGGTCACTGGGAGTGACATTAGTATACTTTTGTAGTAGGTCTTGTATTTCATGTGGTATGGGATCTCTATCCTTGGAAGTGATGTTTTCCTTTGGTTTTGAAACCAATATGAACCCTTGGGCATCTGATTATTTCAAGGCTTTTATCATTTCTTTATCCCCTATGGTTACAATAGTGGACTCTACTTTAGGGTCAATCATAGGCTTAATGGTAAAAGTTACCCAATTTTTGGTTATGGAATATGTATTCTTTTTGCAATGGTGGATGGCATCCACATCATATTGCTAGGGCTTGCCAAGGAGTATATGAGAGGCATTCATTTCCACTACATCACAAAGCACTTTATCCTTAAAGTCTATTAAGGAAAACTCTACTCATGCTTGTTTAGTTACCAAGGTTTTCTGACCCTTTGTTAGCCAAGAGACATGATATGGAATGGAGTGGGGTTTCTTAGGTAGTTTAAGCTTTTCTAGCATCTCAAAAGAAACAAATTTTTAGTTGAACCTAAATCAATCAATAAGCTGCATACCTTGCCTTGGTACTTGATCCTTGTCATGAATAGATTCTTTCTTTGGGGTGGTTCTTGGGTGTGTGGGATCTACAAGAATGCTTGTCTCATCATCAAACATGCTCCTTCCTTAGGTTCAAGATCCTTGCAATCAAGTTGGTCTTCCTCAACAAGTTGAGTTCTTCTCTCCCCTTGATTTTTGTTCACCTTTTTAGGACACTTTCCTACATGGTGACCTAACTGATTGTATTTGTAGCACTTGATGGTTCCATTACCTCTTCCTTTGACTCCGTCAAAGGTCTTTCCTCCTCAATAGTTCTCTTTGGAACTACATTCTCCTCGATACTTATTTTAATCATAAGTTTTACTGCCATTTTTTTCCCCTTTGCTCCAAGATTTGTTCTTGCCCTTGAAGTTCTTTCTATTTCTATTTTCCTTCCCTCTATTTTGATCCTAACTCCTCTTCCATTTCTCTTCCACTTTGATGGCTAATTGATAGCACTTATTCACTAAAGTGGAAGTGTGAAGGCTAAGTTCCTCTTAGATGGGTACCTTGAGGCCATTCATGTACCTTGTAAGTTTGTTTTCCTCATCCTCCATGATGTTGGTCTTCATACACAACATTAGGAACTCCTTTATATAGGAACTGATATCTAGATCCTTTTTGTTTCAAACTTTTCTTCCTCCTATGGTGTTAAACCCCATAGTGTTTAGGCACATCGGTTTCTTTGACTAGTGCCACCATTCTATCCCAAGAATAAATTATGTTTCTTTCCTTCTTCACCCTTTCAGTCTGGATGAAGTTCCACCAAGTTAGGGCTTCTCCCTTCAACTTGGACTTTTCCATCATTACCCTTTCTTCTCTAGAATGTCTTCACATTTAAATAAATTGGTTAGGGCCTCAATCCAATCCAAGGCCACATCAATATTCATCTTGCAATTGAAAGTTGGCAGTTCCAACTCCCCTTCCATGGTTCTCTTCTTCATAGACTTGAGAGCATTCAATAGAGGTCTATGTTCTATAGGAACTTCACCATCTTCCTTAAGGTCTTTGGCCTCAGTATTCTAATCTTCTTCATATTGTGCCCTTTTGATCTTGTGCAACTTGCTTTCAAGCTCTTTCAACCCCTCTTTGCTAGAGCAGCATTATTTTCCCTTTTTTCTCTCATTACTTTTATAAGTTTAGAGTTGGTTACCCTTGTAATTATTTCTTATTCTTTAGTAAGAGACATGTCTTGGATACCACTTGATGCAATGGAGCTTAGTGGGTTAGATCAAATGATGATCAATTGGTCCTAAGACCCTCTTCGCTGAAGTTATGTCAAGCAAGTGCCTTTTTATGATGATCAAAGTGCAAGCACCAATCACAAGTGCTTCAGGGATGATGTAATTCTATCACAACCACTCACCCAAATATGGAAACCCCCAATCATAAGGGAACCCTCCAAATAAGACAACTTATCACAAGTTGCTTATAGTGCACTATTTGACCAATTTGGCATAAGACCTCTGAAACTCATGAAGTGACTAGGGGAGACTCAAGCATGAGGGAATGGTCTATTTAGGTCACAAACAAGGTGGTTCAATAGTTAAAACCAAAGTATGCAACTTTAGGGACATAGTTGCTTTGTTAAACCACTCTATGGGCTAGTAGCCCATTTTGATGAAAAATGGACTTAATTGAAATAAAATCTACATAGCCCAAGGAAAAAATTATATCATGGGATACCCTTTTGGGACTTACCAAACATACTAAAATATCAAGGTTGGGTGAAATAAACAAATTGGGTTTTGGCCAATATCTCGCCTAGGAAATTAGGCTTATTAGGCCTCAATTAACAAAGGAGGTATATGTTATAGAGTCCCAATCTATAAAAAAAATTATGGTAACATGAGAGATTAGACATAAACAAGTCACAAACCCAATTTCAAGCCTTGATGTCAAATTTGGAGCGAGTTATGGGAGTTTTTGCACTAATTTCCTAGCATGCACATGGGTCGTGCATGCCTTGGCATCATATATTTAATTTTTCCTCACTAATAAAATTCTAAAACCAAATGCATTTTATAATACAATAAAATCACTAGGGTTTCACCAAAATTCGTTAGATTCCCATGGTGATATCCCTAGTTATGACCAAAAATACTTGAAACCCTATGTTAGTAACTTATTTAGACCAACTTGTGCAAAAATGTAAATAACTTGAGTTAGCTGATAGTTAGAGACTTCAAACCAATTTAATTAGAAGGATAATTCATTCACCTATCCAAAAATTTGGGTCTCAACCTCTAGAGTGACTCTACAAATTCGTACACTGAGTTAGAGTAGCTAGATTATAGGAAAACAAGATTATTTTATTTATTCAAAATGTGAATTACATCTCTATACCTATCACCCACCTAAAAGGGCTTCTTATAGGCCTTCAAATGGTCATAACAATATTTCAAAATTTTTGTGGCCATTGGGCTTTGTTTTACATTATTTTGCAAAAAGTTGCTAAAAGTTGCTTGACATTTTTTGAGCAACTTTGGACCTTTTTGCAATTTTGCAATCTAAGGGAGAAGCGCAATGAAAACTAATATAAATGACCCAAATAGGATCAAAACATGATAAAACATGAAAATATGGAAAATACTAAGTTTCTATGCCCTTTGACCACATTTGACCATAATTGACCAAGGGCTTATAACTGTCCCTAATCTTGGAACTGGGTCTTACAACTTGGTCCAAATGCTTAGATGATAGTTCTAACCTATTCTAGATTTTCTTAGGACTTTGATAAATCATCATTTTTTGTGAGTTCTCCTGCACCACAATTGAATTCACAAACACTTAAACTACTTTAGATCTTATCATCCATCAGCTCAACCTCTATAGTAGATTTGCAGTAACATAAACTAGTAGTACATTGTCTTTAATATAATAGACTTGCAAAAATCTAAACATTAACAATAAATTATCATAAATAACATCCACACAAGTTTGACACAGGGATTTAAAAGAAATTTGATTTGAGTAAAACCACCAATAACATGTCATCAATCTTTTCACTCTTCTAAAGTGAGCTCTGTTAGGAACCAATCCTATTAAAGGTTACAAAATACACTGTAAAATGTTACCTTATTAAACAATTTAATCACCTTGTTAGGAGTGGCCTTGTTAGGGGACTTTAGAAAAATCTATTAGAATACAATCTTGATTAAATGACTTACATATGACTATTAGGTCAACCTTGATTAAAGTATTTTAAAATAGAGATCTTGAAAATATAACTCACTTTTCAAATACAAATCTTAGTTTGGCTTAAATGTTGATCCATTGATTGGTCTTTATTGTTGTTGTAATCTCTTATTTGCTTTGCATCCCTTCAAGCAATCACACTTTACCTCTTCTCAACTTTTTTCATCCTTCTGCTTAAGTTTTCCAATTAATAACATCAACAACTGGTCCAACCTCACTAGGTTATCCCTTGTACATCCTTAAATAGGTATTTTTTATCTTTTGCCAATTAAATACCACAGTAGATCTTAGGATTTGGTTAGATTCATCAAATCCTTCCGACATTTCATCTCCTCCTTTTTATTCTAGAAATTGTCCAAACTTCTCCTTAAATCCTTGCATAGAAATGTGAAAACATGGTTTCCCTTGATTTAAATGTTCTAGGTCATCCATCCTTATCTTCAACACGCTTTCCATATTCCAAGAAATCAAATTTGTTGGCTAGAAATTATGATTTCTCATAAATTGTTAAAATGTTGTCCCTCAGCCAGCACTATGTTCTAATGCTCAGTCATCACTGGGTTACTCATGTTGAATAAAATTGGTTAATTGTGTATTGCCTTTGATGTTACACAAAATGTCATATCTTTACTAGTTAGTTTATGTTGAGCTCACTCAGGCATTGAATATAGTTTCCTATGTCTGTCACGCATTCTAGATATTTCCAAGTTTAGAAGACAGTGTTAACCGAGTTCACTTAGGAGACAAAGAGAAGTTCACTAAATATTGAGTGTTAACTAAACTCACTTGGTTAATGAAGGAACAATTGGATGGAACTAGTGTTAAATGATCTCACCCAATCACCAAAGGAACTTTGTGAAGATGCAGTATTAACCGATTTCGTTTGGTTAACACAAGAAAATCATTTATGAGTTAGTGTCTACCAAGCAAGGTCAGCTAACAAAGGATTTTCTTGTTTTGGTCTATAAAGTTTAATAGATTTGCATATTGGTTCTAGCCAACTGAGGAGATGAATATTAATTATTCTAAGTTGTATTCAAGCTGACTTGATAATGTGTAAGATACAAATATAAGGTCAAGTTGAGGATTGAATGTGTGGAAGTGAATTGAAATATAGAAGATGCTAAGAGGAAGTGAATTAGAAGGATAAGTAGAATATCCTTATGGAGTTGCAAAGATACATTCAATCAGAAAGTATCAAGTATACAAACCAAAATTGAGATCTATAATTAGAAATTTAGTTGCATCAAAAATTGGGTCATCTCATTGTTACTCTCTAACCATTATAGCACTAATCTAAATCTCTTAACAGAGTTGGCCTAACAACTATTTGTAAATCCTCTAACAAGGTAGCATTTCTAGATTGAAGTGTCTAAAGACCTCTAACAAGGCCACTCCTAATAGGGTGATTAAATCCTCTAACAAGGCCACACCTAACAGTGTATTTTATAATATTTAACAGGGTTGGCTCCTAATAGGGCTCACTTCAGAAGAGTAAAAATGGGTAACTAGTTGAAATTGGTAGTTTTTCCCAAATTGGGTTTCCACATTAAATCTTGGTATCACTTGTGTTCATGATATTTCTTTTATGTGTATGAGACTAAGGTAAATAAGGTTAATCATAGAAAATATCACAAGATTTGCATTTAATCATTTGTCGAGTTATAACATTTACTAGTGTAAATCGAGTGCTTGTGTGTTTACCGAGCATTAGTATTTTTAGTGAATTTTATGTTTTGTGTTGACATATAAGGGATTTGTGATTTATTTTAGTGGTAACTGATTCACCCCTCCGCTCTCATTTACTCCTCCTATATTTCCAACGATTGGTATCAGAGCTTCTTGGTGCTTGTAGAGAAGGTTTCAAAGACCTAAGCTAAAGATTAGGATGTCTTACAAAAGGGAGATCCCCAAGCTAAACAAAGACAACTTCAAGGCATGGTAGGAACTCATGAGGCTATACTTGGACACCAAATACACGACACCTATTGGAACTATGTGATGTAGGAGCATCCAGAGGTATAAGGGCAATTATGTGTCATCCAAAAAAATGTACTTAGACTTAGTTTCTATTTCATTTGTTTTCATTTTTGGATACCCATTTGGGTGAAATAAAGGTTCCAACTCTCACAGTTCCACTATTAGTGTTTTGGGTTAGAGTTTTTAATCACCCTTGGATATGTGTAAATGCTAGAAAAATAAGAGTATGAAATTGAGCCATCATTTTGGTGAACTAGAAGGTGTAAATTGGTCAGATGATTTTCATTATAATTTAGAGCATTCCGAAAAAAGAATCAAGTCAAAAGGCCCCACGGTTTCAAATTTATCGCAATTTTTTGATTTTGAGAGACATCCTAAGAATGCTTCAAATTTAGGTTAGGGGAATTAAATGACCTCTAATAGGGCCAAAAAATGGGGGATGAGTGAAGCTGGTCCATAGGGCTATAGAGCACTTCAAGAGCTTTTCAAAAATGTAAACGGTTTGTCAATCGGAGCCACGGTTCAAAAGTTATGCCTCCCGAAAGTTCGGTTACTGTTTTTGGATTCTTCTAATTTTGTGCCGATTTCTAATGAGACTTCTAGAGCCTTCTATTGGGTTAGTGGATGCCAACTAGCACTTTCTAGAATGTATTCCTAATCCTTAACCCTCCGGGGTCTATTTAAGAACATTTTTGGCATTGTAAAAGGTAGTTTGGAGTGAAGTTTGAGAGAAGCTACTGGGAGATGAATTTATCTCCAGATTTATGTTATTGTAAGCCCATAGGGCATGTTTTGGAGTTTGTTTCTCTACACTAAGTGTACTAGCATATTTTCATAGTCAATAAAATTTTCCCTTTCCTATTGGGTCCATTCTGTGCTTGGGTTGTGTCTCTATTAAGTGGTATCAGAGTGAGTTTTTCGAAGTGTGTACTCCACAAAGAGAGCGTGGTGGAAGGGCTAGAGCTATTAATCCTGAGGAGGTTAGAGCCCTCCAAAGGTAGGTACAAGCATTATAGGAGGAGCTCCGTAGAGGAACAAATGTTGCCGCAGTTGATGAAAGTGAGGACGATAATGAAGAAGAAGAAATTGGACTAGAAGGGGAAGTTGACAAGGAAGTTCTGAATCAGGCAGAGGAAAGACTTTTTAGGGCCATTACTAAGTTTGGGAAAAGACCTACAATTGATGTGGGTGTATTTTCAGGAAATCTGAAACTAGATGAGTTGATTGACTGGATCAATGAACTAGAAGAGTACTTTGAGTATGAGGATATAAGGGATCCAAATAGGGTTAAGTTTGCAAAGGCCATGCCAAAATCTGGTGGCAAGAGGTTCAATTGGAAAGAAATAGAAGAGGAAAGGAGAAGATCACAAGGTGGGATCATATGGTGGACAAATCAAAGAAGCAATTCATTCTTGTTGATTATGAGCTTGATTTGTTTAAGAAGATGCATGGGTTAAAGCAAGCAGGAAAATTAGTCCAGGAATATATGGAGGAGTTTAACTGACTCTTGACTAGAGCAGGGCATGTAGAAGCAAATAAAGAGAAGGTTGCTCATTATATCAGTGGGTTGTGACCTAGCATCCAGGAGGAATTAAGTCTGGTAAGAATGACCAGCATTGAAGAGGCATACCAGTTTTCCCTACGAGTTGAAGAGAAGCTAAATAAGAGGTTTGAAGGGAGACAAAGAGGGCATGGTCAAGGAGGAAGGGGTAGTGGTAGGTCATCTAGAGGCTAAAATGAAACCCAAAGGAAAAACGAAGATGTGGATACTAGCAGGAACCAGAGGAATGAGGGTTTCAACTGCTCCCGAGATCAACACTTTGGAAATTAGAGAGGAAGAGGTAGAGGATGTGAACAAGGAAGAGGAGGCTTTTGTGGTACCTATTTCCATTGCAATGAAGAAGGTGATCATGCCTTTGAATGCCCTCAATGACAAGGAAGGACAGATAGGAGAGCTAAGGGTCAAGCTAGGGTTGCTCATGTGGATGACGATGCACAATCATCACATTTAGAAGATGCAAAAAGAGGACAAATTTTATTAAATGAAAGGGTCCTACTAAGTGGTGAGATTGAACTTGGACAAAGGAGGAGTTTATTCCGTACCAGGTGCAAGTGTGAGGATAAATATTGTGATGTGATCATTGATGGTGGTAACACTGATAACTTGGTATCAGAGGAGATGGTCTCTAAGTTGAAGCTCAAGAGGGAGAAACACCCCCAACCCTATCGGATTGCTTGGGTGAAAGATGATCATAAGGTCCTAGTAAGTGAACAATGTTTAGTGAAATTCAAAATTGGGAGTTACCATGATGAAGTTTTCTGTGATGTTATTCCAATGGATGTTTTCCATCTATTGTTGGATAGACCATAGGCATGCAGTACATGATGGTCATGCAAACACATACTCTCTAACAAAGGATGGAGTTTGCCACAAGCTAAAGCCCATGAAAAAGGAAGGTGAAAAGGTATGTAGTAGTGCTAGGATTTGTCTTGTTGATGGAAGGAAGTTTTTAGATGGCATGAAACATCAGCGTATGTGCTATGCTTTGATTCCTAGCAAAGATAAAGAAGGTAGTAGTGAAATACCACTTGAAGTTTCAGAATTACTAGGTGAGATTGGAGATATCATCTTTGATAATGTTATAGAAGGATTTCCACTGGTAAGGAAAATCAGTCATTAGATAGATTTAATCCCAGGAGCTAGTTTGCCTAACAAGGTTGCTCACGGGATGACTCCTACTGAAACTACTTGAGTGGAGCTCAGTATTTCACAAAGATAGATCTCAAGAGTGGCTATCATCAAATATGGATATGAGAAGTAGATGAGTGGAAAATAGCCTTCAAGACCAAGGAAGGTCTTTATGAGTGGTTAGTCATGCCCTTTGGATTAACAAACGCCCCGAGCACCTTCATGGGCTTATGAATGAGGTACTTAAGAAGTTCTTGGAAAAATTTGTTATTGTCTATTTGGATGATATTTTAATTTTTAGCAAGACTTTGGAAGAAAATTTATTGCATATTTGTAGTGTCCTTGAAAGGTTAAGAGAAGAGAAACTGTTAATTAATCTGAAGAAGTGTATCTTTGCAAAAAGGGAGTTAGTCTACTTGGGGTTTTTTATATCACCTGAAGGTCTCAAAATGGATCCAGAGAAGGTAAAATCCATCTTGGAATGGTCTACTACTGAGGTAAGATCATTTCATGGTCTAGTTAGTTTTTACAAGAAGTTCATTAAGAATTTATGTGGCATATGTGCACCCCTCACTGACACAATAAGAGGGGCTAGAAAAGAGTTCAAATGGATTGCGACAGCTACAAGAAGTTTTGAAATGTTGAAAAAGAAGGTGACAGAACAACCTGTGTTGGCACTTCCAAATTTTAGAAAGGTGTTCCAGGTGGATTGTGATGCTAGTGGCAATGCTATTGGAGCTGTATTGAGCCAAGAAGGTAAACCTATTGCATATTTTAGTGAAAAATTGAATGATGTGAAGAAGAAGTATTTTGTTTATGATCAAGAGTTCTATGCAATAGTTCAGGCCTTAAAGAAATTGAGGCATTATTTATTTCCAAAAGAATTTGTTTTATATAATGATCACTAGGCATTATAGTACCTAAATAGCCAAGGTAAATTGAATCAGAGGCATATGAAGTGGGTAGAGTTCTTGCAGAGCTATACATTTGTGTTGAAGCATAGAAGTGGAAAATCTAATAGGGTTGCAAATGCATTAAGTAGGAGATATTTGTTGGTTATAGTAATGTAGGTTGAAGTAGTTGGGTTTGATGAACTCAAGTATCTATACCCTGAGGATCCTAATTTTGTTGAAGCATGGAAAGCTTGTAAAGAGCTTGTTGTCGTAAACAGAACTAAGCGGTTAGACTATCTGATTCAGGATGGCATGTTATTCAAGGGTAGTCAATTATGCATTCCAAGGAGTTCCATTAGGGAAAATCTGATTAAGGAGAAACATAGTGGAGGGATGGAAAGACATTTTGGTTGAGATAAGACCATTGTCATTCTCAAAGAACATTATTTTTGGCCTCAAATGTCACAAGATGTGAAGAAGTTTGTACAGAATTGCCAGGTTTGTCAAGTGGCCAAGGGATTTAGTCACAATACTGGACTATATCAGCCATTTCCTATTCCATCAAAGCCATCGGAGGACATAAGTATGGATTTTGTTCTTGGATTTCCAAAGACACAAAGGGGTAATGACTCATTATTTGTGGTAGTTGATAGGTTCTCCAAAATGGCACATTTCATTCCATGCAACAAAACTCATGATGTTGTCCATATTGCAGACTTGTTTTTCAGAGAGGTGGTAAGACTACATGGCCTCTGAAAGAGTATAGTTTCTACCAGAGACACTAAATTTGTGGGGTATTTCTGTAGAACATTGTGGAAAAAGTTGAGGACAGACTTGAAATTCAATTCCACACATCATCCGCAGACTGACAGCCAAATAGAAGTGGTAAACAAAAGTTTGGGCAATTTGCTGAGATGTTTAGTTGGGGATAAGCCTTAGGGGTGGGATTTGATTCTACCACAAGAAGAGTTTTCTTACAATAACTCTATAAATAGGAGTACTAGTAGGTCACCATTCCAAATTGTATATGGAAGTAGCCCAAGGACTGCACCAAAATTGAGAGCAAGGGGAGAGGACAAGTGCTAAAGCTAAAGAATTTGCTGAACATATCAAGCATCTACATGCAGAGGTCCAGGCACACATTACCAAGATGAACCAATAGTATAAAGCTAGGTCTAATCAAAGGAGAAGACATAAGGAGTTCCAAGTAGGGGATCTAGTCATGGTCCACTTAAGAAAAGAAAGATTTCCAACCGGTACTTACAACAAGCTGAAGATGAAGAAATTTGGCCCCTACAAAATTTTGAAGAAACATGACTCAGGAAATGCATATGAGGTGGAGTTGCCAGATGGAATTCACATTTCTCCTATTTTGAACATTGTAAACTTAATAGAGTATCATGATAATGGTGCAGATGAGGAGCAGATGTTAGAGCTATGTCCAATTCCTACTTCTAAGAAGCAGGAGATAGAGGAGATTCTGCATAGTCATGTGGGTAGGAGTACCAGAAATAGGTAGTATGAAGAGTATCTAGTCAAGTGGAAAGGATGGCTGATAGAGGACTCAACTTGGGTGTCAGCAACTGAGGTTTCCCATTTGGGATTTCCTTTACCATTCATAAAGTGACAGGGTCACTTTTCAATCTACCGTGGGTGTCTGATGCAGGAGCATCCAGAGGTATAAGGGCAATCTTGTGTCATCCAAAAAAATATACTTAGACTTATTTTCTATTTCATGTGTTTTCATTTCTGGATACCCATTTGGGTCAAATAAAGGTTCCAACTCTCACAATTCTACTATTAGTGTTTTGGGATAGAGTTTTTAATCACCTTGGGATACATGTAAATGCCAAAAAAATAGGAGTATGTAATTGAGCCATCATTTTGGTGAACTAGAAGGTGTAAATTGGTCAGGTGATTTTCATTTTAATTTAGAGCATTCCAAAAAAAGAATCAAGTCAAAAGGCCCCACAGTTTGAAAGTTATCATAATTTTTCAATTTCTGAAGACATCCTAAGAATGTTTCAAAGTTAGGTTAGGGGAATTAAATGACATTGAATAGGGCCAAAAAATGGGGGATGAGTGAAGCTGGTCCATAGGGCTATAGAGCACTTCAAGAGCTTTCCAGAAATGTAAACTATTCGTCAATCAGAGCTACGGTTCAAAACTTATGCCTCCCAGAAGTTCAGTTACCATTTCTAGATTCTTCTAATTTTGTGTTGACTTCTAATGCAACTTCTAGAGCCTTCTATTTGGTTAGTGGATGCCAACTAGCACTTTCTAGAATTTATTCCTAATCCTTAACCCTCTGGGGTATATTTAAGAACATTTCTAGCATTGTAAAAAGTAATTTAGAGTGGAGTTTGAGAGAAGGTACTGGGAGAAGAATTTATCTCCAGATTTATGCTATTGTAAGCCCATAGGGCATGTTTTGGAGTTTTTTTCTCTGCACTAAGTGTACTAGCATATTTTCATAGTCAATAAAATTTTCCCTTTCGTGTTGGGTCCATTCTATGCTTTGGTTGTGTCTCCATCACTATGACTATTGAAGAAATTGTAGAAAAGAAGAGTCATAACATTATGATGATTGATATTGCTTCTTCTCTCAACTATGTCAAGATTGATGAAGTCAAAGATTGTGGAACTACTTATGAAATGTGTATCAAGCTAAAAGCCATCTATGGACAAGATGCCAATGTAAGAAGAGCTAAAGCTAAAAGTCTTAGAGAACAATTTGATCAAATAAAGATGAGAGAAGATGAGAACATTGCAAAGTAGAATCACATAATCAAAGCTAGTGTTTGTGCAATCAAAGCTTCAGAAGGAAAGATTAAAGATGAGACATTGGTAAGTAAGTTTCTCAAAATACTTCTTCCTATATATGCAATCAGAGTATCAACAATTCAAGAAATGAGATGCAATCCAAAGAATGATCCAATTATCATAGTTATATAACTATCATAGTGAAGAGGAAGATAGTGAAGAGGAAGATAGTTATGATAGTTATGATCCAAACAATTTGAAAGTGAAGAGGAAGATAGTTATGATAGTGATCTTGAAACTATTTAAGGAATTACTTGCAGGAAGGTATCCCAAAGGAAAAGGGAAGTACAAAGGTAAAATTCCTTTGATCTATTTCTCTTGTGAAGAAGTTGAACACATTGCTACAAGATTTCCAAACAAAGAAGAGAAAGATGAAAAGAAGCACATCATGTACAAAGGAAAGAATGATTTCAAGAACTTCAAGGACTACAAGGAAAAAGGTAAGAAATCTTTTTTTATGACCAAAGATTCAGATAGTAGTGAAGATGATGAAATGGTCTATATTGTTGTAAAAGATGAATCTAATGATGAAGGACATAAAATGGCACTTATATCTCATGTTAGAAAAAATGACACATGGATTATTGTTAGTGGTTTCTCACATCATATGACTAGTGACATAACAAAGTTTGAACATATGGAACATTATGATGGTGGTAGTGTGAGATTTGGAAATAATGAACCATGTTGCATAAAGGGAAAATTTTGTGTCTCACTAACCAATCAACTTAGATGTGATAATGCTTATTGGGTTGAAGGACTACAACATAATCTATTATGTGTGGCATAGTTGAATAACATTGGATTCAAGGTAGAATTCATGAATGGAAACGCCAAGTTGCTAGATGGAAAAAAAAATTTGGTTGGGTCTAGTAAACAAACCAAAGGTAATCTATTCTACCTAGATCTCAGTGAAGTTCATGTTTCATTGCTCAATTAGAAGAAAGTTGGTTGTAGCATAAAAGACTATGTCATGTGAACTTTGATAATCTCATCAAGATAAAAAAAGAATAAAAGAGTGGGAGGTATTCCTAGTTTGAGGAACCTAATATGGGCCTATGGAAAAATTGTCAAATTGGTAAGATGGGCAAGACAAGTTTCAAAAGCAAGAACTATCATTATGAATAAGTCTTGAGGCTAGTTCATAGACACTTATGTGGACCTATTGGAATAGAGAGTTACATTGGAGATAAGTATTTTATTCTTTTTGTTGATGATTATTCTAGAATGATGACTGCAATGTATCTGAAAGATAAATCTAAAGCATTTCAAAAGTTTAAGTGGTATCTAGCAAGAGTAGAGAAAGAAACTGAAAAGAAGCTAAAGTGTTTGATGCCAGACAAAGGTGGTGAATTCATTTCTAATTAATTCAATGAATTCTACATTGAAAGAGTAATTAGAGCATAAGTATCAATCCCTGGTACACCACAACAAAATGGTATAGCTGAAAGAAGGAACATATCCATCATGGATTGTGCAAGAACTTTGATGATAGAAAAGAACATTGCAATCAAATACTGGAAGGAAGTAATCACTATTGTAGTGCATACCTTGAATAGAGTACATCTAAATAAAGACTCAAATTAGACTCCTAATTAATTATGTTATGGCTACAAACCTAATGTAAGTTAGTTGAAATTATTTGGTAGAAAATACTATACCTTGAAAGAATCTAGAAAAGGTAAATTTGATGTCAAAGGTGATGAAGGCATATTCCTAGGATACTTGTGTAGAAGTAAAGCATATAAATATTTGAATTTATCAACTCATAAGATCATAGAAAGTGCACATGTAAGAATTGATGAGTTTACATAATAGAGTGAAGAAGAGAGCAACAAAGAACCTAAGAATTAGAGAAAGTTTATCTACTATAAACCTGATACATTTCCAAATCTAATTGGAAGTTAGTAGACTTCACCTCCTGAGTCCCCAAAATCTCTAGAGGCTACCAAGTTGAAAATAGTGCAACCTGAGTCATAGTCTGAAGGACCTAAGTCACATTCAAAAGCTATCGATTTGTTGCCAAAGAAAATTGAGTCTGAAGGACCTGAGTCATAAATAGTTGGACTCAAGCTTGATATAGAATATCATAACAAGGCTAGTGGAACAAGTCCTAAATCCAAAGAACTTGTATTAGTAAGATATTTTAGAATGCACATTGCACTTGATCAAATCATTGGAGACAAGTTAGATGGAAAAATGACAAGAAACAAATTGAAAGGTACATGTTTGCTTACTAAGTTTGAACCTAGATTAGTTAAAGATGCTTTGGATAATGAAAGTTGGATTGAAGCTATGAATGAAGAGATAGATTAGATAGAGAGGAATAAGATATGGACTCTTGTTCCTAGACCCAAGGATAAAAATGTAATTGGCACAAAGTGGGTTTTCATAAATAAGTTGAATGAAGATGGAGAAGTCTCAAGAAACAAAGCAAGGTTAGTATGCAAAGGCTATTCTCAAGAAGAATGTATTTATTATGGTGAAAATTGTTCTCCTATTGCAAGACTAGAAGGTGCTATAATTTTACTTGCTTATGTTGCACATAAAGGATTTAAATTTTATCAAATGGATGCAAAATTTGCATTCTTGAATGAAATTCTTGAAGAGGAAGTTTACATAGAACAACAATAAGGTCTTTTAGATCCTAGCAAAAGGGATATGGTTTGTAAACTACACAAGGCATTGTATGGACTCAAGTAAGCTCCCAGAGCTTGGTATGAAAGACTTCATAACTACTTGGTAAAGATTATCTTTCAAAGAAAAAATGATAACAGTACCATGTATATCAGAGAAGGACCAAACAAGAGAATTGTATTAGCAGAATTCTTTGTGGATGACAGTTAATTGTTTACTAGAAATGATGACTTATGAAAAGCTTTTTTAGAAGAGATGAGTAAAGAATTTGAGATGTCCATGTTTGGAGAGATAAAATTATTTTTTGGATTGCAAATTTAGCATAAGAAGGATGTTATCTACATTATTGAATCCAAATATATCAAGGAGATAATAAAAAAATTTGGAATGGAAGATTCAAGACTAGTTGGGACACCTATGTCTAGTGAACATAAGCTTTCCAAGAATGATGATTCCAAAGAGGCAGATCAAAACATACAAATCAATGATTTTAAAATTGCAATATGTAGTGCATACAAGGCCTAATATTGCATTAGCAGCTGGTATAGTGGCAAGATTCTCAGCAAATCATAAAGAAAATCACATGATGGCAATCAAGAGAATCATGAGGTATCTTAAAAGTACTGAAAATATGGATTATGGTACAAGAAGGGAGGCAATTTGGATTTAAAAGCCTTCATAGTTGTTGATTGGGTAGGAAGTATTGATGACAAGAAGAGCACTAGTGGTCGAGCATTCTGTCTAGGTAAAATACTAGTGTCTTGGACAAGTAAGAAGCAAAATTGTATTTCTCAATCTACAATAGAAGTAGAGTATGTGGCAGTAGCAGTTAATTGCTCCAATGTTGTTTGGTTCAAGAAACTATTGGTAGGTATGAAGATAGAAATCAAGGATCTAGTGGTTATCTTCTATGATAATACTAGTGCAATCAATATATCAAAGAATCCTATGAGGCATACCAAGACCAAGCACATTGCAATAAGATATCATTTTCTGAGAGAATTGGTGCAAGATAAAGAGGTAAGCTTATAATATATGAATACTAAAGAACAAATTGCAAACATGTTCACTAAACCATTACCTAAGGATGCATTTTCGTATCTAAGAGGTAAGTTAGGGGTCATTCCCCTATCTAAAGTTCACTAAATAAATTTTAGTGATGCATCGACCAAAGCATGTTGTAGATCAAATAGTTGATACAATATTTAGAAGGGCAAAATGAATATGAATTAGTATATTAGGTGCACAAATATTCATTGAATATTGTCTTTTGCATGAGATCTCAAAGAGGGAGAGTTTGCTATCATATTCACAAAAAAATTATAAAGGGAGAGTTTTGTGATGAGAGAGAATTTTCTTGAAGATGAAAAAGAGAGAAAATGAAATTGGTCTAATATCAAAGACGTAGAATTTGCTACAAAAGAAGACATTAAGAACAAAGTTTGTTGACAAAGGGAGAAACTAAAGGCCAAGGGAGTTCACACTTATAAAGGGAGTTCTCAAGGATGAGAATTAAAATGAAACTAAGGATATTTTTCCTTAATTTATTTTTCTCTAAAGATTTCATTGTATTATGACATGTTGTGTTGCCATCAAGGCCAAAGAGGGAGATTGTTGAATACAATTGGTTAATTGTGTATCATCTTTGATGTTACACAAAATGTCATATCTTTACCAGTCATTGTATGCCTAGTTCACTTAGTAACTGAAGATAGTTTCTTATGTCTATCAAGAATTCTAGAGTTTTCCAAGTTTAGAAGATAGTGTCAACAAAGTTCTCACAGTAGACAAAGAGAAGTTTGCAGAACATTGAGTGTTAATCGAGATCACTTGGTTAATGAAGGAAAAGTTGGATGGAACCAGTGTTAAACAAGCTCATTTAGTTACCAAAGGAACTTTGTGAAGATGTAGTGTTAACTAAGTTTACTTGGTTATCATAGGAAAATTGTTTCTAAGTTAGTGTCTACCAAGAAGGGTCAGCTAATGAAGGATTTTCTTGTTTTGGCATATTAAGTTCAATGGATTTGTTTGTTGGTTATAGCTGACTAAGGAGATGAATATTAATTATTCTAAGTTGTATTCAAGCTAACTTGACAGTGTGTAAGATACAAATATAAGGTCAAGTTGAGGACTAAATGTGTGGCAGTGAATTGAAATATAGAAGATGCTAAGAGGAGGCGAATTAGAAGGATAAGAAGAATATCCTTGTGGAGCTAGAAAGATACATTCGATTAAAAAGGATCAAGTATACAAGCCAAAATTGAGATCTTAATCAACAATTTAGTTGCATCAAAAATTAGGTCATCTCATTATTACTCTCTAACCATTGTAGTAGTGATCTAAATCTCTTAATAGAGTTGGCTTAACATCTATTTGTAAATCCTCTAACAAAGTGGCATTTTTAGATTGAAGTGTCTAAAGACCTCTAAGAAGGCCACTCCTAGTAGGGTGATTAAATATTTTAATAGGATCACACCTAATAGTGTGTTGTAACCTCTAACAAGGTTGACTCCTAATAGGACTCACTTCAGAAGAGTGAAAATTAGTAACTAGTTGCAATTGGTGGTTTTTTCCAAATTGGGTTTCCACATTAAATCTTGGTGTCACTTGTGTTCATGATATTTCTTTTATGTGTATGCAACTAATTTAAGTAAGGTTAATCATAGAAAACAACATAATATTTTCATATTAACCATTTGCCAAGTTACAATATTTACTAGTGTAAACCAAGTGCATTTGTGTTTACTGAGCATCAATATTTTCAATGTAGTTTATGTTTTGTGTTGACGTCTAAGGAATTTGGGATTTATTTTAGTGGTAAATGATTCACCCCTCCCCTCTTAGTTACTCCTCTTATATTTCCAACAACTTGATCACTACTAATTTTTTGATTTGGCACATATACTATCAGTCGGTCAATATTGATGCTCAGTCAACACTATTTCTTCCCATCTTATATTGTGACTCAGTCGACACTAGCATCACTCAACATGTATTGCAAGTTCCTTAATCTTTAGCTCTATTTCTCATTCAAACCTATGGACATAGTCTATCTTTTATTGCTTCTTCAAGGCTTTAGTACAATTGTCTTCTCCACTTATAACATGATTAAACAATCACTTTATCTTGTCAAAGTCTAACTAACCAAGTGTCAATTGTAGTTTCTTCTTCACAGCTCAACCTTTCCTCTAGGTTCTTTTCTTATGACCAATTTCTCACATCATCTTCATCAATCATATAGATATGAAACTCAAATCAAATAGAAAATTGTCTCACCAATAAGGTTTGACATCAATGAAAATATAACAAATCTTCCAATTGTAGTTTCCAACAACATATGTATGTGTGTATACAATGTACAGTCAAATAGTTTATTTTGTTGAGCTTCACGTGGAGAAGATATAAAGCTATAAATTGGAGGGATGGTAGATAGGATAGTATAGAGACCATTTATAAGTCTTCTTAACTTAATATTATGTTTTGCCTAATTTGGGGATGAATATGCTAAAGGTAGTTTAACATGATTACAAAAACAAAGAACTTGACAGAGTATTGACAAATTGGTCAAGGAATTTATTTGACTTTTCAAATCAAGAACCAAGGTAGGGATGATATCCTAGATGTTAACCCTTAGCTAGTAGAATGAGATATTTCTTTTTGGGTAAGGTGTGGTTAAGTACAAGGCTAATAGATCAAAGAAAATAGTATGAAGGAAGGATTTTTTTTAACAAATATGTTAATTGTATTATAATCTCTTGACCCTATGGCAAGGCATATTTTTAATTAGTGACAAACCACTTAAGTGTCTAGGAAGGTCGGTTAATAATGCAATCGAGCTTTCCATCAGTAAGAAAATTTTAGTGTCATCGAGCATATCAAATTTATACTATGTTAATCGAGTTCACAGTATAAATCAATTCATTTAGTGTTATTAGTGGAAACCAAGTTCCTAGAGTGAGCCAAGTTCACAGTGTTAGTCGAGCTTTTTATGTGAATCTAGCTACTAGTTCAAGTAAGATTTTTCTATAGTATCACCCAAGTTATAAAGTGTTGTTTGAGCATCTAGTACCACCTGAGCACTATAGTATCACCCAATCCTATTGTGTTTCCCAAGCATCAATAGAAAACCAAAATGCAAAGTATGACCTGAAAATCAACATTTAGCCAACTTGAAGGTATATTTTAGTAATTGTAAAGATATCTATTATATGAGCCAACTTAGTATGAAGTTATTGCTTAAAGGGTCTATAAGGAAGAAAAATTTATTTATCTAAAAATAAGTAATAAAAGATATGAATATTTGAAGACAAGAAGCAAATATGAAGCAGATTGAGTAAGTAGGCTACAAAGCAGTATAAAGGAAAAAGAAGAGACTTATCTATTACAATCAAGTGATCATATTATTCAAAGGATCTATATCAGAAAATGGATTTACAAAGAAAAGATCAACCTATTTATTCCTAACAGGTGCATCAGTCAGGTGGACCTAATAGTCCTTTGTTGAATCTCCTAACAGAGTGCATACTTCATTGTATTGTAAAATCGTTTCACAAGGTGGACCTAACATTCCTTCATACTCCTAATAGAGTAGATCACCAAAAGTGATCAATTGCAAGCCCTAATAGGCCATCTTTTTTTACTACAGTAGTGAATGGGTGTCATCACCACCCTAGTTTTACCTTCTCCTTGGAGGGTTTCTGGGTTACCAAATCTTGTGTAAAAGTATAATGTTGTTTATTTCCTTATTTCTTTATGTTCATGAATGAAATTAGATTAGATAATCTAAATAAGTAAAGTAGAAGTATTCTAAGTGTGAATAGTTAAGTGGTTCCTAATTCAACCACCCCCCCACCCCGCTCTCAGTCACTTGCTTGTTATTGCTATATAGGAGCAATGTTAGTATGCTAATAGAAACCAAATTTAAATAAAGCTTCTACAAACTAAACAAAATTCATAAACTTCAAGATAGACTAAGATGAGCTCTCAATTGAAAATATGAGTCATTAATGGGCTCTCTCAATGAGAAGCTCTCTTGTTGAGTGGCTTTATCTAAATGGATAGGATGTATGCTCAATATGCTTCCAAAGGCTTCAATGGATGATTGTGGATTTTTGGTGTGGATAGATGGCTTTAGTATGGATTTGGCTCTCAAAATAGCATTATAACTTTACTTCATGGATTGTGTTATTTTGCAAAGGGGAAGGATCCAATTTATAGGCAAGAGGCTTGAGGGATTGAGGGCTAAGATGCAAGGATGGGAAAAAGCTCATGGAGGGCTTAGATTGCATCAGAGGAGAGCACATGGATTGTGCTTCCTTACAACCAATCAAGGAGTGACACATGTCACATGGTGAGAGGATGGAGGAAAGGGGAAGGATGAGTCAACAAAGGAGGCTCAAGGGATAAAATCTTCATAAAGACCCTTCATAAGTGCTTTGTAAGAACATTTATGACTTTGTGGGCTTTATAAAGTTTTGTGGTTGAAGATATTTGTGAGAGATACCATGAAATTCGAATTTGAGGGTTTAGGGAGGTTTTAAGCTTGCTTAGGGTTGTAAAAATGATTAGAGGAAGGGTTAGAGATGGCTTAGGACTAGGCAAGTGGATGGCAAGTGGATTGCAATTAATGAGGGTGGGTGAAGGAGCAGATATTTGTTAACTTTGGCTTGAGTTAGCAAGTCTTAACCCATGTTTAGGGAATGTGACAAGGTTAGGAGGGGATTAGGATTAGGGTTAAAGACATCTTCTAGAAGAGTCTAGGCTTTGGATGAGGATGAAGACTTTCTAGAAGAGTCTAGAACTTCCTAGGATAAGATTTTATGAAATAAATAAAGTTTTATTTATTTCAAGGGTTTGGGTTGAGGAGATATTTATTAAAATATTTTTAATAAACATGAGGATTAATATTTAATCTTGATTAAATATTTTGAGTTGGGATTAGGGGTAGGAAATGATGAGATTAGCCTTTAATCGAAATTAAAGAAGGATTA
Organism: Cupressus sempervirens; assembly: GCA_028749045.1. NCBI lineage: Eukaryota > Viridiplantae > Streptophyta > Pinopsida > Cupressales > Cupressaceae > Cupressus > Cupressus sempervirens. The sequence goes on from CM053785.1 coordinate 747,538,888, forward strand.
GAAGATTTTGGAAGAGGTTATTGGTCTTAAGGAAATTGGCCAGCTTTTGGGAAAAAATAAATTAATTATTTATTTTGGGATTTTTAGTCAATTTATTAATTAAATAATTAATAAATAAGGAAATAATGTTTAAATAAGATTTAAAAATTTTTGGGAGGGATTTCTTAATTAAATATTTTTAATTAAGATAAAGGGATTTAATGGCATAAAAAAATTAATTAATTAAATAATTAATTAATTAATAAATGATGATGTCATCAGGAATTTTTTAGAAAATAAAAATACTTTATTTTCTAAAGGTTTTTTAGGTGTCTACATTTTGCCCCTCTTTGATGTAATGCCGCAAGTGGCATGACATCAAAGATAAGAAAATAAGATGCCCAAGGCTAGAGCAGAAGAGGAGAGAATGGACTGTGAGATGCCCCCTCAAGAAGGCGGTGGGGAGAGAAAACGAGGCTTGACGACTTCTTGAAAAGTATAAGAATCTGAGATGAGCAAGAAGACTCAAATTTTCTTAAGAGAAGAGGTTTGGTTAGCTCAAACTTTCACTACGGGAGAATGATAAAGGGAGAATTAGAGGCACAAGAGGAACCAAGCTTAAGATCTCAAGGATTGCAAAGGATGAAGGAGCAGAGCGCTATAAAAGGAATCTAGGATGGGGAGATGGATGAGGGGATTAAAAAAAGCTAATGCAACAGGATTTCAAAGAGTCAGATTGGCAGAAGATGGGTTTTGGAGATCCCTAGGACTAGGATTGTGGATCTCAAAAGATGAGGCTTGGTGGATTGATTTGGATTGGTGGATCCCTAAGACTAGGATTGTGGATCCCTAAAGCTAAAGGTGAGGAGTGATTCAAAGAGATACTGATGCATAAGCTGGGGTAGGAGAGACGAATGCTAGATATGGATGGGGGATGCGTCTGGAGATGAAGGAAAACCATTGAAGCTTTTTGAGCGGGGGGGATACTTCAAAGAGAAGTACCACCACGTAGTTGAGCACTAGATTTGGTATAGCACTATTGGTTAATTGCCAAGGTTACCAAGAACATCAAGGCCTTTTCACCAACTGTCCAGAGGACTAACAGACTGACTCAAAACAAACATGCAAGGATTGCCCCAGTATCACACATGAATCCTAGAGGAAGTAGTGTGGAAATGACACTGGGTAACCCACAAGTAGAAAAGAAAACAAGAAAAAGACATGATCAAGACCTTACGCTCTGATTGCCCCATTCACAGTATACTATGATATGGAAGATCATGGAAACCTTGAGGACGGAACAAGGAGATTGTTTGGAAAAGATATTTCAAGACCCAACAAGGAAGAGTCCAAATCAAAAGAAAGCAAAAATCCAAAAGAGAACCATTTACCAACGAGATGAGTAGGATGAGGTACTAACGGACCAAGATCAGACATGAGGAAAGCTATATCCTGCAAGGATCTATCGAAGAGCACCTAAGCTGGTGGATCTAGATGGGTGATCTGTCTAGCAAGCTGAACTAAGAAGGATAGCACTTTGGTGACAGGAGATCTAGCTAAACAATGCCTTGGAATAGCTAACCAAGGGTTGTGCGATGTGTGCAAGATGTTGATCAAGGAGGAACGAACACAAAAGTTGGATAGATACAACGGTACTAAGCTAAAGAGGATGTACAAGCTAACAGACCAAGATATTTACAAGCGGGCTAATCAAGATATGGTACAAGCTAACAGACCAATGATATGTATGATACAGATGGATAAAAGCTCAGGATAAGAGGATAGTGGGATAGCTCAATTTTGTGTAAGATGCAGAAACTAAGGATGAGGTGATAGCGTAAGATATGGATTTGGAAGGATGCATCCAATGATGATGATAGATGTGCGACCAAGGATGGGGACAATGCTAAGGTTGGTGGTAGCTGAGCTGATAGATAGTGCTAGAGTGAATGGCTAATGAGAGGATGACATTGGATTTGCATGAGGATAGCCTAGAGTGAGGTACCAATGACAAGGGAGGATGGACAAGACAAGATCTCCAAGGAATACAGTGCCCCCAGTTAGAAGATGACATGCAGAAGGAGGTCTTACAATGGATTTGATAGGATTGAAGCTAGGATGGAAAAGCTGAAGGCGCTAGGGAGATGGATGATAACTAGGATGATGGGGTGAGGTTACAGAAGATAAGTGGATAGTGATAGATAAAAGCTAGAGGATGAAAGATAGGTGGATAGTGATAGATAAAAGTTGGAGGATGAAAGATAGGTGGATAAATTGGAAGATGGAGCTGGATGGCAAGATGTGACCAAAAGCATGAGGATGATAGGCTAAGCTAGGGATGGCTAGATTACGCATGATGCTTGTTTGCCAAGTTTTCATCATGGTACTTGTCCAAGGCGCTTAAATTGCCAAGTTTTCACCAGTGGACGCTTTTTTCTTTTTTTTCTTTTTTTTTTTGACTTTCCCATCCTTGACCAAAATTAATGCCAGTTGAAAGATCTTGATCTACCATCTTCATTTCAGTGGGCTTTAAGATCTTTAGATAGTGAACCAGAGTTCTTAGAACTCAATCATTATTGTAAGACTCACAAAGACAAAGGACTACCCAAAATTCTACCACATCCATTCCAAATTTCATCATCCCTAGTTCCACCTCTGAACCAACCTCCACCCATCGATCCATGAAATCCTCCACCAATGGATTTTTTTTGCAAACATAATAGATTTACCAATTAACTTGCAAGGTTCACTTAATGACCTTCCCAATAATCCTAGGAAATTTTTCCCAAGGTTCGTATACAAAGAAACACAAATAGTTGAGGACCATATCAAAGTCCTTAAAGAAATATGTAATCAAATGCAAATTCAATAGGAGAATCTAGTCCTCTATTTATTCTATACTCATTGGGAGAGGTTGCCTTTAATTGGTACATGAATTTTCCACCAAGATGCATCAAGAATTGGGTTGCCTTTGAAAATTTGTTCCTCAAGAAATTCAAAACATTTGTTAACCTGGTTGTGATACATCATTAGTTCATATCAATCAAAAGGGATCCAGCAGAGACCATTTCATGTTTCAATCATCTATTTCATATGGCTCACTACAAGTTGGAAACACCCTATACTATACCAGTTGAAGTTGCAATCCAAATTTATCTAAATGTAATGGACCATCTCACTATTATCTTTCAACGAAGGCTACCTGTTTCAAACATTGACACATTAGAAAAAATCTTCAATGAAGAAATTACCTTTACCAAGCAAGCCAATCATAATGGAAGAGGATTGATGGTTCGAACTCAAGTGACAACAATGATACCAACATATCCTATTGGAACACTAGTGATGCTAGTCAATTCATTCTAATGAATCTAGTCCTGCTACAACAGGTATCAACTATACTAGTTCTAGCCATAACTTACCCAGGATATGAACCTCCAAAATATGGTTTCTTTGAGCAAAAAGCAACAATATCTGCTGAAGTAGAAAATAATGCTACATCTGACATTGGTCAAATGAAGAAAATTATGTCTCAAATTACCAATAAATTAACCTATTTGAGTTTGTCACAAGGGTAGAACAAAAATTTTTTGAGAATGAATGCAACTCCTTACAACAAAAACTATGGTCAAAATGAAAACAAGAATTTCAGCGAAAATAAAAATGCAAGAAATAAAAACATAGGTAATAGTTATAATCCCCCAGATCACAATAACTATTGCCAAAGGCATGATTGACAATGGAATACTCATCCAAAAAATGGAAGCATCCTTACTAATAATAAAAACAACACTCAGTTTGTGTACATCAACCAATATGACAGTAATCAAAATGTACCTAATGATGTCGGCTCATATTTCAATGGAAATCAAGAAGTGACCCAAAATTCACAAGGAAATAATGGTGAGTCTTCTATGTAGTACAATGCTATGATGTTGGAGTCCAATTATTCTCCACAAAATCCTAAAATAGAACAACTAGCTAGTGAAGAATTCACTTTTATGTTTAGTCAAGAATCGGATCCTCAACCAAAAGAGATGCTAGCTTTTCAAAATGATAATCAAAATACTTACAATTTACGTAATTGAAGGGAACCTATGGCTGATGGGATTCCTCATGTCTTGCATCCAACAATGCCTAATCCAAGAGCTAATAAAAATATAGTACCTACTAGAAAACCCTACATTGGGTAACAAAATCACAATCAAGGGAACATGCCTACAATCCTAAAGAATCCTATATGGGCAACTGAAAAGTACAGTGCAATGGAAGATCTAAAGAGAACCAAGGTTAACATGTCAATGTTTGATATGATACAAAATTATCCTACTCAAAGGGAAGTATTGTTGAGGGCTCTTGATCATGCAAAGACAACTCCTAATTTAAACATAATCCCTCAATAGATAGCATCTCAACAAGTCATTATTTCTTAGGCAATGCCTATCATGTATAAAGACAAGGCTGAAGTGCCTCCTTTTTTATTCAATCTTAGAATTTTTGGAAAGAACCTACACAATTGTCTTACAAATTTAGGATTTTTTTGCAACTTCATGCCACTTTCGATAGCTCAAAGGTTGGGAGTCACTCCTCAACCCTCAAATTGGATACAACTCGGCAAGATGGATGTAAAAGTTATCAAGGTATTGAAAGATGTAAGAATACAATTAATAGTAGACCCTTGAATTCAAGACATTATAGGCATACATGTGGTTGAAATCCCTAAAACATAAGAATGGAGAAAGTTCTTAAGAGGATGGTTTTCAACTAATTTTACTCAATTATGGCTACCTTGAAAGGGGCTAAATAATTAGATCAAGATTGGTGTTGAGCCAAAGTTGAAGACAATGATAATAGAATATAATGCACCAAACAAGGTAGTATCTTTTAAAGCTAAGTTAGGCTCTTACAAAGTGATGTCACTTGACATAACTTTAGTTAAGAGACTTGACCATCTAAATAAATAATCTAGGATCCCTACCCCAAAAGAAAAAATCGTCACTTAATTTGTAGACAAATATGGTTAAAAATTTACAATTATTAGGCAAGGAAGAAAACGCAAATATTTTGCTTCTTGTGGAATTCTGCAAGTTACACAAAGTCAATCATTGAGAATTTGAATTCTCACATTGTTAGGAAGTAGTTGCTAGGCTACTCACCTAGATAATGCAATCCATGGTTAAATTCTAAATGAGGTACAAGGAAAGTTCAAGTTCTATGCACACATCTAAATTTATAGGGACTGATGAAGAAGAAAAAGTATATTCTAATGTGTCATATAGTGATACTTCTTTATATGGTGGGGGTTTATCTAATCCTCCACCTGGGATGATCAAAGTCTTGAGGAGAAGACATTTTAATTTATAAAAGGACAAGGTTGGACCTCAGTGGTTGTTTATCCAAAACCCCAAATTGATAAAGATCACCAAACTAATTAGGGATATTCAAAGTCAACAAGAGAAACAAATGACCCCTGTATCAAAGATAAACTATGGAAACTCACCAAGTCCACCACATGAAAGATTACAATGGATCCCAAAGAAACAGTCTTTTAAAACTCAAGTAAAGGAAAATTTGCATACAAATAAACACAAGTCTACAAAACCCAAAGAACAACTAATTTGGACACTCAGGTTTGGCAGCTCTAAATACAAATTAGGAGTTGGCAAAAGTATTGAATTAATTAATCCCAAAGTTAGGTCTTTTATGCATTATATCGCTTACAATTTAGATGTACTAACAATGTTGTAGAATATGAAGCCTTTTATTCATGGACTTCTCTTCTCATTAGAAAAAGATGTCAAAGCTCTAGTAATTGAAGGGGACTCTCTATTGGTCATTAGATAGGTGAAATCAATCTACTCTTCCAATGATAGGTGACTACTTGCATAGTGGAAAAGAGTTTGGGACTTGTTGGAATATTTTGGGGCCTTGAACATAAGGTCCATTCCAAGGAAGAAGAACATGGTATCTAATGCCCTTTCATTTTAGTAAGTGCCTTGAAACCTTTTGAAAGAACAAAGCTAAAGAGATATTTAATTTAAATTGGTTGTTTCCCTGTCTATTCCAAAAAACATCACAAACTTCCAAGTCTTCCAAGATGGCCAGCATATTCTTGAGTTTATTATGTGTAATGGCCTCTTCAAAGGACGAGATTGATGATACTCCTAGTGAAAAACGCAAAGATGATGAGCTAGAGGATGAAGATGGGATTATAAATTTGAAGACCAATACTACTCCTAAGGGGATGGTAGAATTGGAACGCATCTTTGATTGAGATGAATCAACATGTAGTAAAATAAATTTTGAAGAAAAGGGGATTAAAGAATGTGATTCATATAATCTAGACATGAAAGAAGATCCAAAGATGGTGAGAATTAGAAAGGTGTGTAACCCTCAAGAATGAGAAAGTATGATTCAATTTCTTATAGAATACAAAGATGTCATAGCATGGAGTTATGAAGAAATCAAGATGTATAATCTTGAGATTGTCACTCATGACATTTCATTGAAGCTTGATACCAAACCCTTTTGTCAAAGATAGAGACCAGTGAATCCCATAATTGAGCCTTTGATAATAAAAGAAGTACAAAAGTTACTTGATGCTAAAATTATTCTCCTAGTCTGACATTCTACATGGGTTCCTAACTTGGTTCTAGTAAGGGAAAAGACTAGTGAAATTCACCATTGTTTGGATTTTTGCAATTTGAACATGGCTTCCCATAAGGATAATTACCCTTTGCCCTCATTTAATGAAGTATTACAAATTGTGAATGGATCTAAAATTATGTCTTTTTTAGACATATATTTTGGATACAACCAAGTAATGGTAGATGAAGAAGACAAGTTGAAGACTAGATTTACAAAAAAATGGGGAAACTTTACATACCAAAGGATGTCTTTTGGACTGATCAATGTAGGAGCCACATTCCAAAGAGTGATAGATGAAGTATTCAAAGGACTAATAAGAAACTACATAGTTATCTACATGGATGACCTCACTATCTTTTCTAAAGATAGGAGTACTCTTATTGCAGACTTGAAACAAGTGTTCAAATAATTTCTAAGATATGGCATATCACTCAATCCCAAGAAGTGTTCATTTGGGGTCACAAAAGAAAAAATTCTCAGTTATATTATTTCTAAAGTTGGGATATCCATTGATCCTAAAAGGATCAAAGCTATTCTTAATCTATCACCTCCTCATAGTCGTAAAGAGATGAAATCTTTCTTTAGGAAAATCAATTTTTTATGTAAGTTCATTACTTGATTTGTTGAGTTAGTGCATCCTCTTGATGACCTACTCAAGAAAGGAGCAAAGACTGAATGGGTTCCAAAAATAAAGAAATATTTTGAAGACATCAAAGTGTCCATCTCTACGACCCCAGATCTTGTAAGTCCAAATTATGATTTACCATTCAAAATATAATCATTTGCTTCAGAACATTCATGCATCAAGATTTTCACTCAAATGAAAGACAAAGAGGATGAAAGACCTATCACATTTATGAGTTTTCCTTTTAAAGAATTTTGAGTTGAACTATTATAATCTTAACAAATAGTCTTTTGCATTTATAAAGGAAGTTAAGAAACTTTGCCATTGTATACTCAAGAGCAAGGTATATGAAATTATACCTGATCATTTGGTTAAAATATTGTTGATGCAGAATGAATTAGGAGATATAAAAGGAAAATGGATGGCTATATTGCAAGAGTTAAATTTGGAGATTCAACCAATGAATTTGGTAAGAGGACAAGGATTGACCAACATGATAGCTGATAATGAGATCAGTAATGATGACAAAATGAAATTTGATGACAGAATCAAAACTGATAATGAAAAAAAGATCATAATGTCTCAAGTGGATATTGATCAAGGAATAATCATTGATGTTTGGTATCAAGATATTGTTTGCTACCTTTTGTTGAGTCAATACCCCAACTAGACGTATAGTTCCCAATGAAGAGGACTCAAGATGAAACATGAAATCATATATGTTGTAAGATAACAAACTTTACAAAAGAAACTATGAGGGAAATTATTTTAAATTCTTGGGATGTGAAGAAGTGAAAGAAGTTTTGGAACAGTTTCATGATAGGTATGGTATGGGACACAGACCAACAGAAGCTACAGTTCACATGATTTTGAGATAAGGTTATTTTTGGCCTACCATCTTTACGGATACATTTGAACATGTGTGTTCTTGCCACATTTTTCAAACAAGTACCAATAGAGAAAGAAATCCAACTATACCACTACAACTAGTGTTTGAGGTATGACCTTTTGCTAAGTGGGGACTAGACTTTATTGGTCCAATAAACCCACCATTATCTACTGAATGTATGTTCATCCTCATAGATATAGACTATTGTATGTGTTGGATAGAAGCTTAAACTTTTCAAAATTTTACAATAAAAGTGGTTACAAATTTCTTGGAAGAACAAATTGTCACAAGGTTTGGTATGCCGTTCTTCCTTGTATGTGATAATGGGTCTTCTTTTTTGTCAATCTCCCATACCCAATGGGAATTAGAAAATCATGGCATGATCAAGTTCTCCTCTAATTAATATCCCTAAGGAAATGGTGTGGTTGAGTCCACAAATAAGAACTTGATTATAGTGATAAATAAATTGCTACAAGAAAACCTGAAAGATTGGCATACTCAACTAAAATATGCATTATGGACGGATAGAGTTAGGATAAAAATGATTTTTGAATATCTCCCTATTTACTTGTTTACGGACAAGAACTATTATTCCCACTTAACCTCAAGATTCTAGTATTGAAATTTATGAAGGGATACACTGAAGAAAATTATAAAGTTCAGATGAGATTAATGAATCTCTTGGAATTGGATGAGAAATGAACATCTTTGGAGCATATGGAAAAACATCAGATTCATCAAATGATGGTTCAACAAGCAGGTCATAATCAAATCTTTTAGAATATTAGATCTTGTTCTCTTATGGGACAAGGCAAAAGAAAATTCGGAAAGTCACACTAAATTTCAATGCTTTTGGATTAGCCCTTATCAAATTGCACAGAATTTGGGAGAAAATACTTTTAGGCTAAGTTCATTACAAGGGGAATTGGTCCCATTTCTAGTCAATGGCTAGTTCTTGAAACATTACTTCAAGGCCTAAATGTTTTTTTTAAAAATTAAAAATTTAATAAATTATTTGTGCAAGTGTGTTTATTTATGCAAGTGTGTTTTCTTTCAGTTGTGTGCTTGCTGTTAGTTGTGTGTTTGCTTTCAAAATTTGTGTCTGTCTTTTCCTATCAATTTGGGGGTTAGGTGCAATCAATATTCTTTCTTGAGTCATTTAATAAATTAATCCTTTTGGTTTTGATATTTGGGAAGATATATTTCTTTTTCAAAGCATTCACATGATTTGGTTTATTGTACCAACTAAAAGATGGGTGCTACTTGCAGATGTAAAAGACTTTCAGTCTTGAAATCAGAATTACAGATTGATAGTTCTCAACACTTTACAAATTTAAAGATTAACTATCTTAGTGTTTTCAAATCAAAGTTGATAGTGGCAAGGGATAGTCCAAACTTGTATATTCAAACTAAAGGTTTTTTTCAAAGAACTGCTAAGATCATTGTTTGGCATGAGAGTTTCCAAATTTTCATAAAAGAGAAACACAAAGATTATCAAACTAAAAAAAGAGTCTAAGAAATGACACCAATACCTTGGCCACACCATCTAAATGTGGTTGGGGTACATAAGAAAAAGAATAAAAAATATGGTGTTAAGATAAAGATTCCAAAATATTTGGAAAGGTAATCTAGCAATAAGGATGTGCAAGCCAAAATGGCTATCCATACAAATCACTTCATGGAAGAATCAAATGGAAATATGTGAGATCTATGGACCAGAATCAAAAGAGATTAATAAAGTACTTGAAATACAAAATTGGTAACCTGTCAAGAGCCCTCAAAATAGACACTCTCATCTAGTCAAATAGTTGTTGATACATAGTTTTAAAAGGATTCTTGATGAATGGAATGGTGGAGTGAAAGATTGTTTCCAAGTTTCTAGAAGTTCATGATAGACTACACTTTAAAAAGTCAAAAGGAAATGAATACATTGTACACACATTGAGCTTGGAGCTTCAAGATTTTGAATCTTTGACTATTAAAGAACTTCAAAGTTGTTTGAAGTGTTTGGGATGTAGTTGTCATTTGACACATGTTAGAAGAATGTTTGCTAATAAATAAATGCCTTTGACATTTCTTCCCTTTTGTTGGGGATATTTGTTGTGGTTTCACAATGCACGCCCCATTTCTCCTAGAAATAGGGATCCCCAATAGATTTTTCACTCCCAAACCCCTAGTCTAGGGCTTGAGTCATTTTTGGACTCCCCCAAGAGTCTAGGTCAAGCCTCAATCTCCAATTGGTGAAGTCTAGAGTGTCAAATCTAGAGAAGGAAATGAAGTTTTGGTGCTTTTCTTAGTGCACTAGCACATATGTGCAACTTATCAAGGTGCATCGGTGTGCTTAGTCTCACCTCCTTCTAGAGATGCACACATGTGCATTTGCACATGTGTGCACCTTCAAAGGGTGTGCACTAAGATCCAAGGTCTATATAAACCTTAGACCCCTCTCCATCTCTACATTCTTCTCCACTCTCATCTAACCACCACACCTCCACACCCCTATACATGTGTTATCTCATCCTCTAGACCTACAATCACAACAAAAAATACTAAGGTCAACAAGACCCAATAACTCCTAAAGGTGTACATAAGTGCACCTTTTTTCAAAACTAAAACAATAAAACCCTAAAACCTAAGACAAGCTAAGCTACCAAGAAGGTGTGCACGTGCGCACCTCCTTAAGGTGTGCATGTGTGCACCTTCTTAACAAATGCACATACCTAAGTAAAAAGGTGTGCATGTGTGCACCTTTTTACATATAATGCACTTAAGGCATAGTAGGGTGCACACGTGTGCACCCCATTAAGGTGTGCAGGTGCATACCCTTGTGCACAAAAGAAAATTAAGCATAAACTAAGTCAAATTTCCCCCCATTCTCCACTTGAACAATGCATTTGTGCACCTCACCAAGGTAAACACATGTGCAAGTGCACATATGTGTAAAAATGGTCAATTAAGGACCATTTAGCATACCCAATACATCTATAATGGTGTGTTAGGTGCACTAAGTTGCATAACATGAGTTTTGGGGGAGAATTGATTAGTGTTTGATTCTTTTGGGTAGGGAAGATAGCTCCGAAACCTATTGTTTTTAAATACCAAGATGTACCAAGAAAATTTAATTTTTAAGATGGACATGTCAAGATCAAAGATATTGAACTTAGACATATAGATTGGAATGCATTCTTCACAATGTGCAACAAGCCAAAAGAATGATCCACAATGGTATTAGCTATGATTATATCAGGTCTAGTCAATGCAGCATCACATCCTACATCTATACAATCTTTGAAACTCATAATGGCTCTTGCAGAGAACTATGTAGCCAAAGAGAAGGTTGTCAAGATAGTCACAAGGGAGATAGTCTTGGACCTCCAACCTCAAAATATTGAGAAGGTGTTCAACCTTCCTAGAGCTAATCATTACTTATAGAATCTTATGATGGAGAAAAAAGATGATACCAAGAAAATGAGAAAGAATCCTAAGAGATAATTCAATCATTCTTTTTTATTGATATAACATCAATGGGCCATAGAGTCAGGAAAGTAGACATGACTCGTAGATATATGAAGGATGATGTCGGATATGTCACTATACTTTTGAGTAGGGTCATGGGATTACTGGTAGTGGGACATCTTCAAACCTGGATGGTTCACTTCATAGAGACCATTAGGATGGCAAAGATGCCAATAAATAAGGCCACAATTCTAAGTGATAATCTAGATGAGTAGTTGGTAGTAGTCAAGGCTGACCCCAAATTCTACATGACATTATATTTGGTGTACTTATTGGCGTCTAGAACAATAGACTACCTAGGACTTTACAAGAAAAGAAGCATGCAAGATGCTAATGCCTAGCCTTATGTAGTGTACCCTCAACTGGTACAGAAGAAGCTCTTAAAGTAGAGCATAGAATATAGGGTAGTGAATGACGGTTTCATATTTGCAATCATCTAATTCATAAAGGATGATTATGCTAAAAGGGTGTCAACAAAAGCAGTAGCCACGATCACCAACATCAGTGTGTACTACATTAAAATTCAAAACATTCACCTACTCAAGGGTAGCCAATACATTGGAGAACCAAAAGAAGCTCCTAAGATATCCATCAAATAGGCTCATTTGGTTGGAGATTGTCAAAAAACTCATGCTTGTGTATGACAGAGTGAGGAAATAGCACAAAAAGGCATGGGTGTGACTAATCACCATTGGTGCATTGGAGGTCAAATAGAACTAGGATATAATGACCTTTGATTCAGAATGGGATCAATATCCCCTAGAAGAGTACAGCTCCCCTCACCCTTAATTTGACAACATTAGGGTGGTGCAGCATCTCTCAGGGAAGCAATTTGTACATGAAGATGCATTAGAAGACCACTAGATGAATGTGATAGATGACTATGATATATAAATTATGGATTATTTTAGGATGAATCTATATCTAGTAGAGAAAGTGCTCAAGGGCAAGATCCTACAAAAGCCTATCAAGAAAGATATAGAAGATGTCCTAGATCCACTGTACAATAGGGATAAAATCTATGATAGGTCTATAATGAATGTGGAGATTGGAAGGAACAAGATCACATATATCGATCATTGAGCTCACCACATAGTCCAATTAATGAAGGAATGGATCAAGAAACCTTTCAAACTTGATCTAGTTCCTCAGGCTATTCCTCTTCAAGCCATAACATGGCCTATTAAGGGTAAAGGTGCAAAAGTAATTGTACCAACCTTTTTGGCTCAATCTCTAGTGAGGCCAAAAATTTTACATCAAAATAAGTGAGAGGTTGAGTATTTTGAAGATGATAGGTGAGTCAAAAGGAAGAGAGATTTGAAAAAGGGTAAGAAGAAAATAACTCAGGCTCAAGAGCCTCAACTAGAATAGGCTAATCCTACACAAGTTAAGCCCCAATTTGATCCAACAGCTCAAGTCCATGATCAAGAGTCCAAGCAAGTGCCTCTATAGTAGGAATAGGTGCAACAAGAGGAAGAAGAAGAATAGAGGATGCCTCCAATAGCTACACTAGAGGAAGAAGCCTCCCCCACAGCTCCAAAAAGGGCAAGGATTGAATCGACCATGATGGGAATATGAAGGAGAAGACTAAAGAACAAGAACACTCCACCCTCACAAGATCCTAAAACAATTCTAGAAGCTAAAGTAGAAAAAGAAGAGGGTGAGAAAATTGAATATCTCCCCTTAAGGACTTGCTCAGCATAGGCAACAAAAGAGGAGAGGAGAAGAATCTTGACATTGACACCTACACTTGCTCCTAAAGAACCTATTCATGTTTCCACATCAGAAGATGAGCAGCAATAGTGGATAGATGATTTGGAGGAGCAAGAAATAGATGTGTTCAACCTCTCCAAGTTTGACATCATGCTATTAGGTACTAAGATGGTGGGAGAAAAGATAAGAGATACCCCTAGGAGTGAATCATTAGGAGAGGATTGGAGTCAAATGTCGCCTCTACTTAAAGGACCCCTAGGCATACCACCATCACCATCTTAGGACTTAATATTCCTAGACAAAGGCTTGGAAAGATCAATTCCTTAGGCTACAAGAATAGAAGAACAAGAAATGGAGGAAGTTGAGCCCCAGCAACTGCAAGTTGATGAGGTATCAGAGGAAGGGAAAATACCTGAAGAGCCTTAACAAACTCCTCACAATATAGAGGATGGGAACTTATCCCAAACAAATATGAAGACTTCAACTAGTGATCTTTCTCAATGGGAATAGACTCTAGAGAGGACAGATAAGGGAAATGGGCCTATAGTGGAAATCACCTCTTTAGTCAAGTACATCTCTCTAATGGGCACTATACTAGCATGGCTAAAGAGGGAGGTTATGTTTTGGAAAAAGAAGCAACTAGTATTAACTACTAAGGAGGGAATGAGATGGTTAGCTAAAGCCATCAAGAAACTTGAGCCACCTACAAGTGATGCATGAGCATTGGGCTTCATAATGAGGAACCAAGATCAAGTCTTTCTTGTGCATATAGTTATTCCTCCTCTACATGCTGACACTAAGGAATGGAATCCTAAGGATTACCATATCAAGGAGATCATGTTAGGAAGGCCCACGGTAGATACTACAAAAGTGATGATCACTATGGGCATGAAAGAGGTCTTCAAACATATGGATCAAGATGAGTCTAAGTTGCTAATGTTGTGGAAACAAAATGATCTTTTGAGAGGCTATTTGCATGGATTTTTGGGCCCTATAGACCTAGATGATCTAGAGATCACTCTTGTTGTGGCACTAGAGAGGAAAGAGAAGAACAATGTACAATTAGACCCATTTTTTGAGGCATGTTAGCAATCGTGAGACAATTTTGAGGAGAGAGGTGTACAAATGATATAGGGGAACTTGAACTTGTTACACCATATTCAATTGAGTGTAGGTAAGTTGGTATCCATAGTGAACCAGAATTTTGGATTGATGGATGAGGTACACACTTGGACTAAAGAACTACATGCTCTCTAATCAATAAAAGGTCAAAGGTATTGTATGCTCATGGAAGTATATACAATTGAGGAGTTGGATAAACTCAATGATTGGATTGAAAAGGATATCTATCAACAATAAAGTCATGGAGGGTCTACATGCAAATATTTAGAAAATAAGAGACCAAACTCAAGAGCAAATTTTGGAAGCAAAAAGGTATTACAATGTTTCTTGCCTTGAGATTTTTGAAGATGAGTCAAAGGCTAAGCTCAATACAGTATAATCAATAGTCCAACAATTCTTAGGAACCTTTGAAGATACTTTTTTAGATGAAGATATCAAGAAAGCATTCAAGACTGAAGAGGTATTATTGGAGTTGGCCACTAAACTTGACAATTTTATAGATTCTTGAAGAGAAGTTAGCAACTAATAGCAATTAGTAAAGGATAAATATGGAGCTTTTGATTTTCCTAAAGCCACCCAAGTGACAGAAATAATAGAAAAATCCAAAATCAAACATCTAGACATCATTTTGGTATAAAGAGGAAGAAAATCCAAATACTGGAAATTCAATTTTGACACTTGGGAAAATTTTACATGTTTGGAACCTTTCATCAATGTGTGCAAGTGTATAGGTGCATGAGTGTGCTATTCTCAAAGGTTCATTGATAATTTTGAAGAAGAAATAGTGCATCAACAATTAACTACCAATTGTAATTTTAAGAGCTTTCCATGCGCTGGAAACACATTTTGACAGAAGTTCAACTCCCAGAAACATTTAAAGAAGGTCAAGCTTCAATTTTTAGAGCTTTTGATAGCTCTCAGATCCTCTTGCAACTTCCTTCTTCTTATTTACTTCTTCTTTAATTGCTTTAAGTCATGTAAAGGCTCACGCACCCATTAATTGATATAAATATGGGTGGAGACCTACTTAGCACAATTTAGAGAGTTAGTTTTTATATAATTAGATTTGTTTTATTAGTTTTTAGCATGAATTGCATTTTAAGAACTCTCTCTCCTAACACAAAGGGAGGAGATGATTTCTTATAAATACATGGATGTAATTTGTACTCCAGGGCATTATTTTGATGCAATAATATATATTATTGGTGCTCTCATTCTGATTGTAGTTATTCTTTTTGAAGTGTGTTATTTTTGAAAATTTGTGTTCATGAATAATAATGAAGCTAATCATTTTATTGTGTTGCTATGATTGTGCAGCCTTTTAGTTTTGGTGTTTTCCTCATGTTAATGAATTCCTTTAACATACCAAGTTGGAGAAAAGATCACCTATTGTTCCTTCATAGCTTCTTGTCTCGCATGAGCTCACTTTTCATGGCCTTGTGATTGGATGAGAAGTGAAACTTCTTTTGGTTATTATTCAGTTCCCCTCCAAGAATTTAGGTAGCACTGATCCTTTTTTTATTGGTTTCCTACTCAATCTTTTCAATGATTTAACTCGCAGACATTTTTTTGCCATAGCTTATTTCTATTAAGAATTTCTACTTCAAGTTATTTTCTTTGCTAAAATTTTGTTAAAATAGGACTTCATATAGTTGCATCAATAAATTGCATTCATCAAAAAATAGAAAATACCAAAAATATATCTCTTTTGTGGTTATTTTTCAAACAATAGATCAAACATCTTATCTAAAATTGTTTAAACTAGCAAAGGCATCCTTGTGAACATAAACATTTATCTTCAATTGAGCGGATTCAATAGGTTGCAGGATCACCTGGAACATTAGAGTTGATCCTAGATTAGCTTTTCAAGGGAGTTTGAAAGGATTCCTATCATTTAGCATCGTGCAAAATCACAACTCAATAGGTTTCATCCCCACCCCAATTTTACCTTTACATTGAAGTGTTTCTATGTTACCAAATCATTTATGTTATGTGTTGAATCTTTTATTGATTTTATGTATTCATTTACTATTCAAAATTACTATGTAATGATAGATCTAAGATATGAGATGAATTAGGTGTGAAATTAGTAATTTGGTTTTTTAAGTACAATTTTAAGATCATGATTCACCCCCCACCTCCCTCTCAGTATATTATTTCCCTTTAAATACTTCCAGCAGTTAGTATCAGAGATTAGTTCTCTTGCAAGAAGTCTAATAGCTTAAGAGGATAAGATCATGGAGATGGAGGAATATAATTTGGGAAAAAATATTGAGAACTAGATGATTGGAATCCAGATCATATTGTAACAACTTGAAGGAGCAAGAGAAGAGTTAAGGAAATCACTGAAGAAGAAAAAAGAGACAGCAATTCAGAAAAATGACACACTATATGAAGAAGTGGGTATAGAAAGACTACTTGAAAGTTGAAAGAGTGGAAAAAATTATGAAACAATAGCATAACTATTGGAGAATAATAGTATACTAAGAAAATAGGCAAAAGAAAAGAGAGAATAAGAAACTCAATTAGTAATTCTATGTGAAGTAATCGAGAAAAAGAAGAAAGTTGAAGAAGACAAAGTCATCGTTATAGAAGACAAAAGACAGATGACAACTAGACTTGAAGAGATATCATTTAAAGTACATAAGCTCACAAATAATCAGTTGGATATGATAAATCATTTGATAGTTGCTACTCAAGAAGAAAATGGGAAGGACATGGAGATTACAAACTTAAGGTCGCAAAATGAGTAACTAAGAAATGAGTTGAGAAATGAAAAGGAACTTCTAGAAAGAATCAACAAACAAGTGTTGCTATCAAATACTTGTAATAATTTATGTGATCAATTAGATCAACAAAAGATACCTTGGGACTAGGATACAACAAGGACTTTTCATCTACTATTAAGAAGACACACCAAGGAGTGGAGAACAAAGAAATGCAAGAACCAAAGGAAAACCTACATGTCATCATTGTGGTAGACTTGGACACATAGCTATCATTTGTAGAAGCATGAATGGTATGCAAACTTCTAAACCTAAGTCTATTAACAATTGTTCTAAATGCAAGAAGGTAGGACATAAAGCACATGAATGTAGATTAAAGAAAAGTGATTCATTCACTACATTTAAAGGATGCTACTATAACTATTAGAAATATGGACATAGAGCTTATGAGTGTAGATTCGAGATAAAATCCAACTAGACACCTAAGAAATAGGCACATGCACCAAGAAAAGGCAATTCCTACAATTAAGATTACAACACATGGTATAATTTTTGCTACTATTGAGAGTGCAAACACATAGCTGAGAATTTCATTAAGACACATTTCAGAAGAAATTATAAGGAGTGGTTGAATGGAGAAATAGTATGTTTCAATTGTCTCAAAGTTGTTGTACTAGTAGAAAATGTAGAACTAGAGCACTAGCACCAAACAATGGAAATGGAAAAGTTGAGAGAAAGAAAACATGGATAGAGATAGTGAAAGCTAGAAGTAGTGGAGCAAGAAAAGTTGACATCACCCAATACAAAGGATCAGGTGATCACACCACATCTAACTAAATGAAGAAGGTATGTAGGAACTATATATTCAATGATAAGGCCTTGTTAGAAGCCTCAACCCTATTATGATTTTCTACAACCATATAAGGATTTGGTAGATCAATTACAATGTATGCAAGAAGAGCCCACTGCCCTAACATGCAATTATACAGTTCAGTTCCTTCATAAAATATATACCTACAATGCTTGCTCATTGTTGTAACTCACACTTTCTCTGATCTAACATCAAATTTCACATCACATAAGGCTCACAGACAATTCTCGCAATAGTTTTCATGTCACAACTAATCATGCAACTTCCACAATATTTGCACATTACACACATTCACTGCGCAACTCACACTTTATTTATGCAACATAAGATCTTTACTTATATCTTGCACATTCATAAATTGTTGCTTAGTTGTCTTCCATATCTTTACATGCTTGTCATAATATAAAATAATATCCACATAGTTAGCTTAACATGACTTAGTAATAATTTTGAAACCAAAATAATTCCTAAAGTCATACTGCTCTATTTTTTGCTATGCTCTATTGTGCACTATTAAATACTAGCATAGTTAAACTTATTGTAACTTGCATCATATTGACCATACACACATGCACATCGATACACATTATCATGAAAATGTCACAAACCTTTCCTCAACTGCTGAACTAAATTATGAATTTAGGTAACAATACATGGTGTAGAACCTACGATATTGTGACTAAATTGAAAATAGTTAAAATGTAATAGTAGATGTTCTTCTAGCCAAAAAGTGATTTGTGCATTTCAAAAAATAGAGTTTATACAATTTTGATGGATCCCAAGGGTCACCATTATCCCTTGGATATGAAGATGAAAATTCCACAAGCTAATTAATTACAAACTAAACTCTAACTAAAAACTATATTAAAATTTATGTCTACTTGTAGAAGTCATAACTTTCTACTCGTAGCTTACAATCATGAATCGTCAAAATTTCTAGAAAGACCTTCTAGAGTTCTACATTTATTATCCAAAGTCTTAAGCATAGCAGTACAACTTCTTGGCCTTGCCAAAGCCCAGAAATGACCTGAAGGCCTCCAAAAATGAAAAATATTAGAACATAGAAAATACCAAAAAAATGAATTTTGATATTTTCCCATTTTTTCTTGTGCCAACATCCTCTACATCTTCCTAGATTGTATTTTGATCAACTGTGCATAAGCTAAATCTTTGTGCATCATCTGTATTGTTAAGATATGTTCATTATACTACTATAAATTATCTAATACTAAGACCATTTTTTGTCTCTAAATGCATAAATGAAATGTTGAGTATATGTTGCCATAAATGACAACCATCAAGACATCTAATTGACCATATTGTCAACAATATCCCCATTTGGTGGCAACATTTAGGAAAATTGTCTAAGTCCTAAAATGATGTCATACAAAACAAAAACAAATAAAAGTAACTATACAAAAATTGCCTTCAAAACATAACAATTATATTCATATTTTGATGAATCATTACATTTCTTATCACTCCTTTATATTGATACATACATAAGCTCCCCCTTACATATACATTTACATCTATACAATTTTCCTCTACATAATAACATAATATTCCCCCTTTGACATCAATGGCAAAGGTGTCAAAAACTATATCACAAAAACTTGCTACCTATTGTTGATCATCTTGTCATTTTGGATATGCAATCTACAAAATCAATCTTCAGTCTATCAAAGTGCTTCTTCCAGTTGCCTTTGACTATATCTAATATATTAATGAATCTATAAAGTGCATAGGATGCCACTTCAAGTATGCTCAAGTCAGTATAGGAAAAATTTTCATAGGAATTCTTTATTGAAAGACATTCCTCCAATTGCCTCTACAAAATTACAACCTTGGGTGCCAGATATTCTCTAAGAATATAGAATCTTATTATTACCTTCTCCTTTTCATGTTTAATGCTTCTGAAAACATTGTGGATCTTCTCAATCTCATTCTTAGAATCTTCAATTCTGATCTCTAGTTGTTGCAATCTTGTAGTGAGTAACTGAAGCTCACTCATATAGCCTTTGATCTTTGCATCAAAATTAGATAAGTGTAAGACATTGCACACTATCCATACAACCTCTTACCTTCATCAATACACTTTCTAAGTTCCTTGATGTTTCCATAAAGTGCCTTCAAATCATTGCACACATCGGTGCACACTATGTTGAATAGGGTTGCATCATGATTATTTTGTGCTTGCATCCTGCTACTTCAGCTAAGGTTGTGAATTCCCCATCAAAAGTCTTCACCAACTCCTTTGCCTTGGCTTGCAAGTTTGGGTTAGCTATAGTTGTACAAACTATCTTCTACATGTGCTCCAAGACTTTAACAAGGGTCTTCTCCAAAGACTTTATAGATTTATTTTTCTCAAAAAAATTTCTCAAAGTGCCCATTAGCTCTTTCTAATCTTCATCATCAAATGGAATAGGTATTACTAATGATGTTCTAGCTACTAATACTATTGAATATATAGTAGTTTTTATCTTTTTTTCTTGTGTGTTCTTCTTTTCCCTAGCCTATTTCTTCTTCTCCTCCTCTTCTTCTATCTTTTTCTTTTCCTCTTCTTCTTTTCTCTTCTTTTCTTCTTCCTCTTCATCATCAAAATTGGCGTAGGCAGTGATATTTCCAACAATATTTGCCCCATATGTTACAAATAGATTCTCCTTTATATCCATAGTTATGTGCATACTATCCACTTGCATGGATTCAGTACCCATAACAATGTGAGGTGGAGATCGTGCTTGTTGTGTCCCTTTTGCCTCTACCTCTTCATATGAAGGTGTATCTGCCTGTACATATACTAGACTATTAGACTTTTCTTGCACACTCTCCTTAGGTACTAAATACATATATTTCACTATAGCCTCCTTTGTTTCTTGCCTTACCTCCTCATAATGGAGGCCATTAGAAGAATTGATTTTCTTATGTTCCTCAGCAAGGGCTCAATACCCTTTAAGATTTTGTCATATTCCTCTTTTGATCCAACATCACATAACTTATTTATGGATGTGATCCTCATATTCAAATCTTTTTCTACTACTCTTCTCTTCTTATTGATCAACCTGTTGTATAGGTCTTTAGGAATTTTATTTTGAATGCTATCTAATCTCTTATTTCTCAAAATCATGTTTCTTATTATAGCATTCTCTAATTTTCTCCTATCCTTATTGTTATACATGCTATAAAATTTATTCAACTAAACAAATTTTTCATCATTTATAATCTACATATTTAGATTCTCTACCTTTGGTTTCCATGCCTTCTTGTCTATGGTTGTTTTGGCTTCCTATGCATCTTGCTCAACAAAGTTATCTTTATCATCATCATGTGAGCTTTAAAAAATGCTCACTTGCATGGTTTTCCTCCTTTTTTCAGGCCCGCTAATGATTTTATTTACTCTTTTCTTTGCTTGAGGTGCAGGTTCTTGCTTAGCCTTCACCAATCTCCCTAACTTCATCTATGTGGTAGGTTCTTCCACCTCTGACTACCTTCTTGCTTGCTCATAGCTTGCTTTTATAGGTGGCACTTGTGTAATTACTACATATGGTGCAATGGAAGCTTGCACACATGGTTGTGCCACCATTACTCCTTATGAAGTTCCTGCTACTGTAATAGGTGTTGCTAATAACAATTTGGACTTCCCACTAGCCTTCATCTCTAGTGCAATTCCCTTATTTCATTGAATTCTTTCCTTGACATGCTAGATTCCTTAAGGATGGAATCTATTTCTTTCTCTATTTTATTTGTATTATCCTTTCTATGGAGCTCAAACTCTACAATCCTTAATCTTTCATCATATGTTCCCCATATAGGACATTATATGTCCTGCTTAGACTTGAGTATGATATGTGCATACCCTTCAATTAGTTTAGTGTTCATCTCATAGCCCATAGACTCAATGAAATTCACTCTAGATATCATTACTTCCATGCATGGGTTATCAATCTCCACCATGAAGCACAAATCATCCTTATACTTTTCCACCATAGAAGTAGGTATCATATATGTCAATTTTATCTCAGACTAAAAATTCTTCATCATCCTATCAATATCAATGTCTCTGACATTCTCAGGTTTAGATCTGTAGCTTTGAGTTACAATCTCCATTGCTCACTCATTGCTATCCCAATTTATCACTCCAGGAAACTTTCTTGTAACATAGAAGAACAAATGAGTCAATAGGGACTCAAATCTAAATATTGTGTTCTTTGTTTTCTTTATCTTTGCAATATTGTCCAATAGTTTCACTTTGACAATGTCACACAAATTTACTTTTCTCCTTTCAGTGGCCACCATATATGTTGTATGAAGGAATCCAATTGGTACAGAGTTTACCCTTCATTCGTGGTTCAACTTGTACCCTAAGATTTTGGTAAACAATTTGACTTCTTTATCCTAAATATTATCAACTCTCATATTCCTTTCATCAAACTTGGTTTTCATTTTTATCTCTACTATTTTCCTGACACTTTTCTCATTAATAGGATTACAATATTCATTGCTAAATCCTATAACCTTGTGGATTAGGTCATTGTCAATGACAATCTGCACATTACCTAACCAGAACATATCATCATGTACTCTACTCAATATAATTTGTGTCCACTCATGATTGTCGAATTTTGTATAGAACATATACTTCACCAAATTCAAATCTTCAAGGTGCTCAACTTTAGGGATAAGTGATTATTACACATGACTCCTAAGTCCTTGTGAATCTCCCCATCACCTATAGTCTCAATTTTTCAATGTATATAACTATGTATATCTTCTACATGTAACACATTTTCTAGAACTTGTGAAAATGTTCCTACAAGATCATCTAGTAAAGAAACAAATGTATGTTTCTTGAACTCATATCTTGGTCTATCACTAACATCATACACTCTTTGACTAGCCATTCCTTTATAACTATAAATACTTCAAGAAACTAGATTCAATACTACATAAAATACCTAAAATTCATGATTTTAGGGCTTCTACAACTTTCATCTTCACAAGCTTGCTTTGCACTTCAATTATTGTCAAATTGCTCTTCAATTCACTCAAGATACTTTGCATGAACAAATGGTACATCAAATCTTGTTTGTGATCCTTAAATCATTTCAAGTTGCATTGTGCAATAAGTGTGTATCTACCACAAACTCAAAATACTATCTCTGCTTACCAGTGACCTTGATCTTACAATTCCTTCTTACTATGATCACATCAAGACTTTTGCACTGAACCACAGCTTTATCTCTATGTTGTCTACCTTATGTTAACTGTGCAATCTCTAACTCACTCTCTAACATTAGTTCTAACCATTGATGCTCTATTTCTTCTATAATAGCTTAATTCAGATAGGTTGAGTCAAAAACAATATGTGACAACAACTTTCCATCAGGTGCATCAAAGAATTTCTCTTCCAATACTCTATGTGAACTCTCTAGATTAAAAGCCTTCACAAATGCTTCTTTAAATTCCTCAACATGTTCCTTGACTACTTCTTTCTGACTATTGTTGCTTCAATTTTCATTCCTTTTATCATTCATGTTATTGTTCCTTCTATTATTAAGGCTCCTATTAAAGTTCCTTCTATCCATTCTATAGAATCTTGTTGTATGTCCAAAGTTATTTCATAATAGACACACAGGTACATTTCTCCTCTGGTTGTTTCCATTCTAACTTTCAAGTGCTTTGTAATTCCTTGTAATATGTCTAGTATTATTACATTTGTAACAAGAAAACTACTTCCTCTCACCATTAGGATTCTCTCCATCATTAAATCTACTATGAGATCTACTTCTTCCATTACCTATAGGGTTAGTATTCCTAAACATTCTACTATTCTTATTACCATCAACAAACTTAGGTTTCTTACATTCTATTTTCTTATGTCCATAATCATGAAAATTATAACAATAGAAACTAGTAATAGGTTTAAAAGACTTACTTGAGTAATCTTCCTTCATATTTTCAACTTCATTACATATATAGCATCTACCTCTGAATTCATGTCTTAACTCTTTGGATAAATAATCTTTCTTAGGTTCTTTGACTTTCTCTATTGTTCTAAGTTCATCAAATTTCTTTGTCAATTTAATTCTCTCAACTTCATTAGGCAGCTTGAATTTTTCTTTAGGGATTTTTGTTATAGAATCTGATTCTATCCTAATCTCATCTTTCTTTGTTGACTTCTCTCCAAGAAGATATCCAAAGCCTAGCTTGTCAGAAGAAGGTCTTTGATGAAATATATGTTCATCAATCTTCTTAGAACTTGTGTAAAGTTTCTCTAATTATTGTTTAGCTTGTGTCAACTCTCCTTTCATGATGATGTTGTATTTTTCCAACTCTACATGCTCTATCTTGATAGAACCTAATTCAAATGTCACTTGACCTCAATCTAAGGTTTGCATTCTTAGATTTTAGATTAGGTTCACTCGTATTGCCACTAGCCTTAAGACTCAACTTAAGTTCAATAATTTTCAACTCATGTTTCAAGATCTCTTTCTCTTTCTTGAGATTTTATGTATCATCATTAACACTAATCTATGAAAAAGGTTCCTTGCCAGATTTAAGATTATCAATTTCATCTTTCAGTTTTTCAATGTAAACTTTTGCTTCTTTCTATCTATCTTTCAAGTTATCTCTCTCTTTAGTAAGAAGGTCAACCTATTCAAGGGTTTCTTCAAGATTCTTCTTCAACTATTCCATATTCACTGGGATCTTACTTAAGTGTTTAAGCCTCTTTAAAATAACTATGCTCTGATACCAATTGTTAGAAATAGATAATACTAAGAGTGGGGGTGAATCAATATTCTACAAACTTTTTCCCACAATTGAATATTGTTAATTACTTTATAACTTGCATATGAAAGTAAACTAAAAATGTTCAACAGTAAATATAACCATACATATAAATAACTCATAACACCATTATTTTTTAACTAGGGAAACCCTAGCCAAGGGAAAACCCTAGTGGGAATAATACTCACTAGGTGATTCATTAAACAATAGGATTTGGTTAAGGATATTGACCTTGTTAGGAGTCTATGAAGTACATATAGTGTCTTGAGTCCTTGTTAGAGGACTGGGCCTTGTTAGAAGTCTCAACCCTATTAGGAGTTTGTAGATCAATTGTAATGTATGCAAGAAGAGCCCACTACCCTAAGATGCAATTATAAAATTTAGTTCCTTCACAAAATATATATACATACAATACTTGCTTGTTGTTGTAACTCACACTTTCTCTAATCTAACATTAGATTTTTCATCACATAAGGCTCATAGACAGTTCTCACAATACTTTTCATGTCACATCTAATCATGCAACTTCCACTATATCTGTGCATCACATACATTCATTACACAACTCACACTTTATCTGTGCAACATAAGATCTTTACTTATATCTTGTGTATTCACAAATTGTTGCTTAGTTGGCTTCCATGTCTTCACACACTTGACATAATATAAAATAATATCCACATAGTCGACTTATCATGACTTAATAATTATTTTGAAACCAAAATAATTCCTCAAGCCATACAACTCTATTTTTTGCTATGTTGTGTTGTGCATTGTTAAATAACAACACAGTTAAACTTACTATAACTTGTGTTGTACTACTATATACACATGCACACTAGCACACATCATTGTGACAATGTCATAAACCTTTCCTCAACTACATATAAGCTAATTTTGTGTGTATCGTGTATATTGTTAAGATCTATTCACTGTACTACTGAAAATTGTCTAATACTTAGATAATTTTTTGTCTCTGAATGCATAAATGAAATGTTGAGTATATGTTTCCATAAATGATAACCATCAAGACACCTAACTGGCCATATTTCCAACAATATGTGCTAAAATTTCATATTTGCATAAGTAAAGATACATCAAGAACATATCCATAGAAAGGAAAGTGAAAGAGAATCATTTACTACATAGAGTATCAAGCATAAATGATCTAGATTATATTGACCAAGCATTGTAGTATGGACCGAGTGTTCAACTAAATTGATGCATTGGTTGAATGAACTAGCGTTGGTTAAGTGAGGTAACCTAGACTAAGTAAGTATGAAGACCAAGCCAGCTATCATACACCTACCAAGTACAAGGACATTTATTGTAGAGCTAATATGGAAATTTGGTGGTATTTATCAAATTTGAGCATGCATTTTTGTTCACCAAGCAATAGAGCTTACAAGTGATTTAAAGGAGATTAAGACAAATTGAGCGATGAAGCAAGAAAATCATAGTGGAGCATTGGCAAAATTGATAACATTTGTAAGTGATACTTTTGATGTCGAGTAAATTATTTTTGAAGATATTGTAGAAGATTTTTTTTTCAAAACCCTAGATCAAATGGCATCATCAAGTCAAATATTAAAGGATAGCATCACTTAAATTATGAGGAATGACTTGTGTCATCCACCAAATTATAGGAACATTGTAATTGTAATTGTCATCCACCCAAAGTTTTAGCTATTCAAGATGTAAGATCCTACCTCTATGCAAAGTAGGAGAGATTGGAGACTTTTAGATTAGGGCAGCTTATGAGAAGCTATGCAACAATGGAGCATTAAAAGATGAAAATAAAATCATTGCTAAGAAAGGATTTACCCTTGCCCTAGGTTTCCCAAATTTTTTCAAGGTTAAATGGATAAATTCATGCTTAGTTGAATCCATGACATGAAGATTTGGTTCGAAGGTGGACTAATCAAAATTAATAAGGCTATAATATACTAAGTCACTAGTTACCCCACCTTGAATTGACCTAAGAGTATAAGGAGTGTAGTAAGGAGTGAAATTGAGAAATTGACCAAAGTGAAGTGGAATGGTATAGAGATGTCAATTTATGGGATTGAAGATCTTGTGATTGAATTTTCACTTCATGTGATAGCACACAAATTGTATCAATCTAGCAGATTGAATAGTGTGCCTTACATTGTAGTAGATTTGGGCTACAATATTTTCAAGAAGGATCATGCTTATGAGCTTGCTGAGCTAAAAATGTAACAACTTACAGAGAACCTAGAAGCAATAAGAAAAGTAAAGATTACATCATCTAAGTTTGGATCCTTGCTAATATGTATATTTTTCTATGTATAAAAATCATTCCCTACGGTTGGGACAATTGTATGGGATAGAGGCCAACCTACTATGGAGTAGATAAATAATTTGATTAATAGGTTGGGAAAAAAATTTGAGGCTATAATGCATAACTATTTTGAGGACTTCAAAATCAAGATGAGAAATAGAACGAGGATCCCTAAGTAAGTTGTAGATAAGTACTATGATGAGATATATTTTGTGGTAGACACATATTTTTTTCATGCTTAGATAGTAATACCAAGGAATTCATGTTTAAGGCCTATGCATTATAAATTAAATGTTGATGAGGTTATAACAATAGTAACTGCACTTTTGATTGAAGATGTTGATGAAAATGTTGAGAAATTTAAAACATATGAGACCATAATGGCAGAACTATTTGCAAAGGCTAGCAAACCTAAAATAGAAAAGAAAAGAAATATAAAGAGTCTTGAGGAAAAGAATAATGAAGAAGGGGAAGGACCAAAACAACCTGCTAAGGCCGATGAAATAAAAGGAAAAGAACTAGTTGTTGTCGAGCTTATAGAAATCAAGTAGAGAAAAGTAATAATTGTTGATCCTACGGTGAAAGTTGATCTTAGTAAAGATGTGTAGAAGGTTCTCACACCTCAAAATCCAAAAGGAAAAATCATAACAAGCTCTAAGATTGCCCAGCCCCCAACTATGAAAACAAAAGGAACTCCATCAAAGAAGAGACTAGTCAGCTCACCACAACAGAATATACAAGATAAGACAAGGACAAAATTGATTGTAGCACAAGAGGAGGAAGAAGATGATGAAGATACTAAGTCTAATGAATTGATAATATTAAAATTATAAAGAGACTCCCTCTAATGACTATGGATTAGGAATGTGAAAAAGTTAGAGAATCAGGAAATTTTTTTAGGATTCAAAGATATTACTTATGATTCTTTAAATAATGATGATAAAGTTAAACTTAAAGAAGCTATGATTGATATGATGATTAAACTTAGATGCACACCCTTGGAACTAGGAAATGGATTCCCGGTAGGCTTGTACAAATAGATAGATCCTTAATGGAAGTGGGCACTATCCACAAAAAAGAAAATAAGAGAAATTACAATGGCACAAGGTATGCTAGATTTAGGGAAGAAACATATATTTATAGCCCTTAAATATTTTGTGAATAAATCTATGCTAAGAGATAGGGCATACAAAATTTTGAAGAATAAATCTCATGAAGTTGAGCAGGATAGCATTCAAATGTGGAAAGAAGTATTTGGAGTGCTTACTCCAAAAGTTGATACTAGAGGAGGAGATGTAATTAAGTATGAACATGCATATAAGAAAGAAGTCACTAAAGTAATAGAATAAATCAAGCAACTAGTGTAATAGAATGAACAATAGGAGGTTGTTACCATCAAAGATGTATTTGACACACCTCCAGAAAATCTAAATGTACTAACTAAGGAGGACATGCAAAGTCTAATGGCAGAAAAAACTTTACCTTGTACAAATCCAATTTTGTTACAAGTTGTAGATTATTAAAAGATTGAGAATGTAAAGACTGAGAATATAGAGGTTGCATTAGCCATAGAGGATACAAGTGTCAAGCAACAAAGCAAGGCTATTATTGTATTTTTATAATTAACTTGTATGCCTATTCTTCAACAAGAAGTGAAAAGATAGATACCATCAAGGACGCAAAGTTGGAAGTAGAGGAGAAGACAACAAAAGGATAAGAAGATTCACAGGCTCTTATATAGTTGTTGAGTACAAAGCCTACAAAACCATTGGAAAGAATACATAAATAGTAAGTGACACCTACTCAAAGGAGGTAGTAATAGATATCAATATTAGTTGAGAAGGGGAAACAAATACAAATATCACTACCCAATGATACACCCTCACATTTTAATGTTTTGACTCAATTAGAAGAAGGGGCAAATGAGTCAATATGTCTAGATGAGGTAATTACTTTACCCATGTATGACTTGAACAACTTGACACTAGAGAAAATGTAGGAACTACAAGCCTTGTTGAGCCACAAGGAAAAACAAGAGCATCTCAGGAGAGAGCATAAGAAGAAAAATGTATTATAGACTGTTAAGGATATTTTTGTGGATGCATTTGGCATATCTAATTTTGATAATCAGCATCCAATTTTGTGCAGCTAGTGTACATAGTTGATCAAGTTCAAGTAGAAGATATAGAGACTAATGATAAACTGATGTAGTGGTCTAAGAGAATATTTAAGCATAAAGTTTTGCTGAAAGTCTCTAATGAAATTGTAAATAGATAAGTAGAGATTTCAAAATTTGTCACACAATTAGAAGAAATTTTGAAGACTATTCATTCATTGTACATGAAGTTATGAGATGTTGAGGCTTTTACACTAGAAAATCAACATTCTATTGATTTATTACATGTTGATATGAGGAAAAGTGTTATTTCATTGCGTAAGAATGCAAGTTCAAGTTCACTTTAATACAATAAGTTGACAACTGGTCAACAAAGGTTAGCCAAGCTCATGGCTAGAGATAGTGAAATAAGGAATAAGTTTATATCAATCCGATTCCAATTGTTACCATATTTGGAGATAATAGAAAAAGAAGTGTTTGTAGCATAGAATATTTTGAAGGAAGGCACACATTTTCCACATATTAAAGGTCTAATTGATCTAGCTATGGAGCCAGAAATTTAGTTTCAAGTTTTGGAGAAAATAAAGAACCAATGGAATAAAGGCTATGCAGAAAAAGGGAACAATGAGAAAAATACAAAAGAATTCATCAAATGTGACAGCATCATAATTTTTTATAGATTTAGATTAAAGTCTTAGGGGGAGTATTTTTTAATGCAATGACTATTCATGACAAAATATTTTTGCCACTAATGTCAAAGGGGGAGATTTTTGATCTCTAAGCCTATGATTTATTATTAGTGTCCAAACACTTAGTCATTTACTAGGCAGGGATGAATAGTCATCACTATAACTACATCATCTAGTGAAGTTCGAGCATATATAAGGACTTATTTATTTTTAGTTACATGCTAAGTAAGTCAATGATTTCTAAGAACCCCAATTTAGGTCGAGGGCATATGTAAGTCAAGCTCTTATAGTAGATACCGAATAAATTAAAAAGATAGTTTTCGCTAAGAAAATAGAGAACATGTATATAGAATCTAGGTTCCATTATAAATGTTAGTTATGACTGAGTGTCGGCACATTCATATGTCGAGTAGTTTAGTTTTTTCATATGAGTTGTTAATTGCATAAACAATTATGTAAATTATTTTGGTCGACTTCTATATGATATTTAATATTTGTAGAGATACTTAAGATGGAGATTATGTGTCATTAAAGAAGGTAATCATCTCAAGGAATACAAAATAATCAAAAAATTAGAAAGAAATGGCAAAAGAAGATGAATTGTAAACCATTAATTGAGACCTAGAACTTTCAATTAATATCTATTCAAGGAGGATTCTAACCCTAGAATTAGTGTGTGATGAGAAGATAAGAATGTGAATAGAGAGATATGGTATGTGTAAATGAATGAAAGTTTGAATGTGCAAGTGAAGAAGACATCAATAATAGAATAGAGAAAGAAAGGTTAAGTTTGGAATTAGATCACATAAGGGAAATCTAAGAAGTAAAGGACTAAAAGGAGATATCTGATTGAGAGATCAAATCAAGACATCATACAAAGGAGATCCAAAATCATATTACAGAGAAAACCAAGGGTCAGGTACTAAATAATTTTTTAGTAACATTGAGTTAGGGAAAATCTCTTAACTGAGTGATCTTAACATGTTTATGTAAATCTTCGAATAGAGTCCTTACTTAATTGAAGTGTGAAATCCTTTAACAATGTAGGACTTAACAGACTTGAAGCTTTTAATAGGGCAAACCACTCATAGGGAAGATCATATTATGATCAAACATTATAACCCTAATAGGTTAACTTTATTGTTGCAACAGTGAAGATTTGTGGGTTTCATCCCCACCCCAATTTTACCTTCAATTTGATGTGTTTTTGGGTTACCAAATTAGTTGTCAACTATGTGTTGAATATTTTATGGATGTGTTGTATCCATTTACTATTTAGCATTAAAGTTTAATGACATATCTAAGATATGAGATGAATTAGGTGTGAATTCAATAATTTGGATTTGTAAGTAAAATTTTAAGATCCTGATTCACCCCCCCTCTCTTAGAATCTTGTTTCTCATCAAATCCTTCCAACAAGAAGATATACTATTAAGGGATGGTACTCTAAGAGAAGAAGTAAGAAAATTAAAAAGAAAATTGAAAAGTCACTCGGTTAGGCTATTTGAAGTCATGGAACAAAAGAACAAAGAAGTAAATGATAAAGAAATGGAAAATGAAGATAGAAGACTACTTGCTACAAGATTAGAAGATAAGTCTAATGAAGTCTAGAAACAATCATAGCATCAAGAAGACATAGTAGCTTGGCTAGATGATGCAAATCAAGGAATAACCAATTTGAGAGAAGAATATGATAGACTTTGGAATAAACTAAGAGCTAAAAAGGGACTAAGTGAAAGAAGATTGAGATCACAAGAAAGTGTGAATCAATTATATGATTAAACTCTAAATAGACCTAAAGGAACTTCTGGCTGAGGGTATACTAATCAAGGAGAATCATCATAGTAAGGAGCACAAAAGAATAAAAGGTCTACATGCAATAATCATGGAAAGGTAGGTAATACATCAAATGTTTTTTGGAGCAATACTATGCAACCCAAGTTCAAAGGTCATTGCTACAATTGCAAAAAGTATGGTTATAAGGCTAATGAATGTAGATCTAGATCAAAATGGAATTATTTCACATGTCACAAGAATGGTCACAAATCTCTAGAATGAAAATAAAATCTAAATAATTAGTACAATGGAACTAGAAAAAGAACATTTATTGGTTGGGACTACAACACATGGGGAAGATATCATCATTGTGGTGAATATGAGCACATTGGAGTAAATTGTGCAATAACTCACTTCATGAAAAGAAATACTAATGTGAGATGTTATGTATGCAAGAAGATAGGTCATTTGGAAAGAAACTATATAAATAGAGTCATGAGAAATTCTAGTGAAGAAAGAAAAGGAAAATCCGAGGTTGAATAGATCAAGACTCAAATGAATCAAAAATAGGTAAGGAAATCAAAGGAAAGCCCAAGAAAAGACAATGAAGCTATCATCATCCAATCTAATGAGTTGGGTGAAGCATACCACATCCAATTAAGAAGTCAAGGAGATGACTAGAACTAAGAACTCAAGAAGATCCTACACCAATCCTAGATATGCAAGAAAGAAGAATCTAAATATGTATATTCAAATGCACAAGGTCAAGCTAAGAAGCTATGCTCCAACCAAGTTACAACCTAGTTGTAACCGAGGTGTCTACTATCTCTAAGAAAGATGGGTTATATTTCAATTCTAACCAATTTAGCAATGATTAGGTCATGTTGAGCTTATGATTTAAAGACATTATCGAATTGTCTCACCTACCACTATATGATGCATTAAAGATGGCCTCAATAAAATGTTTTTTTCTTTTATAAAAGGAAAAATAGAGAGTTTATTTATCACCTTGCATT
Source organism: Cupressus sempervirens (assembly GCA_028749045.1). Classification (NCBI taxonomy): domain Eukaryota; kingdom Viridiplantae; phylum Streptophyta; class Pinopsida; order Cupressales; family Cupressaceae; genus Cupressus; species Cupressus sempervirens. Next base: position 747,571,665 of record CM053785.1, read on the forward strand.
CATAATTCAGAGCAATTTGAAGCCCCTAAACATTGAGAGTTAAGTGTTGAAGTGCAATGTAGTGCCTCTCCCATTTGACTTTTGTAAGTCGTCCTGATGGATGCAACCTTGCTGATCTTTTGTTGTGATGGATCATGATTGTGACCCTGAGTGGTCTACACCATCGAGGTGTTTGGATTTATATTTTTGTATCAGTTTCTTTATTTATGCTTTTGACTGATCTATGAGATTATAATGTGATTTTTGGTTCACTGAGGTTTGTGCCAGTGGTTACCAGAATCGATGTGGTATCATGAGGTTGTTCCATGATTACCCTGAGATGTGTGCAGAGATTGCACTATGTTCTTTTACCATGCTACAGTGGACTGGGTTCCTGTAGCAGTGGTTAGTCATGTTTATGACTGTGTTCGCTTATGTGTTTTTAAATGCCTTTTTTAATGCAGAGTAATAAATCATTATTAAATGTTTAAGTAATTAGAATGGATTGTCCATGTTGATTTATTGGGTTATGTGCTGAGGCATTTACCTTGTTTTATTTTGATCTGAGAGATATCTATTCTCATGTTATGTTTACATTTGAGATGACCTGAGGGTCAAATGTTACTCTTTGATTTCAGTATCATAGATATTAGACTACTATGTTGTTCAGTTAATCATATTGCATGATGATGCCATTTTGAGATGACAGTGTGTTTTATGATGATATCTGGTTATCTAGTTATCTGGTATTTGGACATACCTCTGATTTCATTATGTGATGGATTTAATGCTATGGTTATTTACTTCATTCCTGCGTTGTTATGCATTATGCGAACGTGAGTGATGTAAATAGATTATTTTAATATAATTAAATAAATGGTTAAATTAGGTGATTTAATGCATTTATTGCTTCGGCTATGTTATTATATGCAATTGCACTTGATCGTGTTGTTTAGTGTGCAGGATTTATATCCCTGGCAGTGGCACATGGAGTTAGTGATTCAGCCGTTCATATTTTACCAATGTCACCCTTGTATGGTCGATGTATCCTTAATTAAATGTTTAATTTAAACCTTTCGGTGATTATTAAATCCGAACTCATTTGCATTATGTGATTAGACCAGTAAGCATGTCTGTGCATTTAGAGTTTTGCTTTGTCGCGAAAGTTGTTTAGGAGATTTATGTGTTTTTGGGTTTTTGGGCTTTTTAATTGATTTATTTTAATTTATGGCAGCTTTGCCATAGATGAATTCCTATTTATAGGAATAGCCTGTTTTCGTTTGGGTCGACTCGGGGTTTAACTGGATTGGCTGGTTAAATGCCCTAATCGATTATTCACCCAAAAAGTGAATAAATATCCAAAAAGGAATTTAATTCCTCACTTCTCACTTTCAAATTGGAAAGTTGGAGAGTAAAACCCAAAAATCCTCTTCATGAGGATTTACTGTTTTGTTCGTTGTGGGAGCTACGGGCGTGAGATCGTCGCAAGGTTGGGCTCGTTGGATCCAGCTCGGGGAAACCTTGGATTGTCGCAATTTTCAGCTACTTCTGCGAGATATTTATTTTATAGTTCAGATTCCCATTTTGCCCTTTTGGCTGTGAGGTAGGGCTTTCCCATTTTATTGTTTCTGCTCCGTTTCTGCTTCTGTTTTTGGTAGCCGTTTGTTTGGAGGCTGAGAACTAGTGTTCCCCTCCGTTTTTGTATGCTAGTTCTACCCGGTTGGGCGGGTATGAACATTTCTCTATTTTTTGAGATGAGAGTTTGGGATTTTACGCTGTTATGCTGGCCGTTTTTGCATACGGTGTTCAATTTCATTTATTTTTGGATTTTTGGAGTTTTTGAACCCAAAGGCCAAATGGGTTTTAATTTTGAAGTTTTCTAATTTTTTTGGGGTTTTTACCTCGTTTTGCGTGCCGCTCTATTTTTTCGAGTTTTTTTGGCACATTGTGGTTCGTGGACGTAGATGATCCATTTGGATATCAGTCAGACCACTTTTGCAATTTTATGTTGCATTGGGATGCGTGTCGCATCCATACGCCCGACGTTGTGTTCGGTTGAGTGATTTTATACGTGGTGTTATGGTTTCCTTTAGACCTTTGCTTTTGTTTCGTGAACGCTAGGATTCGTGTAGAATCCATACTCTCGGATTGAGGCGATTGAGTGAGTTCATGATGTTTGGTCTTGTTACATCATTGGGATTCGTGTAGAATCCATACTCTCAGATTGAGGCCGATTGAGTGGTTTTCATGATGTATGATTTTATTGGCTTTGGGATTCATGTAGAATCCGTCCTTCCCATGTTGCTTTTAGTTGGGTGTTTTCTTTGCATTGTGTTCTCATTCCTGTCCTTGTGTTATGATCTTCGTGATGGTGGTGTGCCACACACGAGTACGTACGCATACATTTGTTGGGTGACTTGCGAGGCCCGATCTTCCGTGGATTTTTTGGAAGTTATGATCATTGGGGTTGGGATGGGAGTATGCATGCCCACGGGCACTTGTCGTAGGATGAGCATGGGTAGGGTAGGGTAGCATATGGAGGGGCCTTCTGTCTTGCAGCCTGGTGACCTTAGTCCCATAGGGTTGGCAGAGGAACTTTTAAATAAGTGATAATTAAAGAAAATGTGTGACTGATAATAAAACTTAAGATAATAAAATGTTTGTGCGGGGCCCTCCGTTGAAGAGTTGAAACGCACGATCCAAGCTTGGGCTTGTCGATGCCAAGTGACTCTCCATGATGTCAGCCCCTACTTAGTAGCCTTTTGAGTGTCTAACTAGGACCTGTACTCCTTGCATTGTCTTAGGTTCTTGGTTTAGCCATCATACTGTCTCGCATGAGTGTTAGCCATGGATGTTGTGTTTTATGTGTGGTTGTGGTTGGATCATTATCTCCATCAGCACGGCGGGCATGGACCTACGGGTGCCACGTGGTTGGGAGGTGTAGCTACCTTCACCACTGCTAGGGATCGGTATACAGAGACGATCTTTTGTCCTAGTGCGACCATTGCTGGATGTCTTCACTTGGTACTTCAAGTTTCAGAGTATGCTTTCTTGTGATTTATGCTTTCATTGGGATGCTTGCATATCATGTTTAGATGTTATTTTATTTGGCGCATTCCCTTATTATAATGTTTAGCATATGATTAGATGATGTGATTTGCTTTAGTAGTATATCTGTTGCTTACTATTTTTTAGCATGTGATAGGAGATGTTATCTACTGTAAGATTATCTTATGCATTATCACTAGCATGTTAGATTTCCTTATGCTTATATTGTTGCATGTTTTAGTAGTGACATCCCTACTATGACAATACTGATGATCTAGTCAATGGCTTGGGATGTTACGCACGGGGGATGGCTAGGACCCACGATGGTCTTATGATGCTATTGACGGTTGGGAGGAACTACGTACTTAGTTTGGTTGTTTTGTTCCTGAGATGTATTTCTGTTCATTGTGATGTTGCTTTTGTTCTTTGCGATGTTTATTTCAGTATGTGCTTTGTTGTTGTAGTTTAGATGGTTTGATGTTCTTCATTTCGTGTTGTTCTTGCACTCGAGTGTTCATTCCTCGAGCCTTTGTGGATCCGGTACTCCCTGGTGTGGAGGTTCTTTGCTCTATTTTGGTCCTTTTTGCTTCTGGGAGTGTTTTCGTGTTTCTATGGGCGACATTTGTTCAGCATGGTGCGACACTTTGAAAAGTATCGCACGCCCATGCAAACTATGTCGTACGACACTGTAAAGTATCGCACAGCTTCTTGAGAAATGTTGTACGACACTGGAAGAGTGTTGCACGCCTTCTTGAGAAATGTCGTATGATGCTAAAAAGTGTCGCATGCCTTCTTGAGAAATGTCGTACAACACTGGAAGAGTGTCATACGCCTTAAAGAGAAGTATCACCCTCCCTTAGTAAAAAGTGTCGCACGAGTTTTGTGAAAAACCTGCGCGTGCCATCAGCGGGCACTTTTCTTCGTGATCCGATCTTTTTGAGAGTGGTTTTGGATACCCTTTTGGGCGTTCTTCGAGCCTATGTTGTTGCATTTTGAATTCAGGAGGTTTCTTTTGAAATTTAGTTTTTGGGTTTCTGTTGTTGTCCTTCGAGGTTTAAAATATATCGTTTAAGTATAAGTTGATGTACTTAAGATATATTTTAATATATGCGACAAATCATTTGAGATAGGTTTCAGACCTCTCAGAGATAAGTTATGGATTCTAGGAAATTTCAAGGCTTCAGAAATCCAGACTTAGCCAATTTTCAAGGCTTCAGGATTTCAGGCTTAGCAAAATTTCAGGATTCTGCATTTTACCCCAGCTTGGTGTTTTGTTGATGAGTGGTCATTTCTTCTGCCCTCATCTTGTTGTGGTGGTTGTTGGCTTTTTTTTGGGTGTGTTAGTTTGGTAGTGGCATTTGGAGATTCATTGGTTGTCGGGATTGTGTTGAAGTCTTCCGTTGCGATCGTTGTGATCCCTGTATGATGTTGTCATGTGCATTCATACTTGTAAAAAAAAAGATATCTTGGCTTGTTTTGAATCCTTGTTTCCAAGGATCTCTGGGCGGGGCATTACATGCAAGGTTGCAAGAAGAGTTAGTAGTTATTGTGAATTCATCCCTCACCAAGCATTATGGCTTCTAGCTCCAGTTCAAAGGCAAACAAGGGTTCTGGGATGTTATTGAAGTATATAGTTTGCAAGTCACCTACATTCAAGCTCTACTCAATAATTGCAAAGCATAAATATCCATTGGGAGAAAACTCAACTATCCTTCTTAAGTTATTGTTGATTAACAATATAAGATCATTTTATCACTGCACAATCTAGGAACTAGGTTCATTTGATATTAATGAAGCGTATAATGCACTATGCAAGAATAGAATTTTGAAGGATGAGCATAAACATCTAGAGGTCAAGGGTTTAACACATGCCCTATACATGCCATATAATTTCCAAGTGAAGTGGATAAGGTATATCCTCAACAAAGTTTGTGACAAGTCCTTTTAGATAGAACAACCTGTGAAGATCACCAAGAAGATGGTTCACGAAGTTACAAGCTACCCAATGTTGGATAGACCCAAAACAACTAAAACCCTAACTCATGGTGAACTTACCAAGAAGACCCTAGTATAATGGGATGATAGGGGAATAAAATTGAACAACATCAGTGACATGTAAATCAGATTCAGGATTCATGTTATTGCACACAAAATCTATAGTTTGGGCAAGCCGAACAGTGTTCCTTGTGAAGTAGTTTATTTGGCATATAAAGTGGTGAAGAACAATCTATCCTTCAACCTTGTCGAGTTGCATTTGAGTTAACTAGGAAAAAATGTGGAGAGCATTTGGGCATTGAAGAAGAATGTGTGTAAGTTTGGAGCTCTCCTTATCTATTTATTCTTCTATGTTGAAAAGTTCTTTCCATCCAAGGGAAGTATGGTATGGAGTAAGGATAAACCAATAATATATCAAATTATTGATTTCATAGAAGAGTTAGGAAAAACATTTGATGGTACCATGGATGCATACTTTGAGAATTTCAAGTAGAAAATGTAGAATAGGTATAGAATACCTCAACAATTGGTTGAACAGTATGCATAAGACATTTGTTTCTTAGTTGATTATGACAATACTTGTATTCAAGCAGTCATACCTAAGACTACATGGGTAAAACCCTTAGGGCCTATTTGGTTGCCACATTTAGAATGGAATTAGATTTTCAAATTCTATATAAAAAAAATTGTTGTTTGGGTCGGCACAATTGGAATTGGAATTAGACAAAATGAGAATCTAATATGCCCATTTGACCCATAAAAATTGGATTCAGTCTTCCACATAAATAGGTGGAATTGGTGGTATTCTCATTTTAATTCCATTTTTATCAAAAATGAGCATTTCACAACAATTAAAATGAATTTTTCTTGAGTTTTGGATGACCTATGTTGTTTCTTGCTCAGTTCTTGCGTATTAATCTTCCCAGCACACTTTGCTCTCTCAAATTTTTGGCCTGCCTTTAATTATTCTCACCTTTGGTTACTCTACATAGGTATTTTTTGGTCTCTTATTTAGGCTCTTTTTCTCTCATCTAGTTTTTTTGATTGGCTGGGTAACATAAACTATCTGTTAGCGATGGTAGAAAAAGGGGGTATTGACATCAATCGACTCCACATTGAATCTAAATCTTCTTTCCTAAATCTTTCATATACATTCTCTATTATCTGCCCCTACCATTCTCTCTTCTAAACATTTTTTGGTTTCCCTACTTACTATCCTTTGGCATTTGTGGTCTTTCATTATCTAACATTATGCTTTTTCATCTTTTGTTTGATCTTGAGAAGGATTTTATTTTGTGTGTCTATCATTAGGGCTTTTGGGTCTTTCATTTCAAGTTTAACAATGATTTTATTTGGTTGTAGATAAACTATCCATTGGTGGCAGTAGAAAAAGGGTGGGTTGATGTCAGTCGGCTCCATATTGAATCTGAATCTTCTTTCCTCAAGCTTGCATGTATATGCTCTATTATTCACCCCTACTATTCTCCCTTTTGAACATTTATTTTGGTTGACCTACTTACTATCCTTTGGGATTTGTGGTCTTTCATTATCTAGCATTTTATTTTTCATCTTTTGTTTGAGCTTAAGAAGGATTTTATTTTGTTGGTTTGCCATTAGGGCTTTAGGGTCTTTCATTTCAAGTTTGACAATGATTTTACTTTGTTATAGATAGAATGTGGGGGAAACAACAAAGGAAGCCAACATCCAGTTATTCCATCTTCAATCCAACAATCTAGTCATTCTTTTCAGGTAAGCATTTGATTAGTTTTTCATGGGTTTGCATTAGTATTTTGAAATATTTGTTAATGTTTGTTAATGATAGTTGTTTTTGATTTGTGGCTATAAATTTTGCTATGATCTGTAATAGCCAAGTGAATTATTAATTATGGAGTAACTTCATGGAGTTTTTCCTTATTTTGAGAGTAGAACTACTTTTAAATTCCTATAGTCTAATTTTTTTTCCTTTTATACCCTCTTAGGAAGATTTTGACCTTTTTCTGTTTTATCTAAAAATGGCATAGTTTGCATATGTAGTCTAAGTTAGGCTCCATACTTCAAACCACGATCCTAAGTAAGGTCATTTTATCATAACAAAATTTCTTCTCAATATCAGCCCCATAATGCATTCTCACTGGTCCAAGATTTGATTGTCTAGGCAATACCATCAAATAAATGTAGCTGAAATATATGTCTAGGTTTTATAGAAGCTTAGCACATCAATCTATTCTAGTTGTGCACAAAACAACATATAGGTAAATGCATAAAATGTATGCCTAGATGTAAAGATATACATTTCACACGTGCAGAGGTATAAGAAGATGAAAAAGGCATAAGAAGGATAAACATATCATTCTAACTCATTCGCTCCTTGGCCAATATCTAGTTGGATTAGGTTAGGCTAGGATTCACTCAATGGGTTTTTTGAGATGTGAATGGTGTTTCTGTGAGCATGCATGTGATGGGAATGGTGGTTTAGAAAGAATCAAAGGAGGTGTTCTATCCAACAAAGGAGTAGTTGTATAAGTGCCAAGAGCTAAGGATGCAGCCTTCCTGCCTTAACATGCCTTTCTAGATTTTTATAGAAACAATTCATGTGTATAGTGTATAAATGTTCTTTTTGTTGCTTTTTTTGTGAAACTATAGGAGCTTGGAAATGAATATGGTCAAATTTCTTCTTTCACTCATAATGATTTTCTTTGTACCACTTCAACCTACATGAAACATTTTGTGAGGGCCATGGAGAAAATTAAGTCCTTTCTATATGTGTTTGTAAAAATTAAGTCAAATCATATATAAATTCAATAATATTCTAAATTTTCTATCATATCACTCATTCTTTACATTTCATTTTGATTTCCTAAAAAATTTGTTATAGAATGGAAGATGCAAAAATTGGCTATGGAATGCACATGCACCTCATTGATTCTTTACATTTAATTCTAGTTTCATGGAAAATTTGTAAATTTGATTTCATTTACATTTCTCATCATATCACCAAGATGAGGAAAACATATACTTGAGCATATTTGTTTGTAGTTGTGAATTATGTGAAGATACTAGTTGCTAAATTTTAATATCTTCTACATGTAGGGTTGTGATATGTAAATGGTATGATTAGTGGTGTTTCTTCAATGACTAAATAGGTTATTAATTTTATTTTAGAAATTTCGTAGATCTAATGAACTATGTATCCACATTATGTTTAGGTTGTTGATGGATCTACTAAAAAACAAAAACATTCCAGGACACTTTGCTATGAAGAGAAGAGTCATTTCTGCTCTTGTAGTTGGTCTAGCTACCTTTGTTGCATCTATAGCACCATCTGCACAAGAAGGTAGAAGAGCAATATGTAAGCAGAAAAGAGGCGAGATTCCCTTTTATAAATATATTATCTATTCAAATGATACTGATTTTCATGATCAAATTTGAACAAGCAGAGGAGCATTCTTTCACTAGCAACTATTCTTAGAGAAAAAGGAAGCATCACAAATACGATGCATTTACCATTGGAAGAACAACTTGTGATGTTCCTCCATACCCTTGGCCATAATTTGAGGAATTGTAAGATTGCCCATAACTTTGGTCACTTAGGAGAGACAATTAGTCGATACTTCCACAAGGTTTTGATGGCAATCTTGGCACTCCATAGTGATTATCTTTTGCCACCCAGTCTAACAACTCCTCCAAAAATTAATGGGAAGGATCATTTCGATCCATACTTCAAGTAGATATCCTATCAGTACATTTTTATTGTCTTCAATATGAATTCTATAATTGCATGTTTATTTGATTATAAATTTCCCTATTATAGGATTGTGTGGGAGCAATTGATGAAACTCATATTCTAATTACTATCGATATATACACTCAAGCTCCATATCATAATAGAATAGGCAACTTGTCACAAAATTTTTTGGGTGTATCTTCATTTGACTATAAATTTCAATACATCCTTGCTGGATGGGAAGGGTCTACCATAGATAGTCATTTTCTAGCATCGGCTCTTGTTAGATTTGATCCATTGGTGGTTCCCCCAAGTATGTCGAATATGTTTATATAGTGATGCATATAATAGTTTTTGCAAAGTTATATTAATATGCTTTTATGGAATGTAGGTAAATATTATGTGGTTGATGATGGATATCCCAATGTACCTAGATTCCTTGCACCTTATTGTTGCACCCATTACCACCTAAAGAGAAAACCCCATAAACGTTCCTAAAGAGTTGGTTAACCACTGCTACTCCTCACTTAGTAATGCAATAGAATGCACATTTGTCATTTTGAAGCAACACTTTCGTATCTTAAGGAAAATAATATCATATCAAATCATGACCCAAATGAAGATTGTTTTGGCATGTTGCATATTACACAACTTCATTACCATAAAAGATGGTGTTCCTTCTAAAATAAACATTAACAAGGAAGATGATCACAAGGGGATACATGTACCAATACTTGAGACATATGGGATGACTCAACATGATAGAGAGGATTGGGGAAATTTTAGAGATGACAATAAAAAGGATGTGGGATGATTACAGATCTCAATGATGTTACACTTTTAGTACTAGCTTGTGATTTTTGTTACATATATTTTATGTTGCTCAAACTCTTACTCAAGAAACAAATATTCAGACTCTCACATAAAACATGAATATAACTCAAAAATGATTTTTTTTTTTTGAAAATCTTATGCAAACACAATAATGGTGAGGAGTTTAGATTGACATGTTGTTGATGTCATGGAATTTATTTATATGGAATGTGTTTTCAGTATAGTTGTACCATATGTCATTTCCTATACTTTGTCCAAAATAATACTACCTTTCTAGTTTGGTCAGATTTTTATATCAGCAAAGATGACTACTGGCTGGGTTAAATACTACATTAGTTGAAGAATATACTAAACATGATTTTTCTAAGTTTGACTTTTTGCATTACTACTTGATTTTTTACTCTATTTTTGAAGGCCCGCATTATCTTAGTCTTGCATACATCCACGAGACTCATTTGGTACATTTCTCAACCTAAACCTATCACTAGCATTATTGAAAAGCATTTAAGGCTATCTTCACCTATCTTAGATGTCTAGCCTCTTGGATCTTTAAAGATACTCATGCATATTAGAAGCTCTTTCTAATAATGATTTTTTATTTTTGACACTACTCCAACTTTCAATTTCAAAACTATAAAACTAATAATCTCCCACATTATATGAGCTTACCCTCCCTCCCTCCATAACATATCTTCCACTCTCCAATTAAACCTTCAAATAGGAAGCACAAATACTATAGAACTATTACATACATCAAGAATATATGATAAACTAGTGGTAAGAATATGTGATAAACTAGTGGTAAGAAAAATGTGTGGCTTATCTCCATGAAAGCTATGCAATGGATTGGACAAGAAGAATATGAATTAGAACACTCTTTTCAACTAAACATAATCAACCAACATGATTCCCTCCTCATCAATCACCAAATCCACAAAATACTTCATTAGAAAAAGGAAAAAGCAATGGTAGAGCCAAAGAGTGTTGCCTGTAGATCCTCACAATAGGACCATATAAGCTTTTTATCATCAAGTGGCTAATATCCCTCGATAGTTCTAATAGTTTTATATACCAAGTAGATTGATTTGGATTTTTGGATGTCTACTTCATATTGTATGATACATCATCTCCTAGGGCTTTCATAGGGTTTCCCAATATGTTGGCAAAATCCTACTATTTACACTTTACAGATTCCTAGCTCAAAAGAAGTCATGTGTGTACAAAGAATATGAGTAATTTCTTACCACTGGCTAATTCAAGTCTTTTCTATGTGAATTTTAAAGCTTCATGATAGCCAACTACTTTGTTACATGAATGATTGAGTCTTCTTCACCCAACAATATTTTAGCAAATAGTGGGCATCATTTAAGCTTATTAGAACAGATAATTTCACCCCATGGATATATGGACATCAAACTCATATTTTTCTGGTGGGTCAAGGAAGGTGAAAATTTGTGAAATTCAATAAAGTGACATGATAATTATTGTTTTACTTCAATAATATAGTAGAATAAAGTGCAGCAAGAAGCTAATAAAATCAATGATGTATTCAATCATTATCATATCCTATTCTCTTTCTAGTTATAGAAAGCTTTTACACTATTTTTAAACCAAGCATTCATGACATTGTGGAATTTTTGGGGGTACAAATGAATCCTATATTGCTACACTTTTTAAATTTAGACTTTTTAACTTTACACTTTACAACTTTACACTTTTTTAATTTGATATTGTGTTTTTACAAGGCATCAGCAACACCAACTCTATGTAGAGTTTTTCCAAGACTATCCAAACTTGTAAGCATGCCAATTAATCAATGTAGATAAAGCTTAGCAAAAAATGTCTTCTTGATAAATTTCTCTAAGTGAGTTGTAAGTATTAGCTGTGATAGACCTATTAAATGTAATTAAGATTTATGATGTGCTACTTTGCTAATCATAGTTCTATAACTTCTTGATTTATATGAGTGATGCTGACCTACAAACATATACTAACAAAAGTATCATTGCTAAATATGTGTACTCATTAATCTTAGCCCTCAATAGAAGTTTCTCATAATGTAGTAGTGAACAAGCTCAATTACCATAAATTAGTAGTTTACCAAAAAATAACCCTCAATATACATATAGATCATTGATATCTAAATAGTAGTTTCTCATAAAGTAGTAGTGAACAAGAACAATTAATAGAAAATAGATATACCACAGATGCAACTTTTAACCTAGAAATTGTGATTTGAAGTTTAGAAGAAAAAAATGGTTTTGGATGGTACATCTGCTTTCAACAATATTTTGACACTTGAATGTCAGGCCTCAAAGGTTAGTCCAGGCTAATCAAGATAAACTATTTCTAGCTTAGTTACAAAGTGAAAAAATAGGATCTTCGTATTCCCATGTGTGAAAAAGAAAGGTAGTTAGAATTTGTGTGAATTGATAAAATGTTATTTATAGAATAATGCTACTTGTTTAGTTTGGACCCATTTGTGAGACAGTCACACCTATCTTATTTCTTTATTTGTTGATATGAACAATCTATGTTCTCAACCATATTGAATGCTAGTTCTAGTTAACGTAATTAATGAAATATAATTACTCTATCCATTTTCTTTAGCATTGTTCATGTCATACATAGCACTGCTAACAAGCATGAAAAATGATGATGTTGAAGTTGCTCAAACACCTTTGAATTCTTCCAAGAATGTATTTTGGAAGCCACACATGGAGTGAAGGTTTTTGGACTTGCTCCATGAAAAAATCACTCTCAGATAAAAAGGTGAGGGTAGCTTTAAAAAAGAGGCATAGACTGCCATTGAACAAAAGTTCAATGCAGAGTTGAACATGAACTTGTCCATAGAAAATTTCAAGAGCAAGCTGAAAACCTAGAAGAAAGGCTGCAAAATAATGAAAGAGCTAAAAAGTACTAGTGTCTTTTTCTTGGAATGAGTCAACACAATCTATGGATGTTGATGATAGTGTTTGGAAAGAACTCTTAAAGGTAACATGCTCATTCAAATATTTTTACCATATTTAAAACTAAGTTATTTTCAATGAAGGTCAAATAAATAATTCAATCTTTATACCAACATGTAGAGGAGGGAGTTTTAAAATGTCAGAGTCTTCAAGAGGAAGTCTTTTCAATACTATAATGATTTAGCCTAGATTATGCGTAATGATAAGGTTGAGGGTGCAACAGTTTCCATAGCACAAGAAACCAAAGGACATAATATGGATGAGACTATAGATCTTGATGATGATTATGGGGATATTCATACACCTATTTGTACTAATGCTAGTTTCTATGATGTGGATATTAATATTCCTATGTCCAATTGGGGTAGTGCAACAAATGGGAAACATGCTCTTTCAATGTCATCATCAAAGAGGCCAAAGAGGAAGAAGGCCAGTATGGCTAGTTCCATGGATGGGATGTCTCATTCAATAAATAAGCTAAATGAGACACTCCTTTAGCCTCAACTTATCGAATTAGCTGAAGAGCATAAGCTAAAAGACTTGCAAGATGTCTATGTTGCACTAAAAGCCACTTGTGAACTTTTTATTAGTACTTTGATTGCAACATTTGATACCTTCATGGCTGATCCTGATAGAGCCAAAGGGTTCTTGATCATGAATGAAGAGGAGAGAGTGGAATATGTTCACATAACTAGGGCTATAGTATCTTTTAGTTCATATACTTTAATGATTGATTTTATAATTGTTGAATGTTGCAACTTTGGTGATTCACATTCCATTTGATGGTTATAGAACCTATATTTTTGGCAACTATTCATCAGTAATTTTGGATGTGGATATATAATATATTTTTTTGAAGCTTCTTTTAAATTGGATCTAGATTATACTCGCAACTGAAATGAGATATTAGCCTCTATTGAAGAGCATGAATGTTAGCAGCCTGTGTATGCATATATTGGAATCAATTTGTTAGATGTTGACCCTAGATTTATGTTATGCTACTTTGCTTGTCATAGTTTTGTAACTTCTCAATTTATATGAGTGATGGTGACCCTATGTTGATAAATTTCTCTCAGTGAGTTGTAAGTATTAACTATGATAGACTTAATAAATGTAATTAATATTTATGTTATGTTAATTTTCTAGTCATAATTTTGTAACTTCTCGATTTATATGAGTGATATTGACCCTATTCACATTCTATTTGATGTTTATAGAACCTATATTTTTGGCAACTATTCATCAGTAATTTTGGATTTGGACATATAGTATTTTTTTTTTGAAGCTTCTTTTAAATTGGATCTAGACTATACTCACAATTGAAATGAGATGTTAGCCTCTATTGAAGAGCATGAATGTTAGTAGCATGTGTATGTATATATTGGAATCAATTTGTTAGATGTTGACCCTAGATTTATGTTGTGCTACTTTGCTGGTCATAGTTCTATAACTTCTCAATTTATATGAGTGATGCTAACACTATGTTGATAAATTTTGCTCAATGAGTTGTAAGTATTAGTTGTAATAGACCTATTAAATGTAATTAGGATTTATGTTGTGCTACTTTGCTGGTCATAGTTCTGTAACTTCTTGATTTATATGAGTGACGTTGATCCTATTCATATTTCGTTTGATGGTTATAAAAGATATGGTTATGGAACCATTATAGAACCTATTCAATATTCTTTTAAGACTATCATAACAAAAGCAAGATTGCTTGATTCATCTCAAATTCTATCATTATAGAATGGAGCAGATTCCAATAGATTTGTTATAAGAGTGCTAGTGTTATTTTTGTTATCCAATCTTGGTATAAGTTGTAGATGTTGTATTAAATAAACTTTTTTATTTCTTCTAGCCATGGCCATTGTTTTGATAGATCTTCCATAAATTTGAAGCCACTTCTAGGTTGTTTGAACCTGAAAGAAACTTGTGTTTGCCCTATTGCTGAATACATCTCACCATGAGAGTGGATTTTCTTAGAGTTTTTTGGATTCAAACATTGTACTTATCTTGTATTTTTGGCTTTTCTCTTTATCATTCATGAGCACTTTTGTCATTTTTCTAGAAAAAAAAATGAAAGCTTTTTTTCAATCAAATTTCATAAGCGATCTCATGCATATGCCTGCTCCTTTGTCTTTATAGCTGCATGAAACTTTTCTAATCTTACCAATTTCTAAATACCCATGTGGTGTTGGGCATCTAGTAAAAGTATCACACACAACAAAAAAATCTAGGGCACCAATTTTTGAGTGGCCCTGACAAAAAGAAGGTTATTAATGACATGCTATATATTATATCTTTCAAATTAATCACATACAATTCTTTAATATAAACTAATGTTGATTTTGTATTGTATGGGAAAGATGGTTGTGGATATTTCGAATGGGTTGATGTCCTCTGTGAAATTGCACATGATGAAGGAATGAGTGCAAAATGCATGAGGCATCAAAGGTGGGCAAGGTTGGCATTGCTTTAGCCAAAGCTGAAAAACAAGATCAAGGAAACAAGTACAAAACATGTAAGGCCCATGAGGCTGAAATAATCTTTTTACTCAACCTTCTATGTGTAATTATTGGCCTTGTATGTTGGAACCTTATGCAACAATACAAGGGTAGTTGGCAAATTATTTGTAATGTAATGATAATTTATAAAATGTATTTTGTTTTATATGGAGTTAGTATTTTCATTGTATAGCATGGTTTTAATGATGATAAATTAAATGAATTTAAAATTTAGTAAATTACATTTAATCATATTTTCAATCAAGTGAAAATGATATATTAAAAATATAATTGGAAAATTATTTGTAATGTCACGATAATTTATATAATGTATTTTTTGTATGAAGTTAGTATTTTTGTTGTGTAGCATGGTTTTTAATGATGATGAATTAAATGATTTTAAAAATCATGTAATGTAATTGTATGACAAGAAAAATGGGCTAATGTCTCACATACTATGAGCAAATCACGAACCCAATAAACATATGTTAACACCCTCTAGTCTACCATGAAAGCCAAATGAATCAAAACAACAACATAAATCTAAAACTCCCTCTTTCATTTGTATCTTCCATGTCCTTCTTTCTTCTCCATGTGATGTAGCTCCAAATTGCCTATAACGCACACAATATTGCAGCAAAAGTCTTTGATAATGATGATGCTATGAGAGTACTTGAAGTTGTGATTTTAGTGTGAGAGATGGAGTGAAAATATAAGAGAACTAGGGACCAAAAATGAGAGAAAGAATGCTCATTTTATAATCAAAACACAAGGTGAGAACGTTGGATTTGTCACCTCGGATATGCGACATGGCAAGAGATTCCTTGGATAATCTATGATACATATGACACAAGATGCCAAGTGTAGGATTCTGTGACACTTGAAAGTCAAACATGGCTAAATATGGTTGAGAATCTATGGCGCGTCATATGACACTTCAAGCCCACTTAAAGTCAAGAATCTATGACAAAGAAAGCCAAATATGGATGTGCATAAGAGAATGAGAATATTGGATTATGACATATCTTAGCCAAGTGTCAAAGGAAAATCCATGAGGTGTCACATCCATGTGTCATGATGATGTCAATATTTTATGGAATATTTAAATTAAAAATTCTTTATTCCACAAAATAGAAATTAGTGAAAATGGAATTAATGGTGGAAAATGTGACTTAGAAAATTATGAATTTCCATGGTTTGTGAATGATAAATTAATTAATTATTAAAATATCAATTAATTAAGGAGGTTAGTCAAAGAATAATTAATAATGACATAGGATTAAATTAAGGGTTATTTAATCCTATAGAGAAAATTAGTAGGTGATTGGCCAATTTGATTTGATAAGCACAATAGTATCGTTTGATGAAATGTGATGATAATGGATAGACTAAAGCCATGGTTGAATTGATCGATTGATTGAAATTGATAACATGCCAGGGACACATGACATGAATTAAAGATATGTAACATTTAACCGATATTGTAAATACTACAAGATTGAGATTGATTGATATAGTTGATCATAATAACATCGATGGACACTGTCAATATTATTAAAATGGTTGATAATTCCATGATCCAACATTGAAAGAATGACTTAAATGATAGTTTGACCTAGCACTAAGAGCCATGACAATGCTAAGGTCAGATTGATAAGATTTGATAGATTGATAGGTTTCCAAGGCACTAAAAGCCACAACAATGCCTAGCATTTCATAGATGATGATTGATTTTGGATGTATGATATGTTTCATGATAATTAGGACTGATTTTGGGTGATTCTGAGTTGATTTGGGGTGACTTTGAGTTGATATGAAATAATTTTGAGTTGATTTAAAATAGTTTTGAGTTGATTTGAAATGGTTTCTAATTATGTTGAAATGGTTCCAAAATAATGTGAAATTTATGTGAAAGAGGATATGAATGATGACAGACACTATTGAGATGCAATTAGGTTGGCCAAAAGATCAAAGTTATTGGAATGAGAAAACAGGCTGAATTAGTATGAAAAGTGGTGTCGATTCAAGGGCCCAAGAGTATTTTCAAAGGTTAAAACTCAAGATAGTGACCAATAATAAAAATGATAGCTCAATTTTTTCACAATGAAGATATAAATCCAATGCAACTAACAGTTTGAAAATTAGAGTTGAAACACAAAAGTTATGGCCGTTGGAGCACAACATAGGTGCTCCAAGAGTAGTTCCAGGCATCCTACTGCCCCAAGTGTGCCCAAAATTCACCCAAGTGCACCCAGTGCACATTTGGTAAGCCCAAGTGCACCATGATAGTACCAAGTGTGCACTTGGGAAGTCCAAGCATGCTCAAAGAGTGCAGAATGTGCCCTAGAAGGCTCCGAGGGCCAAAAATAGCTTGACTGGACTTAGAATGATCTAAAACTTTGTGTGTGTTTCCAAAATGATGGAAATATGTCATAACATGAGTGAAATTAGTCAAACATCGTCATATGTGATCAAAATTGGTCAAACAAAGGTTAGACTAAGGCTGGACTAGGTGGAAAGCCACAAAAGGTTGACAGAAAGTGTGGAATGATGTATGAATGTAGGAATGCAAGATGAAGATGATTTGGTGTATTAGAATACATGATCATCTTTCAACTTAAGGAAGTCTGCCATCTTCTTGTAACACATTAAATTATCATCTTTGGTTTCATAGTCATCATTAACCATGTGGATGACCAACTAGGAATCACCAAAGACTTGTAAATGTTGAATGTTCCATTGGATAGCTATCTTGAGTCCTGTGATCAGTGCCTCATATTCTGCTATGTTGTTTGTATAATGGAATGTTATCCTATATGACTTGGGGATTATGTCTCCTTGGGGAGTGATAAACATAATGCCAGCTCCTAAACCATTTTGTGTATGTGATCCATCAAAGTAAAGTTTCCATTCATTAGCTACATCCATGTGAAATATGGCTTCATCTAGAAAGACTATCAACATGGGATGATCATCTGTCATAGGTGCCTCTATCACTTGCCCTTTGATTTCCTTTTTGTCTACATATTTGATGTCAAATTCACTGAGGATCATGACCCATTTGGATAAGTGTCCTATGAGAGCAGCCCTACTTAGAAGATAGTTTAGTGGGTCAATCTTAGAAACAAGCATTGTTTCTGATGGAGCATGTAATGTCTTAGCTTTTGGGCTACCAAGACAAAAGCAAGGCAAGCTTGTTCAATGAGTAAATAATTTATTTTATAGCTCACAAGTGTTGTTCTGATGTAATATATGGCTTGCTCTCATCCTTGTTCATCATTTTGTGCTAAGAGAGCTCCTAATGTTGTATTTGTAGCAGATATGTATAGAATGAATGGTTTGCCCAGAATAGGAGCCATTAAAACTAGTGAATGTAGAAGATAATCCTCGATTTTTTGGAAAGATTCTTGGTGGAAAGGATCATCCCTTACGTAAGAGGTGTTGAAAGGAGTGACACGTATCTACTAGTTGTGCAATGAATTTGCAGATAGACTATAATCTTCCTTGTAGTTCTCTTAAAGTTTTTAGATTTGTTGGAGGAGGCATGTCCAGTATTGCTTTTACTTTCTTGGGATCCACTTCAATGCATCATTGAGAAACAATGTATCTTAAGAGCTTTCCAGATACAACCCCAAATACACACTTTTTTGGATTTAGACAGAGCCTATAGCTTTCCATTCTATTGAATATCTAATCTAGGATGCCCAAATGATCTTTTCTTTTATAGGATTTGCAAAGTAAGTCATCAACATATTCTTCCATTAGGATGTGCATGAAATCATGGAAGATGGTGGTCATTCCTCTTTGATATGTTGCCCAGGCATTTTTAAGACCAAATGGCATAATGTTCCAACAGTATGTTCCCCAAAGGCATGTAAAAGTTGTTTTGTGTTGATCTTCAGGGGCTATTCTTATCTAATTGTAGCTAGAAAAGCCATCCATTAGTAATAACATCTCATACCTAGCTATCATGTCTACAATGATATCTATATTTGGTAAAGGAAAATCATCCTTTGGACATGCCTTATTAAGATCATAAAATTCAATGCATATCTAGATGCCCCCAGAGTGTTTTCTTATTCGTACTAGATTAGATATCCATTCTGCATAATCAATGGGTCTTATGAAGCCAACATCCAATAATTTCTTCAATTTAGCTTTGACAAGGAGGGAAACTTGAGGATGCATTTTTCTCAACTTTTTCTTTACTAGTTTTTCCCATGGCTTGAGTGGTAAGTGATGAAGGACTAGTTCAAGATCTAATATGGGCATGTCCACATAAGACTAGACAAAGTTGATCTGCCTCTCTACAAAGAATCTGACAAATTCATCCTTTTCCTCTGGTGATAATGAGGCTGGAAAGTGTATGACCTTGGGGTTATTGGGAGTTCCCATATTAATCTCTTCTATCATATCCACAAGTAATATCGATCTTTCCTTCAATGGGGGTGTGTCCAATCTTCCATCCTTGGGCACCTCAAAGAGGTTGTCACCCTCAGATACGTCCTTTATTTTTACTTTTTCATGGTCTAATGGTGCCTTTTGATTTTCACCAAGAGACCTACTTGTGTCTTTTTTTGTTATTTTCTCAATTTTGCGATTGGAAGATGGAGTTGACTCCCCAAAATAAGCCATGATGTTTAGATCAATGGAAAATCTAGACTTGTGATCACCTTGTGGTAAATCTTCTCGAAGCTCAAAGAATTCTATGATGGTGTCATCATTTTCAAACTGGTCAAATGTTGGTGGTCCTTATTGGTGTGAATCGATAAGTTCAAGGAAAACTAGGGAAATGCCATCATTGGTGTTTAATAAACTTTGGTCAAAGGCATATATATAGATATCCACATTAGTGATATCATCAAGATCATGTTCAGAAGTGGGAGGGGTTGGATCCAAGAATGTTTTGATCCAAGGTGAAGAATTGGTTTGAGGGGTAGGTGGATTTACATGTTTATCTTCCATAGGTAGGCTATTCAAGTTAGCAAACATATGATCAAGACTAAGGGAGGTATTAGGATCATCAATGTTGGATACAGATTGGGTGGGTTTGGGTTGGGTGTTCTTAGATGCCTTGTTATCATTTGAAGCATTCACATCCTTAGACAAGGATGATTTAGTATTTGGAAGGCCCAAAACAAATGGTTTGAATCCAAGTCCCAAGCTTTGTGGTCATCCTTATGTAGTGATGGGTTGAAAAATGCCTTGTTTTTGAAGTCCTAAGCCACTACATCCATCATATCCCTTTTTCTTCATGATGGTGAATCTAGGTCCATACTTGTTAGGGGATATAGGAGTAAGTTCTTGTTCTGCTTTAGCCTTTTCAATCCATGTAGAGGTATTTTCATAGACAAGTTCTTCATGTAGTCTGCCTCCACTAGTGAAAGCCACAAAAGGTTTCCTTTGAAGTGCAAACTTTGGCTTGTTCTATATAAGCTGAGGTTTACCATATGACTTGGGGGATAAAAGAATTTTCCCAATGTGAAAGGCATGTGACATGGAGTACTCACCATAACTTTGGTCTTGGATTTTCAGCTTTCCTTTGAATGCGGGTGTGAGTGTGGAAGGATCAACATACTTGGAGGACTCAAGTGGATTTTCTACATGGTTTTTTGAGACCTGGTATGCAATGGTTCCTCTAAGATTGGCATAGAATTTCAAGGGATCTGGATGACCAGGAATGCTAACCTCTACATTATTATAAGAGAATTTCAAGCATTAGTGGTATGTAGAAGGCACTACTTTCATAGAATGGATCCATGGGTGGCCTAGTATCATGTCGTAGTTCATTTCTATATCTAGGACCTAAAATAAAGTTTCCTTAGTAGCTAGACCAACTCTAATAGGTAAGATGATGGCCCCTATAGAGAAGTGTTCACCATCATCATAGGCTTTGAAAGTGATCCTTCGAGAGGGATCCACATCATTTTTAGAATAACCCAAACCTTTGACTACTTTAAGTGTATAGATATTCAGCCCTACTCCTCCATCTATCAAGACACATCTAACTTTAATATTGTGGACAAAGACTTCAAGGTAAAGGGGATCATTGTGGTTTGGTTTGTCTTTAGGAATATCTCGAGGGGAAAAGGTGATATGTTGTGATGTCGATAGGCTCCCCACCATGGCTTGGAACTAGGCAACATCAATGTTATTTGGGACTATCAACTCTTTAAGGGATTGATCCAAGATCTTTTGGTGTTGGGGAGATGCATGTAGTAGGTCTAAGATGGATATTTGTGCAAGGGTCTTACCGAGCTATTCAAAAAAGCTATAATTAGATGAAGTAGGAGTAGTGGGTCTACTAGGAGGTGCAGGTCTAGTAGAAGTAGTAGGTCTAGATGGGACTCCAAGTAGGGTGATCTTGGTATGGCGTGTAGTGATAGTACAATGAGGGTCTTCAAACTTCAATTTGAATGTGGATATGTGGGAATCTGACTCATTGAAATAGTTAATGGTGTAGTCATATCCAATGTGTGTGTAGTTCACATTACCTTGTGAGTTAGAGTTTGAACTGGAGGGCTTCTCTTTGTCATGATTACCCAAAGGATCTTTGAAGATAGTGTAATTAGAGTTGGATGCTAGTAGTGATGGATCAGCTATGATTATACCATCATCAATGAGGTCTTTTATTGCATGCTTTAGTTGGAAACGTGATGAGGTCTTATGTCCTTTGGTGCGGTAGTAATCACAAAAAATTTTGTCATCCCACCAATCTTCTTTAGTTAACGGTTCGTCTTTGATCAAGGGTAATTTTAGGAAGTTATTATTGGGCAACTATTGTAGTGCCATCTCAAGAGGTATCCCCAATGGTGTGAATTTCCTATCCTTGGTTTTAGGGTGTCTTTAGGGATTGTCTTGTGTGGAAGTCTCAATTTTCTATTGTAGAGTTGATGTTTGATTGGGAGTTTGTGAATTTGTAGGATTTGCACCTTTCAAAGTTAGTTGAGGTTGTGATGTGCTAATCATATGAGCATCCGCAATGCCATCATTGGTCATATTCTTGTTTTTGGAGAAAAATTTTGCCTTGTCATTAGATGAGTTGGTGTTTGTGTTTTCCTTGTTTATCTTGAGGATTCCCTTATGGATAAGATCATCTTCAATACTAGCCCCTTTTTTCATCAGTTTAGAAATGGTGCTTGGACTCTTGATTTTTAATTCATACATTAAGTCCAGGACTAAGTTTTCAATGCACAAGTTAACTTGTTGTTCTTCAAGAATGTCTAGTGAGCATTGATTGACTAAGCTTCTCCAACATAGTAAGAATGTGATGAATGGTTCTCCTATCTTTTTTTTAGTTGAGCACAAATTAGAAAGCATCACCTCATTCGTAATGTTAAAGGAAAAGTGGGAGATGAACTTGTCTGCTAGCTCTGACCAAGGTTTGATAGTACCAAGAAGTTTGGAGTACCATTCAAGTGTGGGCCCACCTAGAGAATGAGGGAAAAATCTCATGAGGTAAGTGGGCTCATCACTGACTTCAGTACAAGAGACACAAAATTCTCAGATGTGATCAATAGGGTTTCCTTTTCCTCATTATTTTTCAAACCTTGGAGCCTCAAAGTGTTTCGAGAATGGAGGCATATATAGATTTTTTTCAAATGGATTAGGACATAGGTCCCTTTTTGTATATAGAGTTTTTTTCTTTTGGACTCCCAATGCCTCAACTTTTTTGGAAAGTTGTTTGAATTGTTGCAATAGCTCTTCATTAGGGTTTTTCATAATAGTCTTTCCTTCAAGTCCTTTGTGCCTATGAGTAGACCATTTGCTGTGGCAGGAGCTATTTCTACTCAGTTTTGACATTTTTGTGTTTGATGAGTCTGGTGATGTATCACTAGGTGGTGGAGGTATTTTAGTACCTCAAAAATAGAAAGGTCCCTTTTGTGAAACATGTCGGGGTACTTGTTGTGGTATTTGATGTGGCACTTGTTGTGTTATTGACTACAATTGATGTATCATTGGTTGTTGTTATGCCATTTATTGTGGTTGTTGTTGGGATACCTCTGTTGGTTGTATGTGAGGCCATGTATGTGATTGTTGTTGTAGAGGTATATGTTGAAGTTGTTGTGGCACATTTTTTTGTTGTAGCAGATGTTGTTGGTATGCAATTTGTTTCTCAAGGTGTCTTTGGTATTCCAACTATTGCTTGAGTTTCTCTTGTTGCTTAGCAAACATGGCTTATTATTTTATGAATTGTTGTTATATATTGATTGTAAGTCAAGTGGGTTTACATTGGATTGTGTGTAAAGTATGTTGGATGCTTGCACCACTTGAGATTGTTGTTGTTGTGGTTTATGTTGTTGTTGATATGTTGAATGTGTGTTGGAAAAATTAAGTCCTTGGACTATTGCCGGTTGATGTTGTCAAGGCAGTTGGTTATGTCCTTGAGAATTCACTACCATGTTGGTATTATTTTTTTGGCACCTTTGTGTGTTAGAGGTTTCTCCTTGGGACATCATATTGACTAGACAATGAGGTGCATTCCTTTTGGGAATAGGTGTAATGTCAATAAGACTTTTCCTTTGTGTGTTAATAGGGATTGTTTCACTTGATGGTGTACTCGTAGGGGGCTCCATAACATTTGACATCATGACACTTGGTAGAGTTAGGAGAAAAGGTGCACTTTGTGGATTTTCCTCTAAAGGAGGTATGTTTGGCATCCCTAGAGCACAAGTCCCTCTAGGTATGTCTTGTTGTTGGACCATGTGATTGAGACCAAGTCTTAATGTCCTCTTGGGATACTTAGGAAGACTCTTGTTTCCCTTCATTGGTTGTGGTTCATCAATCAAGGGATTAATGTTGATGTGTTCAAATGTACTTTGGAGGATTCCAATGGTTGATTCTTGATGGGACCTTATAGGTGCCACTATTGTATTTGAAAACTCCAAAGGTTGTTTTCCCATATCTAAGTCCAAATTGATCATTGGTTGTATGCTTTCAAATGTTGTGTTGGTTTGATGTTTGGACTTAGGTCCCTCCACATTTGGGTTTAATTTGACAATTTCTTAGGCTGCCAAAAGTTTGAAGTTCTTGCGGAAATTTTTGTCTTGACATGCCCTAGCCATTTTTTCATTAGTGATGCCATAGTTAGTGTTAGAGTCATCACTTAGATGTATAGTATCTTGTTGTATGTTTGATGTGTTATAGTCAAAGGTACTTGCATTGGGTTTAGGGACACTAGGAATATGATTATGCTAATGACAAAGGTATATGCAAGGTTTTGAACTTAGGTGAAATCTTTAGAAAGTATTTTGTCTAGGAGTTTAACCTTGGGATAATGGACTTTGGATCTTGACCAAAAAGGGATAAAAGAAAAAATATCAAATTGATAAAATATGAAAAGGCCAAATCTATCAAGACATAGACAAAATTTGACCAAAGAAAATGATAAGAAAAGATAAAAAGACTAGTCAAGATCCATCATCCATCAACACTAGGAGATACTCTAAGACTCATACTTTGTTCAGATTTTTTGACTAAGTTCAAAGGTTTTGGGGTTCAAAATGACATTTAGGTGACTCAAAATGGTGGTTATGCTGATTGGATATGCAATACACAAAAGTCCTAAGGTGCAAAATGAGATTTTGGGTGCAGGATGCGGTTTTGGGTCAAATGCAAAATGAGGAGGTACAGAGGCTCCTAATTGTAGTTTTGGGGTCCTAAAATGCAGTTTCAAGGCCTAAAATGGTCATACAGGTGCCCAACTATGCTCTGACAACACCAAGTGCACTCCAATAGTACCAACTATGCCTATGGCATAGTTGGGGCTAGTTTGGGCATAGTTGGTAGTTTAATGGCATAGTTGGGAAGCTGAGTTGAATGTCTACTAAATCTGAGTGAGATGGTTGCCAAATTGTTCTACCAGAGAGCTAGGATGCTAGGGTTGATGTTATGATGTGTTAGATGTAGAATGAAGGTTAGAATGTAGGGAATGGTGTCCTAAGTGATGAAAATGATGGCTAGGAGATGTAGGATGCAAATCACAAACAAGCTAATGTCCAACATACTATTAGCAAATCATAAACCCAATAAACATATGTTAACACCCTCTAGTCTACCATGAAAGCCAAATGAATCAAAACAAGAAAGCAAATCTAAAACTCCCTCTTTCATTTGTATCTCCCATGTCCTTCTTTCTTGTCCATGTGATGTAGCCCCAAATTTCCTATAATGCATACAATATTAAAGCAAAAGTCTTTGATAATGATGATGCTATGAGAGTACTTGAAGTTGTGTTTTTAGTGTGAGAGATGGAGTGAAAATATGAGAGAACTAGGGACCAAAAATGAGTGAAAGAATGCTCATTTTATAATCAACACACAAGGTGAGAGTGTCAGAATTGTCACCTTGGATATGTGACATGGCAAGAGATTCCTTGGAGAATCCATGATGCATATGACACAAGATGCCAAGTATAGGATTCTATGACACTTGGTAGGCAAACATGGCTAAATATGGTTGAAAATCTATGACACGTCATATGACACCTCAAGCCCACTTAAAGTCAAGAATCTATGACAAAGAAAGCCAAATATGGATGTGCATAAGAGAATGAGAATATTGGATTAGCCAAGTGTCAAAGGAGAATCCACGAGGTGTCACACCCATGTGTCATGATGATGTCAATATTTTATGGAATATTTGAATTAAAAATCCTTTATTCCACAACATATAAATTAGTGAAAATGGAATTAATGGTGAAAAATGTGAGTTAGGAAATTATGAATTTCTATTGTTTGTGAATGATAAATCAATTAATTAAAAATATCAATTAATTGAGCAGGTTAGGCAAAGGAAAATTAATAATGACATAGGATTAAATTATGGGTTATTTAATCCTATAGAGAAATTAGTAGGTGATGGGCCAATTTGATTTGATAAGCATGACAGTATCCTTTGATAAAATGTGATGATAATGGATAGACTAAAGACATGGTTGAATTGATCAATTGATTGAAATTGATAACATGCCAAGGACATATGACATGAATTAAAGATACGTAACATTTAACCGATATTGTAAATGCTATAGGATCGAGATTGATTGATATGGTTGACCATAAAAACATCGATGAACACTGTCAATATTATCAAAATGGTTGATAATGCCATGATTTGACATTGAAAGACTCAACAATGTCAAATATCGGATGACATGAATGATAGTTTGACCTAGCATTGAGAGCCATGACAATACTAAGGTCAGATTGATAAGATTTGATAGATTGATAGGTTTCCAATGCACTAAAAGCCACAAAAATTCATATGATTGGATAGATGATGATTAATTTTGGATGTTTGATATGTTTCATGATGAGTAGGACTGATTTCAGGTGATTCTAGGTTGATTTGGGGTGATTTTGAGTTGATATGAAATGGTTTTGAGTTGATTTGAAATGGCTTTGAGTTGATTTAAAATAGTTTTTGATGATGTTGAAATGGTTCCAAGATGATGTGAAATTTATGCGAAAGAGGATATGAATGATGAAAACCACTGTTGAGATGCAATCAGGTTAGCCAAAAGATCAGAGTTATTGGAATGAGAAAACGAGATGAATTAGTATGAAAAGTGATGTCAATTCAGGGGCCTGAGAGTATTTTCAAAGGTTACCAATAATTATAGTGACCAAATAATGAAAATGATAGCTCAATTTTTTCACAACAAAGATATGAATCCAACGCAGCTGATGGTTCAAAAATTGGAGTTGAAATGCAAAAGTTATGGCCTGCAGAGTGCAACATAGGTGCTCTAGGAGCAGTTTTGGGCATCCTACTACCCCAAGGCACACTTGGGAAGCCCAACTATGCTCAAAGAGTGCAAAATGTGCCCTAGAAGGCTCTAGAGGCCAAAAACAGCCCGACTAGACTCGAAATGATCCAAAACTTTGTGTGCATGCCCAAAATGATGGAAAGATGTCATAACATGAGTGAAATTAGTCAAAAATGGTCATATGTGATTAAAATTGGTCAAACAAAGGTTAGACTGAGGTTGTACTAGGTGGAAAGCCACAAAAGGTTGACAAAAAGAGTGGGATGATGTATGAATGTAGGAATGCAAGATGAAGATGATTTGGTATATTAGAATACATGATCATGGTTGTGAATGAAGATATGAATGAAAGAAGACTTCAGAGATCAGATGAGGACTTGTTAGAATGAGGTGAAGACTTTTTCTTTCAAAAGGTGTGCTATATGTCAAATGGAGCTTCATTTTAATGAAATTGTAGATGTAAACCATTTTTGAGCATCTACAGTAACTTACATTTATTCACATTTTTAATCAAGAAAAAATGATATATTAAAAATACATTTTATTCATGTTAAAAAACTTAAAAGAAAAGATTGGCAAATTATTTATAGTGTAACGATAATTTATGTAATGTATTTTTTTGTATGGAGTTAGTATTTTCGTTGTGCAACATGGTTTTAATATGATAAATTAAATGAATTTAAAATTGATCTAATGTAATTTACTTTTATATCACATTTTTTGAAAATGATATATTATAAATATATTTCATATGTTAAAAAAATGAATAAAAAAGATAATGTTTGTTTTGGCTAGTATTCCAATTCCACAATGTGCAAACAAATGGATGAAATGTGTATTCTTGTAAAGAATTCTTGGTCAACCAAATGGTCCCAAATTGAATTCCCTAATCATAATCTAGATTCCAAAATCCAAAATCCCAAAGTCAGCATTTTGAATGTCAATTCTTAATTTATATTCCAGCAACCAAATGGGCCCTTAGGATATGAGGTAAACATAGATTATACCAAAGATATCATAGAGGCTCTTCTAAATGAGCCTATTGACCCCAAGGAAGCATATTTGGGAATATGTGATGAAGCTAAGACTAGGATATCTCTAGAGATAGAGATTTCTCAAGCTATAAAAAGAGGAAAGAAGAGGATGGAAACCATAAATAAGCTATTGGAAAAGAAAGATGAACCTCTCATGCTCACTAAGGGAAAAGGAGAAGATGAGGAAGAAGAAGAATATGAAGAACATGAAGAAGAAGATGAGGAAGAAGATCCTCCAAAGAAAAAGGGGAAAGTAATCATAACATCACTCAAGTAAGCTACACCTAAGAAAGTAGCTACCCCTATGATTACTAAAACAAGGAAATCCAAAAGGAAACTGAAACTTTAGGATGATGATGAAGAGGAAAACATTACTATCATATAACTATAGAAGCCCCCACTAACCTTTCAGAAGAAATTGAAAAGATTGAGGGAAGGTAGTGGTATCGTAGGATTCAAATAAAGGTAAAGAGGAACAACATCAAATAGAGGATGCTCTAGTGCAAAAGATGGCTAAGTGGAAGTATGATACAAATGAGCTTAGTTTCACAAATCAGGAAGTCATGAAGGCCATGGTAAAGCATGAAAATAGGCAGACTCCAAGATTCAAGGAATTTAAATTTTTGTCAAATAACATTGAAGAGGTTGTTTAGTCTACAAAAAAATTGTGGAAAACTATTCTTGAGGATGAATGTAAAATAGAAAAAGATCAATATCAAGATGTATAGACTATAGAAGAGTCTTATACAAAAATGATGCCAACTATTGTGATTCTCTCCCTACCCTCCACTCTGAGTCAAGATATTTATACATCAAATGTAGAGAAATTAGAGAGGAAAATACAAAGTCCCACATCCACCCAAGTAGTGACCAAGCAGCAGACTCAATCTACCTCTAGGATAGGCTTAACCAACAAAAAATAGAAAAGGATGAGGAAAAGGTTGACAAATAAAATGTAGAAGAATCCAAGAGTCAACTAAGTGGAGAAGAGAAGGATGAAGATAAAGGAAAAGAGCTCATAGTTTCTCCAAGTGCCAAAGCTAAGGAAAGGGCAAAGATCTCTAATGAGATAGACCTTGATGTTGATATTGTTCTTCCAAATTAGAATCAATCCAATCTCACTACTGGTCAGATGAATATCTTGAGTGATCTATGGAGAAAAAGAGCACAGAACAGGAAATTGAGAGTAGAAAGAGATAGAGGCAAGGATCTTGAAGACATCAAAGACATATTTTTGCACATTATGCAAATAGAGGTAAATAATAAGGCCCCCATTATTGAAAAATTATTTGATATTGTATATAAATTCAATAAGGACAT
Organism: Cupressus sempervirens; assembly: GCA_028749045.1. Classification (NCBI taxonomy): domain Eukaryota; kingdom Viridiplantae; phylum Streptophyta; class Pinopsida; order Cupressales; family Cupressaceae; genus Cupressus; species Cupressus sempervirens. The sequence continues at coordinate 747,600,842 of CM053785.1, forward strand.
AGATGGATAAGAAAAACTTCTACAAAGGGCAGAAAGAAAATTTGAAAATAAAGTTTTGGAGAATGTGGAAAATAAAATTGCTATTGATCAAGTGGAATTGTCCACTCTTATTGGAACTCTAGAAGGAGTTGTAAATAATGCAATTTACTTGTTCACAAAATTATGTGATACTTCAACTTTTAGTAAGGAAATAAAAGTTAAACTACTAAAGAGTGATGAAGATTTGAAGAATAGTGCTAATCTATTAGCACTTGACCTAAGTTCTAGCTCCAGTCATTTTGTAAAGGTCATATTTTTTATAGATTTGTAGGAAGAATTATAGAGGGAGGGAGCTAGAATAAGGGAAACTATATCAGATAGCCAATGTATGATACTTCCTCACATAGATGTGATGCAGAGACATCTTGCACATGCAAAGACATTAGTACATGATACAAACTTCTTAGTTGCAGATATCATGATGGAGTGATTAGTTGAACTTCATATTGAACTACACATCTTGAAGTTGTTATAAGAAAATTGGGATAAAACTATGTCTCTAATTTTGAAAGTGTATAATGATTGCCTCACTCATTTTGGTATTACCTTGTAAGTATATGTTAAAGCATTTGTAAAAAAACAAGGAAGAAAATATGGTACAAAATGTACAAAAAGGGAAAGTATACTATGTAAACAATGAGGAAATTTATAGAGGAATGTGTATATGATGTAGATGATTAGATGTACAAGAAAACAAAAACAATTTTGAAAAATCCAAATACAGATCAGTTGTATCCAAGTCACATAGTTTTTAGTTCAACCTAAGTTGGATAACCAAGCATATGGAAAGGGGGAGTTTGACAAAAACTTCTTGATCAAGAGATTTTTTTTATTATTGATAGAACTACTCAAGATAAGTGTTTTTTCACTAATGCCAGAGGGGGAGATTTTTGACCCTATGGCAAGACATATTGTCCATTAGTGAGAAACCACTTAAGTATCCAAGAATCTCAACTAATAATGCAACTAAGCTTTCCATCAATCAAAAGATTTTAGTATAGCCCAAGAAGCTCAAAGTTACACTATGTTAACTGAGCTCATAGTATAAACCAAGTCATTTAGTGTTATTACTGGAAACCAAGTTCCCAGAGTGACTTGAGTTTATAGTGTTAGTCAATCGCTCCATGTGAATCGAGCTACCAATTCAAGTCAGATTTTTCCATAGTATCACTTGAGTTATAAAGTGTTGTCTAAGTATCTAGTGTCACCTAAGTGCCATAGTATCACCAGAGCTCGTTGTGTTTCCCGAGCATCAACAAAACATCAAAATGAAAAGTATGACTTGAGCATCAACATCTGGCCAACTTGAAGGTATATTTTGGTAGTTAATAGGATATCTATTGTATGAGCTAACTTTGGATTAATTTAGTGCTTGAAGGGTATATAAGGAAGAAAAAATCATTTTTCTAAAAGAAAGTAATAAAAGATATGAATATTTGAAGACAAGAAGTGAATAGGAAGTAGATTGAGTAAGTAGGCTACAAAGTAGTATAAAGGGAAAAGTAGATACTTATTTATCACAGTCAGGTGATCATATTATTTAAAGGATCTACATCAGAAAATAGAGTTACAAAATAAAGATCAATATATTTATTCATCTTAACAAGTGCATCAGTCAAATCCTCTAACCAAGTGGGCCTAATAGTCCTTTTTTGAATCTCCTAATACAGTACATACTTCATTGTATTGTAAAATCCTGTCATAAGGTGGACCTAATAGTCCTTCATACTCCTAACATAATCAATCACCAGAAGTAATCAATTGTAAGCCCTAACAAGCCAACTTTTTTACTATAGTAGTGAAGCGTTGTGGATGTCATCCCACCCTAGTTTTACCTTCTCCTTGGAGGGTTTCTAGGTCACCAAATCTTATGTAAAATTTTTATGGTGTTGATTTATTTATTGCTTTATGTTCATCCATGAAATTAGATTAGATAATTTAAAGAAGTAAAGAAGAAGTATTCTAAGTGTGAGAAGTTAAGTGGTTTCTAATTTAACCCCCCCCCTCCCAACCTTCAGTCACTTGCTTGTCATTATAATTCTAACATAATGATATGATTAATATGTGCACACTTTATCTATGTTGGTCATATGTGAATTTGATAGTCAAAGAAGAAAAGAAGGTTACATGTATGATTGGATGCAAGGAACTACAAAAGACTAATCAAATATTGAAGATATCAGCATAGTCAAGTTTTTGGTATTTCTCTATACTACTTGTAAAGTTGTATATGATTGTAAGAGAAGTGAGTTCACCTAATTTTTTAATTAGAACTCCTAATAGGTTTTAGACTTCTAACAAGGCCTATTCCTTTAACAAGGATAGATATAGTATATGCATGTACTAGACTCCTAAAAAGGTCAAAACCTTTTGCATGATACTTTTAATTAGTGGGTCATTTTGAGGGTATCATCTCCACTAAGGTTTACCTAGTTAAAAAAAATGGTGTTATTAGTTCCTTTGTGGTATTATTATTATTTATTTTTAGTTTAATCATTTTTACACTTTTAAAGTTTATATCTAATATCTATATTTGGGAAAATAGTTGTGAAATAATGAGCCCCCACTCCCCGCCCCCCCTCATCGAGTCTTATTTTTCCCTATTTCTAAGAATTGGTATCAAAGCACAATTTCTCATAAGCATAATAACAACTTGAGAGAGATCGTTATGGATATGATACATTTATAGAATAACATTAAAGTATATTTCAAAGAATTAGAAGAGGCTAATGAAGAAAGAGAAAGGTTCAAAATTAAACTTTTAGATGCACATGACTTTATAGAGAAACTTAAAGATCGTATTGAGAACACTAGATCCAAGACAAAGGAACTGGTTGATTAGATCAAGGACTTGGAATCAATTACTTAACTCAAAAAATAAAATGATATATTGAAGCATGAAGTTGAGATCACATGACTAAAGATAAGTTTTATGTCAGATGAGGAAAAAAAGAAGCATGTCTAAGCTCAAAGAATACAAATTTGAAATCACATCTTACAAACGTAACATCTGAACTTGAGAATTCTAAATTAAAATATATTAAACTTGAGAAGTATCTTTCATAGTAAAAGAAAAACTTGTACAAACCAAGAAACATCTTGAGAAGTTATATACAAGTACAAAGAACTTGATGAGTAGATCATGGAACAAAAACCTATAGGATATATGACAAGGATTGGTAACATTGAAGGAGAATCATCAAAGCAATCAGAGATCATGTAAGAAAATGAAATGGAACAAGAACATAATCAATCATCACATTCTACTAATAAATCACCCAATCAATTTGAACAATCTAGATATTAAAGAAGACAATTCAATGGAAGATGCTTTGCACGAAGAAAATTTAGACACATGAAAAGAGAATGTAGAGGTAACCTTCATGCTAAATTTTTTCCTGGTTATTGTTACAATTTCTTTCTTTATGGACATAAATAAAATGAATACAAGAAGCCTAATTAGAGTGAAAGTATTACAATGAGTGAAAGGACTAACATGATAGCTAGTAGACCCTTGTGAATGAACAATATTATCAACAATGGAGTTATTGTTATAAATGCAATAACATTGGACATATTACTCGAGATTGAACATTAAAGATCAATCAACTTGGACCAAGGTGATGCAAGGAAGGATAGAGAAATGAATCAAGAACATTTACCAAACCACCTTGACAAAGTATACACATAGAAGCCAATAAAAATATGGAAGAAATCACAAGATATATATTGGTTCCAAATGTAGAAATGATGAGACAATCTTCTTGCAACATGCCAAATGTAAGGTATACCTAGTTGCACCCATGTATAACTGAAATATAGTCTACCAAATTAAAATTTAGAGCTTACATAGAAAAACTTATGTTATCTTTCTTATACTCTCTAGATCACTAACTTCTCTAATCCTAAATCTTAAATATATTGCCATCAAGACTACAACTTTATCTAATAGGTGTGTTTATTATAAAATATAGGCCCAATCCCAAAGGATAAATTAGTGAGAAAATAATTAAGAAAAATATTATGTGGGGATAAGGATAGGTCCACATGTGATACAAGAAGAGATACCTAAGGCTTCAAAAATCCTTGATATCACAAAAACTTTGCAAAAGAAAATAACCATACATTACTCGATATGCCAAAAATGAACATGCTATGAGAAAAGAGAATGATAATTTTTTGGCAAGATCAAATGAAGTTCTATAAACATAGGAGAGTTATCCACAATAGGTTTCCATTTGGTAATTAACAATTCAAAAAGATATAATATGAACAAAAAGGGTCATTCCATAAACAACAAACATGAACAATTATCAAGAAAATGTTTTGGTTGTTGCAAGATTGTGAAAAAAACACAAGATGCTCCTACATTAGACTCTTGGGATAAATAAGGACTAATATCCACATCAAGATGCCTTAAAATTATGAGAAGTATCAAAAAGATCCAACTCAACTTAAGAAATCTAAGAGCTGGTTTATTTTACCACTGAACTAAGTATTTTGTGAAATCATTTCCTCTAGTACTCTTACTAACTTTGGTATCCAAGATTCTATCTATTCCCTTTGTCTTCTTCTTAGGATAATCATATTTATCATACGTATCTTCATCATATTTAAAATATGTGTAGATGTTTGAAATGTTGAATATAGGTGAAATATCTATATCTTTAGGTAATTTAATTTCAAAAGAATTTCCACTATAATGTTTCTTCAAGATTTTACAAGGCCCATATTTCTTCATCTTTGGCTTGCTACATATTCTAATTGGAAATCTACTTTTCTTCAAGTGTACCATTACTTCATCTCTGATACAGGAGCATCCAGAGGTATAAGGGAAATCCTGTGTCACCCAAAAAAAAATTGTACTTAGACTTAGTTTATATTTCATGTCTTTTCATTTTTGGATACCCATTTGGGTCAAATAAAGGTTCCAACTCTCACAGTTCCACTATCAGTGTGTTTGAAAATCCTTAAAAAATAGGAGCATGCAATTTGGCCATCATTTTGGTGACCTAGAAGGTGTGAATTGGCCAGATGAATATAATTGTGATTTAGAGCATTCCAGAAAAAGAATCAGGTCAAAAGGCCCCACGGTTTGAAAGTTATTGCAATTTTTTGGGTTTTGGATACCCCCTAAGAATGCTTCAAAGTCAGGTTAGGGGCATTAAATGACCTCAAAAAGGGCCAAAAAATGGGGGATGAGAAAAGTTTGTCCATAGGGCTATAGAGCACTTCAAGAGCTTTTTGAAATTGTAAACGGTTCGTCAATCAAAGCTATGGTTCAAAAGTTATGCCTCCCGGAAGTTCGATTTCCATTTTTGGATTCTTCTAGATTTGCACCGACTTCTAACACAGCTTCCGAAACCTTCTATTTGGTCGGTGGATGCCTACTAGCACTTTCTAGAATGTACTCCTAGTCCTTAACCCTCCAGGGTCTATTTAAGGAGATTTTTGGCATTGTAAAAGGCAGTTCGGAGTGGAGTTTGAGAGGAGGTGCTAAAAGGAGAAATATTCTCTAGATTTATGCTATTGTAAGCCCTTAGGGCATGTTCTGAAGTTTATTTTCTCTGTACTATTTGTACTAGCTTATTTTCTCAGTTAATATAATTTCCCTTTTTTGTTGTGTCCATTTTTTTCTTGGGTTGTGTCCCCATCAAGTGGTATCAGAGCGGGTTTTCTTGAGTGTGTAGACAGAGCGCCGACTGTGAGGCAGTTTGCACCAGGACTGTGTGGTTGTGGGTTCATGTTAGAAGATGCCTCCATGAAGAGAGCGTGGTGGAAGGGCCAGAGCTATTAATCCTGAGGAGGTTAGAGCCCTCCAGAGGCAGGTACAAGCATTGCAAGAGGAGCTTCGTAGAGGAGCAAATGTTGCCGCAGGTGACAACAGTGAGGATGACAATGAAGAGGAAGTAATGGGACTAGAAGAGGAAGTTGATGGGGAAGTTTTGAATCCTGTAGAGGAAAGGCTTTTTAGGGCCATTACTAAGTTTGGGAAAAGACCTACAATTGAAGTGGGTATATTTTCAGGAAATATGAAACCAGATGAGTTGATCGATTGGATCAATGAACTGGAAGAATACTTTGAGTATGAGGATATAAGGGACCCAGATAGGGTTAAGTTTGCAAAGGCCAAACTGAAAGGATATGCCAAAATCTGGTGGCAAGAGGTTCAACTGGAAAGACTTAGAAGAAGAAAGGAGAAGATCACAAGATGGGATCGCATGGTGGACAAATTGAAGAAGCAGTTCATTCCTGTGGACGAAAAGCTTGATCTATTTAAGAAGATGCATGGGTTAAATCAAGCAGGAAGATCAATCCAAGAATATACAGAGGAGTTTTACCGACTCTTGATTAGAGCAGGGCATGCAGAAGCAAATAAGGAGAAGGTTGCTCGTTATATCAGTGGGTTGTGACCTAACATCCAGGAGGAATTAAGTCTGGTAAGAATGACCAGCATTGAAGAAGCATACCAGTTTTCCCTACGAGTTGAAGAGAAGCTAAGTAAAAGGTTTGAAGGAAGACAAAGAGGGTGCGGTCAAGGAGGAAGGGGAAGCGGTAGATCATCTAGAGACCTCAATGAAACCCAAAAGAAAAATGAAGATGTGGGTACTAGCAGAAACCAGAGGAATGAGGGTTTCAACCGCTCCCATGATCAAGACTTTGGAAATCAAAGAGGAAGAGGTAGAGGATGTGGACAAGGAAGAGGAGGCTTCCGTGGTACCTATTTCCATTGCAATGAAGAAGGTCATTGTGCCTTTGAATGCCCTCAATGACAAGGAAGGACAGATAGGAGAACTGAGGGCCAAGCTAGGGTTGCTCATGTGAATGAGGATGCACAATCATCACATTCAGAGGATGCAGAAAGAGGAGAGACCTTGGTAAATGAAAGAGTCCTACTAAGCGGTGAAAATGAACCAGGATAGCGGAGGAGTTTGTTCTGTACCAGATGCAAGTGTGAGGATAAATGTTGTGATGTGATCATTGATGGTGGTAGCACTAATAACTTGGTATCAGAAGAGATGGTCTCTAAGTTGAAGCTCAAGAGGGAGAAACATTCCTAGCCCTATCGGATTTCTTGGGTAAAAGATGATCATAAGGTCCTGGTAAGTGAACAATGTTTAGTAAAATTCAAAATTGGGAGTTACCATGATGAAGTTCTCTGTGATGTTATTTCGATGGATGTTTGCCATCTATTGTTGGGTAGACCATGGTAGTTTGATAGACATGCAATACATGACGGACATGCAAACACATACTCTCTGACAAAGGATGGAGTTCACCACAAATTGAAGCCCATGAAAAAGGAAGGTGAAAAGGTATGTAGCAGTGCTAGGATTTGTCTTGTTGATGGAAGGAAGTTTTTAGATGGCATGAAACATCAGCATATGTGCTATGCTTTGATTCCTAGGAAAGATAAAGAAGGTAGTAGTTAAATACCATTTGAAGTTTCAGATTTACTAGGGGAGTTTGGAGATATTATCTCTGATAATGTTCCAGATGGATTGCCACCAGTAAGGCAAATCAGTCATCAGATAGATCTGATTCCAGGAGCTAATTTGCCTAACAAGGCTGCTCATAGGATGACTCCTACTGAAATAGAGGAGCTAAATAGACAGGTTCAGGAGCTATTGAGGAAGGGCTTGATTCGAGAGAGCCTGAGTCCATGTGCAGTACTTGCACCAAAGAAGGATGGAGAGTGGAGGATGTGTACAGATTCTCGAGCTATAAATAGGATAACCATCAAGTACCGATTTCGTTTGCCAAGGATGGATGATCTTATGGATTGCTTGAGTGGAGCTCAGTACTTCACAAAGATAGATCTGAAGAGTGGCTATCATCAGATATGGATTCGAGAAGGATATGAGTGGAAAACAGCCTTCAAGACCAAGGAGGGTCTTTATGAGTGGTTAGTCATGCCCTTTGGATTGACGAATGCCCCAAGCACCTTCATGCGGCTCATGAATGAGGTACTTAAGAAGTTCTTGGGAAAATTTGTTATTGTCTATTTGGATGATATTTTAATTTTTAGCAAGACTTTGGAAGAACATTTACTGCATATTCGTAGTGTCCTTGAAAGGCTAAGGGAAGAGAAACTGTTAATTAATCTAAAGAAGTGTGTCTATGCAAAAAGGGAGTTAGTCTATTTGGGATTTGTTATATCACCTGAAGGTCTCAAAATGGATCCAGAGAAGGTAAAAGCCATCTTGGAATGGCCTACTCCAAGGACCGCTACTAAGGTAAGATCATTTCATGGTCTGGTTAGTTTTTACAGGAAGTTTATTAAGAATTCCAGTGGCATATGTGCACCCCTAACTGATACAATAAGAGGGGATAGAAAAGAGTTCAAATGGACTGCAACAGCTATGAGAAGTTTTGAATTGCTGAAGAAGAAGGTGACAGAACAGCCTGTGTTGGCACTTCTAGATTTTAGAAAAGTGTTCCAGGTAGATTGTGATGCTAGTGGCAGCGCTATTGGGACTGTATTAAGCCAAGAAGGTAAGCCTATTGTATATTTTAGTGAAAAATTGAATGATGCAAAGAAGAAGTATTATGTTTATGATCAAGAGTTCTATGCAATAGTTCAGGCCTTAAAGAAATGGAGGCATTATTTATTGCCAAAAGAATGTGTTTTGTATACTGATCATCAGGCATTACAGTACCTAAATAGCCAAGGTAAATTGAATTAGAGGCATATAAAGTGGGTAGAATTCTTGCAGAGTTATACATTTGTGTTGAAGCATAGAAGTGGAAAATCTAACAGGGTTGCAGATGCACTAAGTAGGAGACAGTTGTTTCTTACAACAATGCAAGTTGAAGTAGTTGGGTTTGATGAACTCAAGAATTTGTACCCCAAGGATCCTAATTTTGCTAAAGCATGGAAAGCTTGTAAAGAACATGTTGCTATAGATAGAACCAAGTGGTTAGACTATTTGATTCAGGATGGCATGTTGTTCAAAGGTAGTCAATTGTGCATTCCAAGGAGTTCCATGAGGGAAAATCTGATTAAGGAAAAACACAGTGGAGGGATGGCAAGACATTTTGGTCAAGATAAGACCATTGCCATTCTTAGAGAACATTATTTTTGGCCTCGAATTTCACAGGATGTGAAGAAGTTCGTACAAAGTTGCCAGGTTTGCCAAGTTGCCAAGGGGTTTAGTCACAATACTGGCCTATATCAGCCGTTGCCTGTTCCATCAAGGCCATGGGAGGACATAAGTATGCATTTTGTTCTTGGATTGCCAAGGACACAAAGGGGTAATGACTCAATATTCGTGGTGGTTGATAGGTTCTCCAAAATGGCACATTTCATTCCATGCCACAAAACTCATGATGTTGTCCATATTGCAGACTTGTTTTTCAAAGAGGTGGTAAGACTACATGGTCTTCCAAGGAGTATAGTTTCTGACAAAGACACTAAATTTCTGGGGTATTTTTGGAGGACATTATGGAAAAAGTTGAGAACGGACTTGAAATTCAGTTCCACGCATCACCCACAAACTAACGGCCAAACAGAAGTGGTAAATAGAAGTCTGGGTAATTTGCTGAGATGTTTAGTTGGGGATAAGCCCAAGGGATGGGATTTGATTCTACCACAAGCAGAGTTTTCTTACAATAACTCTGTAAATAGTAGTACTGGAAAATCACCATTCCAAATTGTATATGGGAATAGCCCAAGGACTGCACCAGAATTAAGGAAGATAGAACAAGGGGAGAGGACAAGTGCTGAAGTTGAGGAATTTTCTGAACATATCAAGCATCTACATGAGTAGGTTCAAGCACACATTACCAATATGAATCAAGAGTATAAAGCTAGGGTTGATCAAAGGAGAAGACATAAGGAATTTCAAGTAGGAGATTTAGTCATGGTGCACTTACGAAAAGAAAGATTTCCAGCCGGTACTTACAACAAGCTGAAAATGAAGAAATTTGGCCCCTACAAAATTCTGAAGAAACATGACTCAGGAAATGCATATGAAGTGGAGCTTCCAGATGGTATTCACATTTCTCCCATTTTCAACATTGCAAATTTAACAGAGTATCATGATAATGGTGCAGATGAGGAGCTGGTGTTAGAGCCATGTCCAATTCCTGCTTCTAAGAAGGAGGAGATAGAAGACATTCTAGATCATCGTGTGGGTAGGAGTACCAAAAATAGGCAGTATGAAGAGTATTTGGCCAAATGGAAAGCATGACCGATCGAGGACTCAACTTGGATTTCAGCAGCTGAGGTTTCCCATTTGGGATTTCCTCTACCATCCATAAAGTGACAGGGTCACTTTTCAATCTACCCTGGGTGTCTGATGCAGGAGCATCCAGAGGTATAAGGGCAATCCTGTGTCACCAAAAAAAAATTTGTACTTAGACTTAGTTTTTGTTTCATGTCTTTTCATTTTTGGATACCCATTTGGATCAAATAAAGGTTCCAACTCTCACAGTTCCACTATTAGTGTGTTTGAAAATCTAAAAAAAATAGGAGCATGCAATTTGGCCATCATTTTGGTGACCTAGAAGGTGTGAATTGGCCAGATGAATATAATTGTGATTTAGAGCATTCCAAAAAAAGAATCAGGTCAAAAGGCCCCACGGTTTGAAAGTTATTGCAGTTTTTCAGGTTTTGGAGACCCCCTAAGAATGCTTCGAAGTCAGGTTAGGAGCATTAAATGACCTCAAAAAGGGCCAAAAAATGGGGGACGAGCAAAGCTTTCCATAGGGCTATAGAGCACTTTGAGAGCTTTCTGAAAATGTAAACGGTTTGTCAATCGGAGCTACGATTCAAAAGTTATGCCTTCCGAAAGTTCGGTTACCATTTCTGGATTCTTCTAGATTTGCACCGACTTCTAACGCAGCTTTTGGAACCTTCGATTTGGTCAGTGGATGCCTACTAGCACTTTGTAGAATGTAGTCCTAGTCCTTAACCCTCCGGGGTCTATTTAAGGAGATTTCTGGCATTGTAAAAGGCAATTCGGAGTGGAGTTTGAGAGGAGGTGCTAAAAGGAGAAATATTCTCCAGATTTATGCTATTGTAAGCCCTTAGGGCATGTTCTAAAGTTTATTTTCTCTGTACTATTTGTACTAGCTTATTTTCTCAGTTAATATAATTTCCCTTTTCTGTTGTGTCCATTCTATTCTTGGGTTGTGTCCCCATCAATCTCCATTCTCAAAAAAATTATGTCTGCTTTTCTTGTCTTCTCTCTCCTTGATTCAAAGACTTTGTAATTCAAATTGAATGGTTCATATCAATTTGTGCAGATGCATTTAGATGTCTCCAAGAACATGTAGGTGTATTTTGGTTCATAATAGTCCATGGACCACAAATCAAAATCAAAGTTCACATTTCAAAGGCCAAAGATTATGAACATGAAACTAGTGATTCAAAGTGTTGGTTCATCAATCTAAATGTACAGTTCAATGGTTCAAGTTTGAAAATTCCAAGTAGCCCATGCCATTTGAGAATACCAAGTCCAGTAATTTGTATCTAGAAATTTGATGATATAGAAATTCAATATGGAGGGGGATATATTGGCATCACATCCCATATCCATAAACAACATCTAATCTTCTATGAGTCTCTCTCCTCTAAAGACTCAATACATGGAGCCATTATTATCATGAGTAGACTCACTCTCCTTAGATGAATTCAGTCAAAACTATTAATACCAAACTAAGTATGCATAAATCTGTATTTATAGATTGTATTATCTCTTAATGCTTGAGTAAAGATCAAATACAATCTTCCAAAGTGATAAAATTACATATGAAGATGTATGTGTGTATGTGTGTATGTGTGTATGTATGTATCTCTACATCTCATTTTCATGCCCTTGTGATCTCTATGAATGTATATATGTGTATATATACATACATACATACACACACATATATGTATCTATGTATATATATGTATATAAATAGAGAGATATTTGTATATGCATACATACATACATAGACACACACATATGTGCGTGTATGTTTATATACACATACATATACATAAAGAGAAGCTTTTCTAATCACCTACTGGGGGGAATATAAAGAGATACATATTTAGAAGGAAAAGAAAATAATATTTACATAGGTACCTCTTCTTCCCTTGAAGAAAATCATAGAGCACTACTAAATTTGGGCTTGAATACACCACAAATTACACCACCATCACAAATTGTTATCACAATTTGACCCCAAATATTGTAGTGGAAAAGGGTACAGAGATTACAAGGGCATGGCATAGAAATTAAATCATAGAGAAAGGGTACAAAGATGACAAGGGAACAATAAAAAAATGTATAGATCACAAGGGCACATCAATGAAATGCGGCAATCACAAGGGCACAACAATGAAATCGTTGGTCTCCACTAATCTCCACCAAGGGTATGGAAATGAAATGCAAAAATCATAAGGGCATGACAAAAAAATGTAGTGATCACAAGGGCATGGAAATGAAATCTCCACCAACATTCAAAGCTCTCCACCCTCGTTCAGAGATCTTCACCCTCTTTTATGTGCAACTCTCCACAATCAAAACAAATGGGGAATGATTTATGTCTTTCTTTTTTTGTTTATATCTAAAATCAACTTCACATTGTGTTATAACTCTAGCATAGGTTTTTGATCCTCAATAGCTTTCATTTCAACATTTCAACATTCAAGTTTTCAAGTTTTCTCTTCATTCTGTAGTCCTTTCCATCCTAAAAACCATTTTGTTACTTCATTAAAATCGGGACACATGAACAAAACTAATGATACAAAACTTTTTGTCACTTTGAAAAAAATATTGCCTCCAACATTGCAACCATATGATAAATGGGAATATCACATGCCTAAGCCATAACTCAGTTAAATTTGTCTAGATGTTGATTAGCTAGGTTGATTACAATTTCCTATTAAACTATCATCAGATTAGGTACAATAAAACAAACAATTAGTTCTTCCTAGCTAGCAAGATCAAATAAAAATTTTTGAGGTGATAAAATTGCATATGCAAATGCATCACTTGAATGCCACACATGAAGCACATTCCCAGCCTTGAAACACTCTTATAAGAAATGGCAAAGAAAATGTAGATTCAATACATGACAAATTGCACAACTTGTAGTCTTGATATATACAGAGAGATCTTTTTTAAGGTGCTTATTACATATTAGCACAATAGAAAAATTGATTCAACTATATACATATTCCAAAATCCAAATAATTAAATAATAAAACTCACTCAATCCATGCTAAGTGACTTAGCTCAAGATCTTGCCCAACAATAATGCAGACTAGGAAAAATGGGCAGAGTTTGCAAGACATTTTAGAAAACCATATCATAGCAGATATTTTTAGAAATAAATAAGCCATAACCTAGTTAAATTGGTCTAGTTGCTGATTAGTTAGTTTGATTACAAATTCTTATAGAACTGTCATCAAATTAGGTACAATAAAGTGAACAATCAACTTTTCCCAGCTAGCAAGATCAAATACAATTTTCTAAGGTGATAAAATTGCATATCCAGATGTATGTATGTATGTATGTGTATATATATATGTATGTACATGTATGTGTATATATGTGTATATACATATATATACATATATATATATATGTATATATATGTATATACACATATATACACATACATGTACATACATATATATATGTGTATATATATATATATATATGTATGTATATATATATATATATGTATATGTATATGTATATATATATATGTATATATGTATATATATGTATGTATATATATGTATGTATACATATATGTATACATATGTATGTATACATATATATGTATACATACATATTTATACATATATATGTATACATATATGTACACATATATATGTATACATACATATGTATACATATGTATGTATACATATATGTATACATACATATGTATACATATATGTATACATATGTATGTATATATGTATACATACATATGTATACATATATGTATACATATGTATGTATACATATATGTATACATACATATGTATACATATGTATGTATACATATGTATGTATACATACATATATATACATATATACACATATATATATACATATATATATATATGTATGTATATATGTATGTATATATATATGTGTACATGTATGTATGTATGTATGTATGTATATATATGTGTACATATGTATATGTATATATATGTGTACATATATACATAGATACATACACACATATGTGTGTTTCCATGTATCTATGTATGTATATAGAGAGATATTGTGGATTGTGGAGATTAGTGGAGATCTAGAATTTCATTGTCATACCCTTGTGATCTCTACATCTTGTTGTCATGCACTTGTGATTTATGTATGTATGTATGTATGTATGTCTATGTGTGTGTATTTATATATGTATGTATGTATGTATATACATATATCTATACATATGTATATGTATATATGTGTATATGTATGTATATACATATATATACATATGTATATGTATATAAATAGAGAGATCTTGGCACAATAGAAAAACAATAAAACTTACTCAATAGGTAACATGGCCACAGATGCAATGGCAATGCGTATTGGTAAGTAGATTCTTCTTTTTCTCACTCATTTTTCATGTGTTTATTTCACTTGAACTATTATTTCTTAGGGGGAATTTTTTAATATTGAATTCATTTTATGCAGGAGCAATGAGGGCATTCCTGGATGTACCCATGTGATGAATTTATCATGAGCAATGAAGATGGACTTCCCCTAAGAGTAGGAGGAGGTGATGAGGACATTATAGGTACTTTAAAGATTGATCTAATGACATTCCAAGTAACTTACCATGCTTATTCATGTATGGATGTTCAATGAATCAATCTTACATTTAATAAAAGGGATATGGGCTTTTAAACATAACTATATAAGGAGTGAGTTAGTACGTATATAGGTTAACCTTACATTAATTATCAACTACGAATCAAAGGCTACATTAGGGTATTATAGTATTGTAATTATAGAAAAAATTTTGATTTTCCTGAGTGGGTGTATGATGGCGAAGAGATGTATTAGGTGAGTAAAGCTCACCAATGCTTATAAGAATACAACTGCATCAAAATAATTAGAAACCAAAACTACATATTCATTAGAGTGAGTAGTTCAAGGGTCTTGATCTTATGGATACAGGTATGTAGGCAATCTGGTAGGTGGAGTATGCCTCCAGTGTACAAATGCATTAGACATAGTTAGGTAGCACTTAACTATTTTAAGAAATTATATGTTAACTCACGAGGCTCATTTCCTTGTGTTGGTCTAGTTTTTCATCCTTACCATATGCTAAACTTCATAGTGAAAAGCCCTAGAGTAAATTTTAAAATTTGTTTTTCTCAGTCAAAACCCTAGTTCAAAATTCTCAAAAGATAAAATAAACCCTAGTTGTGCCCCCTAGTTTTCAAAGAGGTATTCATTTTCAAAATAGCATGGGATATAGTTTACCCTAAGTTTTGTTTTATAAAGATTACTTTATTTTTATTTTTTGTGAATAGAACTCTTAATTTCCAAGCTTACCTTAACCATGGTCATATCTCCTAAGCATTAATGTGAAACTTTTTAAGCTTTAGATGAGAAATTTTGGTCAATCGTCAATCTTAGTAAGATCAATAGATGGTACTTACCCACTTTGAGAAGTTGCAAGGTTTTTAGATAAAGTAGGGAAGCGCCCTTAGGCAATGTAGCATTTGTTGATGGAAAATCTTGTTTGCAGCATAACAATCTAACAATATCCATTTTCTTGTGATCTGATTGGTGGGCTTGTTCCTAGTGGGTTGTTCTGCTTTTAGTCATGATGTACTATTTCCAAGATTAACGGTAGGTGCTTTATCGCAAGATGGAGTTACTTGAGCTTTAAGTAATGTGGGGAAGTGTTTTGTTTACACCTATCCAGAATGACAATAGGCGAGATGTCACATATAGCTCTCAGGTGTCATATACTAGTACAACAAGTGTAATGCATTCATTGGCCAAAGTTTTTGACTTAGTACTACTTAGTGTAACTCTGTTCCACTGTTGATCTTTGGTAGATCAACGGATAACACTTTCCCACTATCTCGAGTTGCAAGATCTTAAATAATGTGGGTAAGCACCTCAATGAAACATATCCAAGATGATGTAATCACCAGTGTCTCATTTTTTTTGAAGGATAGAGATTTTTCCACCATTGATCTTTTCAAGATCAATGGCTGGTGATTTACCACTTTGAGAAAGTGATCGATGTTTAAATGAAGTGGGGAAGCACCAACGGGACATGTAGTTGATAATGATGTCATGGATCCACCCTTTTGAAAGGTAATAAAGAAGTCCTTGTCATGAAAATTGTCAGAACATGTTGGCTACAAAGAAGATATGCTATTGGTCAATTTAGCTTACTTGGTGCAACAAGGGTGCAATTTTTTGTGATCATTGATCTGCACAAGATCGATGATTGGCACTTACCTACAATTTGAAGTTGCATGACATTTAAGTAATGTAGGGAAATGCCAATTTTCCATGTGGTGAGATGGGACCAGTTATGATAAACATTTTCTGATTTATGCTAGGTTGGAAAAAGGTGTTGAAATGGAATCCCAGTTGGGTCACAATATTAAATGTCTTATTTGCAAGATGCTGCAAATTTTCATAACCATCAATCTTTAGGGGATCAATGACTAGCACTTACCCACATTATCAAAATGGTCAAACTTTAAACAAAGTAGGGAAGTGCCTACTTGACATGTGCCCAAAATATTCAAAGCTTTAAAGAATTTTTTCTTTCTAAAAAAGGCCAACTGATGTTGTGAAATTGACAGATGAAATTCAAACTTGAAGCATGATATAAAGTCAACGACAAAAGGAAATTAATATTGCTTAGAACTCCTTCATGTGATCTTAATGGCCTTGTGTAATTTATAAATTCACTATTATTGAACCATACAATCGCAAAGAATTCTAAGAGTGCAAGGTTTTTTAGAGCTAGGGCGCAAAATTCTACAAAGTCTTTAGCAAATTACAGCACAATTTACAAAGAAAAGGAAGCATAATTCAGCTGGTAAGAGGTCTATAACTATTGAAAATCAAGAATTAGAATTGTGTGAAGTTGAATTTTTCAAAAATGCCTCCACAAAATGAATTCTCTAGTCACGTTGATTATTTGAAAAGATCTATCCATGATGATTTCCTTGAAAATTTTCCTTTATCTGTACATGCAATAGGTAGAGAGCTTATCCAAAAAAGTGCTAGGTTGGTTGTGGGTGAGGGTTTTTATGATAAATCCAATTGGTTGAGAGATGCCCAGGTTTTTGTTGGAGGGTTAGAATTGTTTAAAAAATGGTTTGTCAAATGCAACATAGACACACCTTTGAGTAATGTTTAGGAATTTGATATCGGTAAATGGGTGGTTCTTGGGGTTTTCTTTGATAGTGATCTATTGTCAGATATGGCCAAAAAATATGACCATGTCACTAGAATTGTAAAGAGTCATGTTGGAGACAATCTTTTTAGGGTTTCACCTGTGATGATCAGTGAGGTTTTTAAGCCCAACCCTAACCATGCAATTCATGAGCCTATTGATATGGATGATCTTTAGGCAAGATATGATGCATAGAGGGTATGTTTGAGAGTGGCGCCATTAAAACAATTGCTAAGATTGGGTCGCTACCCTTGGTTATACCAAGCACCCCAGAGCCAATGATGAGGAAATACTTTGATCCTAGAGCCCAAGCCTTATACTTTACTCTTTGTAAAATATTTGGGATGGATGAGCAACAATACATCCAAGTCTCTATTGTCCTTATTATGGCTCAGACCTTGTAGTTTGGAATGAGCACAATTCTTGATTTTGCTACTTTCCTATCAATAGAAAGTCATAATGGTGCAATTGGAATATCTTAAGGTAAGGTGAACAGGACCTTTTTCTGGTACTCCTTGTTGATGCATATATGTCTTTATAAGGGTGTCACCATTTTCTCCAAAGAAATGGAGCTAGAACTAGAAAGGGATGGAGAGAAGCTGTTAGTTCAATTATGGAGTGCTAACATGAATTAGGAAGCTAGCAATGCTAGCTATCTTAGATCTGATAGATACTTTGAATCAAGGCTTAGATTGCTCTTAAGAGGGCATAGTCCAAGGATCCCATAGCCTCTACTAGAACTAATTATACCCAAGGACCATGCCAAGAACCTATTGGTCAATCATAATTAGGGAGACAATTCCATATATTGTTTCCATTGTGATTAGGGTTTATGGTTTCTTGGGAAAACCTCATGTTTTACCTTTTCATGTGCCCCTAAAGATAAGAATTGCAGAGTTACTATGGGAGATTGGAAGAATTGAGGAAAGGGACATGTTAGGCAAAAGTAAAGGCACTTTTTTCCCTATTGTCACTATAGCTCATGATTTTGTTTTTGTTAGGAAAGGGTGGAGGAATCTTAGTTTGTTTTTGGATATATATCATATGGCCCAATCTCATGCAAGGTATATTGATCTAGAGGGATTATATGACCTCCTAAGGGAGAGGAAAAAATCTAAGGCTATTACACAAAATGTATACATACTTCCCAGAAGATGTTATTATAAATATTTTTTCGTTACAGAAACAGGAAGTTACAAAAGAAAAATGGATAGTTTTTAGTAAATTTTTAGAATTCATTAATGCTTCTGACCCAAATTATAATTTGTTGAAAGATAAGAAGTATTGGGGGGCCAAAATGAATGCATTAATGAATAATTTTGTTGTGATTATGAAAACTATGAATGAAAAGAAAAACATCTTAGTCAAAGCATATCTTGATTAATCAGCAGAGATGGAGAGAAGGAGACATAGTAGAATGATAGTTAGTCCAGGCTAGTATACATTACAAAGAAGGGCAAGATATATTGTGGCTCAAAATATACAACATGTTCCCCCTTACAAAAGGCCAAGACCCGAGAGCCCATCTGATACCAATGCACCCAAGAAATAGAGATTAAAACACGGATCTTTTTCTCATGCAAGAGAATATTCACCATCTTAGACTATGATTAGGATAGAAGATGAAGTGTCCCTTAGAGAACAATTGAAACAAATGGGTGGGGAAATAGATATTATTGTTACTACTACTGACATAGAAAGAGGAGTGCCTAAAGAGCCTCCTATACCATCTTTTCACCTCAGTATTATTGACTCTAGGGGTAAGGAAGTAGATCCTATCATTGCCCAAGCTTCTCAAAAGTTCATTAATGATGAAAATTTTGTTAAATCTAGGGCTTTTGCACAATTTTTGTGGAGAAGAAATATAGGAAATTTTGAGGAAAAATGTAAAACAATAAAGACAGAGCAACCAAGTAGATCAAACTCTAAAATTGAAGAAGAGGTGAAGGCCAAATTTTTGGAGGATTTTTCCCAGCTAACACTTGAGGCCAAAAGATACTTGGTTAGAGAATTGAGTCTTGGATTTTTTTGAGTGGGACATAGCTAATTTTATGATCTTTGATTCCATTAGAAAAGAAAAGGATGTGCAATATAAAACTGAAGAAGAAATATTGCAAGCACATAAGGGAGTAAAATTCAATAATGATCATCAAGCCTTGGTCATATGGTCTATTGAAAAAAGAAATAAGACTAGGATGCAAGAAATATCAACTGCTGAACATACTGGTACTCTTACAGTTTATAGAGTTGATGAAGTAGATAGTCATAAGGTCACAAGAATGGCTAGATAGATGTTGAATCTTGTGGATGTGGTAGCTAGAAAGGAGAAAAGTAAATTTCTAGAACTCAATGTCAAGTTTGAATAAATACTTAAGGAATAAGAGGAAAGAGGAAACAGAATACAGCTACTTGAAAGCCAAATATCCCAAATGGATAAACAATTAGGAAAGAGGAAGATAGGAGAACCTAGCATGCCAAGAATTGCATATCCTTGCCCCTCAGTTAAGCCATTTAAATCCACCCCCATTGTTGAGTTATCGAACACCCCACAGAGACCTAACTTCTACACTACTGAAGAGTTTGAAGAAGAAAAAACCAAGTTATATGAACTGTAGATTGAAAACCAAAATGAGAAAAAACTCAAGAAAACAATCTTATACCTAGTGGATACGATTGACTGGCTAGCATTCTATGATCAATTGGCATCAATCATAGATGTGTTAAATGAAATAAGAAGAGATGAAGACACCCTAAAGCTTATTATGCAAAAATGGAATGAAAGAGAAAAATTTATTACTCTTATGTGTCTTTTAGTCATTACCTTTTCCTGTGAACAAATAGATAAAATCCTTTTGACATAGTAGGTAACCCGACTAAATTTGAGGAGAAAAGGGTTGTTGTTCAAAGGAGAATAATGAGTTGCCTCCCTAGATATATGAGAGAGAAATTTGATCTTTTCCTTTGTGCACTCAAAAGGATTGATGAAATAAAAGGGAAGGAAGAGTGATGGAAAGAACTACATGATCTACTGTGCCAAAGGATGAATGAAGTTATTAATGAGAAAGGTCATCTTTTATGGGCAATGACAAATCAAGAGTTTGTTAAAGTGCAATTATTTTATACCTCCATTAGAAAAGAATTTGTTGAAATAGGAAAAATAGGAAGTTTTTTAATCAAAAGGTAGTGGGAAATCCTAAATCATGATTGGCTTGATGATTCAGCTTTCAAAAAAAGGAGGGAACAATGGGTGCCTGTGGAACAGAATGAAGAAGAAGAAGGTGTGGGCTAGGAAGAGAACCAAATGGACGATACATCAAGATTTGCAGAGCAGGACAAAGAGGAGCAACCAATTCAAGAAGAAAGAACCATGGTCCTAGCTAATGAAGTGATAGAAGAGGATTCACACAACTATTATTTTGATAGTTCATGATGATGAAAGTGCAGAGCCTCGAATTGAGGTGAATCTACAAAAATCAAAGGTGGACACATCATTGGGAAAACTGATGGTTACATACTCCGATGAGTTAGAATGATAAAGAAGCCAATCATGGGATTTGTAACTTTCAAAAAAGGTGTAAACAAAACATAGGCCCACCAAAATAATATTGCAATTTAAAGTTTTTTTTCTTACATAAAATTTTGTTTGTTGTGACAGTGACAAAATGTAAATATATTTTGTCTAAAGGATAGCTGTCAATTCTTTATGCCTGAAGCTTGTTGCATCTCACAGTATATAAGTGAGATTCCAGGGCTAGAGAAGGGGTCAAAATTATTTTTTCTTTTAAGTCTTTATTAAGTTTGTTCAGTCCATTTTTTCTTGATATACTTTGTGATAGTTTCTCTTTACAAATTTTATAGAATACATCAATTTAATAGGATTTAATTGTTTTGTCTTGAGTCATTCTAAGTTTTGTTCAATTGTATATGATTTTCAAAGGAAATTAACACAAAGATGGACTGTGCCCACTTATGTTCTTACTAAATCTTGTCTCCATTTTATTATCTAGTTATTTTGAAGTTGTAGAAGCAAAAGCTTGTCCAATTGAATGCAATTATATCAAATTGTATGTCAATTCATTATTCTTGTTAATTCAATGAATTAAGTAAATGCTTTAGTGATGTTGATAGGGTTTACATGGTAATAGGAAGGATATTGCAAAGGTATGAGATTTCAGTGAAAGCTATTGATAATATTGATTGTAATGCAATCAATTAGATCTAGGAATTGAATGGACTCTGAATCCCAATGGATAAAGCACGGATCTGATTAATCCAATTTTCAGATGGAAAGGTCATAGATAAACATTAGACTTATTTTCAAAATCAATTTTATTTTACTATTTTAAGACCATCAATGCTGGTCAGCACTCGTTTGCATTTGATCTTTGAGTCTTAGTTAGCTACTATTATTAGAAATATTTGTAAACCTGAGGAGAATTGTGACCAAATCTGTTGTTAGGGGATGTGTGATGTTGTAATGTGTCATGGAATGAGCAAATTTTTGTATGTGATAGTATATTGAAAAAATTGTCCATCCCTCAGGTATACCCACCTTGGTTTAGCAGAGCCTAAAGAGTAGAAAATTAATCTTGATTTTGTTGAAGTTGGATCCGAATAAGAAGCATATATAAATTTTTAATGGGAATTAGCTGATCCTTAGATTTTTTGAGTTTCATTATCTTGGTATTGAGCATCTTATTTCTTAGTAGTTGACAAACACCAACAAAATGGTGACTCTACTGGGGACCCTCTTAACACACGTGTGTGTGTAAAATGTATTGTAGTTTCTTTGCTCCTGTTGTGTATGTATATGTCAGATTATTTTGCAGTACTATTTGTGGTTGTAGTAGGCTTGTTTTCATTGACAAACCTTGAGAATTTTTTAAAAAAGAGAAATAACCCTAGTGCCACAGGTGTACATTGACGTACAAGCCTCTATGAAGTGTCTTATCTATCAAGCAATAGTTGCAATGTGTTTTTTTTTATTTGTCCCTTATGTTATAAAATTATTTGGTATTTTCTTGTAATTTTTCATTTGAATTCAAAAGCTATCTTATTGTCATATTTTCCCAAAAATAGGGTGGCGATTCAGTAAAGGTTTTGAAGCTAGTGCTTATTTAAAAAGAAATTTTCTTTAATGGCTGATAAAAGGAAGAATACAAGAGCTTACACAAGGGCCAATCCTGATGTACCCTTATATACTGATTTGCCCCAAGGTGGTAGGAAAAATCAAGGCAAAAAGAAGGCAAATCTAAATCCTACCTGGAAACCTAGAAGTAATACATCAGTGTATCCTCAATACCAACTAGTGGTAGGAAGGGAGTCTTCTTCATTAAGTTCTGAGTTAGAAACTACAAGGCTTTTGGGGGGGATATTTAGTACTCCAATGCAAGAAGACCAAGTTTATCATGATAAGAATGTTTCCTCAATAGGAGATACATTTCATAGATCATATATGAATCATAGGCTAGGATATGGGAATGTCATGAAAAATCCTAGAATAGTTCCATCTATGGAGCCTAATCTTATAGATCTCAATGATCCTGTTGATTCAAAGGCAATGTTTGTAGACCCTAAGGAATTATGTTTAGAAATAAATTTTTTGAAGAAATGGGTCATAGAAGAGGAGACCAAACGTATCTATTTGGAGAAGGAAAGAGAGTAAGCCTCTATGAATGCTATTATTGAAAGAGATAACCTTCTTAGAAGGATGACTACTTTGAAGGAACAGAACAAGAAGTTAGAAGAAAGGACCTCAATCCTTCATGCTAATGTGTTTGGGGATATAGATATTTTAAGGCCTAAAGTTCTAGAACAAGAAAAATCATGAGCCAAAGGAGAGAACTTGTTATTTCTCAAGTCCAAGCCTACAAGCCTGTCCAAGTAGATCCTATAGAACCTACTATGAAATCTAGAGATAAAGGAAAGGGAAAAGCTATAGGAATTCAAATAAATGAACCCCAAGTTGCACTACACAAATCTATAAATCTGCCCATGTCTAAACTGGACCTTGATCTGG
Organism: Cupressus sempervirens; assembly: GCA_028749045.1. Lineage (NCBI taxonomy): Eukaryota > Viridiplantae > Streptophyta > Pinopsida > Cupressales > Cupressaceae > Cupressus > Cupressus sempervirens. The sequence goes on from CM053785.1 coordinate 747,624,306, forward strand.
AAAAGGCTAGAAAAGAGAAAGCGGATCTGGCAAAAGAACTTGAGAAGGTTGAGAATGAAGCTCAAGCAACAGAATCTAGGAGAAAGATTCAGTTCATTAAGTTTGAAAAAGATACACATACTTGAACTCTTCACATCCACCTTTCCATCTAAACTAGTCATATTGGCCTCATTCATCCACAACTCCTAAGTCCTTTGGAAGCAATTTAGATGATCAACTCAAACACAAGTGCATGAATCCATCATCAAAAGTTCACTATGTCTCCTCTAATAGACATGTGAATGTCAAGAAAGCAAAAGAGACCGCAAAGGTCCACTATTCAAAGAGCTCAACCAAGGAAAGTGTGGGTTCTTAAATCTATTATTGAAGAAATGTGTTCTAAGCATCTAATGAAAAATCAAAAGCTATATGGATTCCAAAGTCTCTTTTGAAGGACTTGAATATTGAAAACAAATCAAAGTTAACATTCAATCTTTCAAATGCTTCCACTCCACCTTCTTCCCAATATCTTCCTAAAAATGTTTCAAAACCTTCTACTCCACCCTTCTCCAAAATGGCTTTGCTACCTCATATATCTAAACCTCAATTTATTCATCCATATTTCCTCCATCATTCCACTACCCTTCAAGGTGTGTGTCAATGTTGATCTTGCCTAATATCTCATCCACACTCATGAGATCCTCTAAACCTTATGCCTACTTGCTATCCTTGCTTGTTTCAGTCTTCCAAAACCAACAACCTTATCCTACATCTACCTCTCATTTTCCTATCTCCCTTCCATTACCTTATCAGCATCTTTGAGTGTACCTTGCTATGGCCTTGGCTTATCATAACTTATCTTTCTTATAAGAGCACTATTCAAATTTAAAAAGGCTTCAATTCTTTCCAAAAACTCTAAAAAGAAGGAAAGAGAGAGAGAGAGAGAGAGAGAGAGAGAGAGAGAGAGAGAAAGAAAAAATAAAATTGCCTCGGTGAAAACCTAGAAACAAGCACCTTGGTAGCAAAAGTAAAGACAAATAAATCCATCCTATGGTCAAAACCGCTTCTTGTGGCACCTTGGATAAATACCATGATAAAAACCTGGTAAACAGGCAACATGTGTAAATCTTCTGTCCATGACATCCTATCATGATCTTGCATATCCTTTAGATGTCCTCATTTCCAAAGTAATTCTTCATAACCTCCATAACAAACTTTGCTATCCTATTCAATAAACCCTTTGGTCTTGATCAATGAAAGAAAGAAGAAAAACTCAATTCTTAGCAATCTCTTGACATGATCATTTTCTTACGTGACACCCTTCATTACACCATGAGCTTATATTGTTATATCTTTTTCTCTAGCTTGGGTAATCTTGTAAATACTTTCCTTGAGGGTAACATTCACCGCTTCATACTCCTTGCCTATCCATCTCCACTTATCTACTAGCTTGCTATTACATCTCATCCTACACCTTGCTAAACACTAGAACGAAATCAAGGCAATCTTTCTTGAGAGCTCATAATCTCTAAAAAAGTTCTAAAAATTTGAAAATATCTTGAAAATATCCTAAAAATCAGAAAAAGACCTAAAAAAATTGTTACCCTGGTGAAAACCTAGCAATAGGCACCTTGGTAACACCAAAAATTTTGGAAAATCAAAAAATACAAAAATACAAAAAAAATTGAAAAAACAAAAGAAAAGTACCATTGGTGAAGACCTGGAAACAGGCATCATGGTAGAAAAAAAAGAGAAATTATGCCAAGAAGGTGAGAACCTGGTAAATATGTGCCTCTTCTTCCTAATGCTCCATCTTGCAGCGCATCTTCTAGCTTTCTGTAAGGTTGCTTTACTACTTTTCCTTCTTTCTGCTCATGTATCCATTTGTTGAGTCTTCTCATAGATTAGGAGCATTCCCCCTCAATGTCACTTTTTTTGAGATTCTTTCACAGAATCTCTTGCTCAAAAATCACTAGTTGTTTTAGCTGTGTTCGTCTACTGTCGCTAGTGTCACTCTTTTCAAGATTCTCCTCATAGAATCTCTTTTGTGAGTGTCATTGGTTGTTTTGGTTGTGTCTACCTACTATCACCAATGTCACTCTTTATCAAGATTCACCTCATAGAATCTCTCTCACAATAGTCACCAGTTGTTTCAACTGCATCTACCTACTATGTCTTGGGTCATGTCTCCAAATTCCTTTATGGAAGATCTCTTTTGCATTAGTCACCAGTCATCCTCGTCATGCCTATCTACTGTCGCTCAGTCCTCTTAGGTTCTTCACCTCAAAGATTCCTCCTTAACCTCAGTCACCAATCATTCTGACTATGTCTACCTACTATTGTCACCCTACTGAAGAGATTTCTTTCAAACATGTTATAGACACTAACACTGGACATCAATCCCAAAAAAGTTGAACTCAAAATGACATACTTGTTTGGATATGCTGAGCATTTTCTTTGTTTGCTTTGTTTTTGCTTTATCATGTCTCCTCAAGCAACTCAATGATGTCATTTCTGACTAGAGAAGTAATGACTAGGGGCATGATTTTTTCTTTGCTTTCTATCTGTGGTTTAGTTCCAATTAGTTGACAAATTCCTATAAGAGGGGTCTCCACTATAAGGGCCTCCATCTCATATTGGATGGACGGGTGTACCTCAAATCCTTTTATACAAATATGTCAATAACGTTGGTTCTTCTCCTTGTCTATTAGAGTGGACTCTTCATGCTACAGTACATACTGATACTCATCCTGCTAAGTGAACGTATGGGTCACTACAAGTATACCCAGCACACTTTTGTCTCAGGTTACAAACACAAGGGTCGTTGTGGACAGAATACTTATTGAATACTTAGCATGAGATGGATCTCTTGTATGTTGGTGTGTCTGCCATGCAAGAAAGATTCTAGTCATCCTAACATTTATGTTTTGATGCTTATGTTAACTTACTACAATAAAAAGGACAAATGTTTGGTCATTCTAGTTTCTTGTGCCTCAAATGCTTACATTTAATCTCGAAAAAACTATAAAATATGTCCTATTCATATTTCTATGATTGCAATGTTAGTGGGAATTGTATAACATATGGGATTTTGTTCTATGCTTAGTGATGATGAATTATCAAGGCTTGGTAACTAGACCTAGGGTTGCATCTAGTATAAGGTTGCATATAGCATAGGATTGCATTACTTGTTTCAGTATACAATTTGATTGCAAATCTACTTTCACCTTCTATGATGAGGGATTGCTGATCTCTTCAAAACATTATGTTCTTTCACAACTGCACAAATGATCAATTAATCACCCTCTTGGCTACTTTGGCTGCTCTAAATCCATTTTTGGGATCAAATTTGAAATTTGACACACCTAAGTAGCTCAAAAATGCATTTTAAAATTTTGGGATCAACATGATTGAATGCCTATGTAGTCCAATTTTTTCTAATACTTTGTGACTCTTGGAATCTTTTCAACTCAACAATTCTTCATGTTTTCAAAATTTATTTTGAAAAAAGTCAATTCTGATCAACTTTTGGTCAAACTTGGTCTTCTAGACCTTCAAATCACGTTGAATTGTCTCTAAATCTTCTGTTGATCATTCTGATCTCTTCTACATTTTTTTGAATCTCGTCTTTCCTCTATATCTCTCCACATACTACTTTACATTATATTTTTGCTGTGTCATCTTTCGATTTCACTCCTGAGGGTGTAGGATGATCACATCATTGAACTTGAAATTCAAAATCAATCTGAATCTTTATTGCTCGGGGCATCTTGTTCCCATCTTATGTCCTTATCACTTGGGCCATCTCATTGCTAGGGACATCTTGTTCCCCTCTGTCTGACATCTTTGTCATCTATTTCATCTTGTCATCAGTTAATCACACTTTATAGTAGTTCTTATCAGAGTCTTATGGATAGGTATCAAGACAATCTAAACCTCGACTCTTGAGGATCAAGCCTCGTTTTGGGGATGATTCTATGACTCATAATTTTGATCTTGTCATCTTTTATCAATTTTAGGTATCTGGATGTTCTATCTGGATCCTTAAAGATTAAGCTCCATTCTGGAGATAGTCTTTTAAATGCTATCAATCTCAGGTGTCTAGATGTTCTATCTGGACCCTTAAAGATTAAGCTCCATTCTAGAGATAGTCTTTTAAATGCTTATCAACTCTTAGGTATCTAGGTGTTCTATCTAGATCCTTAAAGATTAAGCTCCATTCTAGAGATAGGCTTTTAAATACTTATCAATCTCAAGTATCTGGATGTTCTATCTAGATCCTTAAAGATTAAGCTCCATTATAGAGACAATCTTTTAAATGCTATCACTTTCAAGTATCTAGGTGTTCTATCTGGATCCTTAGAGATTAAGCTCTGTTCCAGAGACAATCTTTTAAATGCTATCACTCTCAGGTATCTAGGTGTTCTACTTGGATTCCTTAGGATTAAGCTCCATTCTGGGGATGGTCCTTAAAAGCTTATCAATTGGTCTATGTATCATCAATTTTAGAACCAATCTCATTTCTTGATCCTTGCATCATGCTTTCTGATTTTCTTTGAATCGAACGTGCTACTTGCACATTCATTCTAAGAGGGGCAAAATGTAATACCCCAAAATTGGCTCATTGCCATAATCAACAATTCTGGTCTATTCTGATCAACCCTAAAATCCTATCTCATTAGGCAATTCTCATTCTGATTGTTGCTAATTGACTAAATTGTCAAATGTAGAAAACCTCAATTTGCATTAATTAGACTCTTTATTTAATTCCTAAAGTATTGACTCATATTAGTCACATTAAACCTATTGATTAAGATTTAATTTAATTTAAAGTATTTATACTTTAATTAAATTAAATTATCACCTAAGACTAATGTACTAAGGTATTAAATTTATTTAATTTAATAACTATGCTTATTTTAGTTGATTTAATGTAATTATTCAATTAAATATAAAGGGTATTTATGAGATCATGTCTCATCTTATTGAATTAAATATCTTTCCTAAATTCTATTTCTTAGTTCAAAATTGAAGTTCTTAGTTAACTACTTCTCAAATTAGAAGTGACTCAAATCACTTACTGTCACACTAAAGTAAATGTGAGTTAACTGTTTCTAGCACTCAAGATCTAAGGCAGTTAACTACATCTAAATTGGGATTCTTCCACTTTGACTAAGTCTTTGCTTCAATCTTGACCATCAATCCAAGTTGATCTCAACCATTGATGGATTCCAAGAATTCTATTTAAGAGACTCCTAATTCCTCATTACGAAGGTTGAATCAAATTGCTATCGAATCTCTGTTGAATTGTGCACTCATTTAAGCTCTTTTTTTTCATAAGCTTTCATTTTCCTAGATTAAATGTCATTTAGAATTAATATGCATACATATAATCTTAGTTTATTTTATATGTTCTTAGATTAAGTGCATATCTCATCTAGATTACCTACATCTCATAGAGATTTAGTTGCATTCAAACCCTTCATTCTAGAAAGGTCTGGTTGCCTGCACCTCAAATCTGAGAGCATAAATAGGCAAAATCCTTCTAGATAAAAGATAATCGGTCGCACTGTCAAACCTCTTGGGTGAACTATTCCATGTTCATTCTAGGATGAATCTGTAGATAATGACTACGTTGAAGTGTGTTTGTGAAGTCTGAGGCCACATTTTGCATATACAAGAGTAAGGCCTTATCATGGTTGGGTGGGATAGGAAATAATAGCAATATGGTTGAACCAAATGCCATTTAGAAAACCCCAATAGTGGTAGAAGATAATGGTATTATATCCCAAATCCCACAAATGTTTTTGGATGATTCATCAATAGCCTACATAGAAGACATTGACCCATTTTTTCTCAGTTTGATCATAAAAAGAAAAATCCTAAAGAACTACATGATAGATTTAGGAGCATCTAACACCATCATGCCTTTTAAAGTTATGGAAGCTTTCAGTCTGAAGGTAGATACTAAACAAGGAAAATGTAGAGGTATGGATTCTAGAGAAGTCCCTATTATCAGTACTATTAGGGTACTACCATTCAAGTTAGTTGCATACCCTGAAGCAGAATTGACCATGTCAGTCCTTGTAGTTCATACCCCTCCACATTATGGGATGTTTCTCTATAGAAAGTGGAGTGCTGCTATGGGAGGCAATTTACGATGTGACTTGTCTTATGCTACATTCCATATAGGTGAAAAGGTTGTTAGAGTAGATAGGGAACCAATGGTTAATAAGATTCTAGGAGAAGGAATTGATAAGGATTCAACTTGCTTTATGTACACTAGTGTAAATGCTTTTAGGGCAGAACTGATCATTCAGGAAGTTAAAAAATTGCTTGCTGTGATTGAGCATCAAGTAGAATGTTGTATGGATTCACCAATTCTATGGACTATGTACTTTTATGGGGCTAGTTCCAAAGAAGGTTTAGGGGCAAGAGTAGTCTTTGTTTCTACTGAAAAGAATACCTTTAGATATTCTTTCACTCTAAAGTTCTCTTGTAGCAACAATATAGCAAAGTATGAAGCCCTATTGTTAGGACTGAAAGTTGCCACCCATCATGGAATCAAAAAGTTGCAGGTCTTAGGTGATTCTAAATTGGTTATCTCACAAATAAAGGAAACTTATGCTTCAAAAAACAAAAGGTTGAAACAATATAGAAATGCAATCTGGGATTAGATAGATTTTTTTGAAGCATTTGGTATTTCATGGAGAGACAGAAGTCAGAATAAAATTGTAGGTTTACTAAAAAATATAGCAATCAAGCCTAAAGAAATGTCATTTGCTGGAATCTCACAAATGGAAGTTCAAAATAGACCTTCAATACCTGACAATATTAAAAATTGGCAAGTTTTTGAAGATGACAAGGATATTTTAAACTTCATGTTAAGTGAGGACAAATACCATGGTCAAGAAATGGATTGTAGTGATTTAATTGAAACCATTAATGGTAAGGAAACTATTTTTGGCTAGGAGATTATGCAATTGAAAACCAACAAGGTACCTAAGGGGTTAGTGGTTTTGGAGAATATTTTTGATAATCAAGACAGAGTAAAACCTGGAACTAGGGACCCTAAGCCTCGAGAATTAGAAGTAAATCTTGGTACTATTGAGGCTCCCAAGAAGGTTTATATTGGCCAAAACTTGCTTGTTGAAATTAGAAAACCACTTATTGATTTGTTGAAGAAGTATAGAAATGTTTTTGCATGGTCATATGATGACCTTAAGACTTATAGGGAAGATTTGTTCCAACATGTCATACCACTAAAAGATAATCTAAAACCTTTCAGACAGAAACAAAGACCAGTAAATCCCACTCCAGCCCACAAAATGCAAGAGGAGTTGCTAAAGCTAAGGGATGGTGGGATAATTAAGCCAATTAAACATTCCACCTGGGTTTCAAATTTGGTACTTGTCTGAAAGAAGAATGGAGACATAAGACTATGTGTAGACTTCCAAAATTTGAATATTGCATGCTTGAAGAATAATTATGGACTACCAAATATGGAAGCTATGTTACAACAGGTAACTAGTTCTAAGATAATTTCCATGATGGATGGGTTTTCAGGATACAATCAAGTCCTTGTGAAGGAAAATGAGCAATTTAAGAAAACTTTTACAACTCCATTGGGAACCTATGTATATCTGAGGATGTCATTTGGTTTGATCAATGTAGGTGCCACTTTTCAAAGAGCTATGGATATAGCATTCCATGAGTATATTGATAAATTTATGGTGTAGTACCAAGATAACCTTACAACATATTCTAAGAAAGCTGGCGATCATTGCAACCATCTGGAAAAGATCTTTATCAAAGCCTTGGAATATGGGGTATCTTTAGATCCAAAGAAATGTACATTTGGGGTAACTAAAGGAAAATTATTAGGACACATAGTATCAAAGGATGGAGTAAAGATAGATCTTGAAAGAGTGGCAGCTATTGACAAGGTGCCTAAGCCAAAAAAATGTAAAAGGAATACAATCTTTCTTTGGGCAAGTAAACTTCCTGAGGAAGATTTGTTACAAATTTTGCTGATATTAGTAGATGCATTTCAAAAATCCTTAAGAAAGGAGCTATTATAATTGCCATAAAGAATGCTTCAGTCCTTAGGACTCCAGATTACACAAAACCAATGCACATATTCTCTTTTGCATCTTTCCATACTGTAGCTACAGTCTTGTTACAAAAGAATGAGGAAGGATATGAACAACCTATTGCTTTCTTTAGTAAATCATTATATTGAACTGAAATGTGAAATAAATGAGAAGCAAGCATATGCTTTGGTGAAGGTTGTTAAGGCTTTTAGATGTTATTTGATCGGTGTCATTGTTATTGCATTTGTACCTAGTGCAGCTATCAAGGACATTTTTTCTTAGCAGGAGGTATCAGGTAGGAGATGCAGATGGATCAATAGGATCCAAAAATTTAACATTAAAATTTAGATCACAAAATTGGTAAGAGGTCAAGGATTAGCTAAGCTTATGGTTCAATCCGACTTAGATGCTAATCAGGTCAATATAGCAACAGATGCTTTAAGGTCAAACTTATGTGACATGGACCATTGTGAATGGTATACTAAAGTCATTCATTATCTACAACATATAGAAGCCCCATCTCATTTGACTAAAAATGAAAAAAGAAGCACTAAGTTACAAGCCATCAAGTATGTTACTGTCCAAAATAACTTATGGTGGAGAAACTTTGAAGGAGTGCTACTAAAATGTGTTGATGAAGAAAAATCAAAAGAAGTGTTGAGTGAAATGCATTATGGAATCTGTGGAGGAAATTATATGGCCAAAACCACTGCACAAAAAGTAATGAGAGCTAGATTATGGTGGCCTTCCCTTTTTAAAGATGCTTAGATGATGGTAAGAAAGTGTGATGTCTGTCAGAGATTTGCAGGTAAGTTAAAAAATTTAGGAAACACTCTATTAAAACTAGTTGAAGTTAAGCACCATTCTAGCAATGGGGAATGGATTTCATAGGAGAAATCTCTCCTAAATCTAGTACTGATTATTCATGGATATTGGTTGCTACTAATTACTTCACAAAATGGGTAGAGGCAATTCCTACAAGAAATGGAACTAGCAAGGTTGTCAACAATTTTTTGCTAAATAACATCATTTCTAGATTTGGTTGTCCTCAGAGGATTTTGATAATGCAATGTGTTTTAGATCTGAGGAGTTTATAAAATTTTGTGATAAATATGGAATTACAAGATCAACATCTTCTCCCTATCATCCACAAGGGAATGGAGAAGCTGAGTCCAAAAATAAGAGCTTGTTGAAAATAATAAAAAGGATATTGGATGATAATAAAAAAACCTAGGATCTAAATTGCAATTAGCAATATGGGCTGACAAGGTGACTATAAAAAAGCCTATAGGAGTAGCACCTTTTGATATTGTATATGGGATCCAGGCCAGAATGCCTTAGAAAAATCTAGTGGGACTCTATAAGTATATCCAAAAATATGATGAAGATATTATTGATGACATGTAGGAAAGACTAGTTGAGCTGGTAGAATTGACTGAGACCAGGAAGGAAGTATCTCTTAGAAATCAAAAGTTGCAACTACAAGTTAAGACACTTTATGATAGAAGAACAGTGAGTAATAAATTTGAGTCTGAAGATCTAGTCCTCATGTGGAATGCTAGGATTGAGGATAAGGGAAAACATAGCAAATTTGATCCTATATGGTTGGGCCCTTATCTAATTGAAGCTTCATGGGGGGAGTATTCCTATTTGTTGAAGGATCTATCAGGTAACATTCTTGAGCTGCCAGTTCATGGATAGTTCTTGAAGAAGTATTTATGTGTGATAACCCCACTAAAATAATATTTAACAATTATTAAGATACAAAATATAGGTAATATATAATAATTATAAATAACCAATAATACTTCTATAAGTAAAGATAAATAAATAAATACTATTGTACAATAAATAATGATTAAAGTTATAAATAAATGAAATAATATAACTAAATAATGTTTGTATTTAATAGATGTTATTGAAATATTTAATCTACCTCATAAACTTAATATTGTTAAATAAACCAATAGTATAATCTAATAATATAAAATCTTAAAATTTAATAATATTATTTCTTAATATTAATAATATATTATTTAAGTCAGGAGTTATTATATTCTGTTTAATATGAAATAGTTGAAATGATATTAATAATATACAAATTAATTAATATTATTATATTAATAAATAATAACCTATATTAATATTAATAATTAATTGAAAAGATGTGTCTCTTCTTATTATATCATATATAAGAGAAGTATTAAACTTGAGAAGAGGGGCAAAAAGGATATTTTAGAAAGTCTAGAATATAAAAAAAAAAGCAAAAATGGGAATGACCAAAAAGGGGACATTACAATTGGTATCAGAGCATTGATCTTGCCATCCTGTGAAATTTGTGCAAAATATTTTTCCTAAAAGATTAAAGAAATCATTATAAAATCTTGGTGTTAAAATTCCAGAAAGAATTTATTATAAATTATAATCCTGATTTATTAAAGACTATCTCACATGAATGAATTTTATAGGGATAGAGTATTCCTAGTTGAATTGATGTTTCAAGTAAATAATCTGAATGGCAAGTGTCACTTCCTATAGCGAGAATTATATGAACTTTCATTGATGAAGACTTAAGAATTGTGGACTAATGTATTAGCAGAAGAACCTTAATATTTAGTTTTTTTTATGAGAAACCTACATCATACAATATTATGATTTATATGGAAAAACTCTAAGATATTGAATGCAGTTTCAGGTTAGAGATTTAAGTCATTGCCTTTGATAGTCCATTGATTCAGAGTTGAAGATTTATGTACTGGTGGCCTTGCACCTAGGCAAGTTTAGGGACATAAACTTGGGGGCTTAGCCTATTATCTATACGGGATCTAACTTTTGGGGAAGTGATGAAAGTGAATATGCTAAAACTCCAACTGGTGGGAATGCTTGCTTTGTCACCAATCCTAATAATTGGGATATCTATGCAACGTTGTGAGGAAGGTGAATAGTCAGTAGTTATGTCGCATCTCTTATCTCTCCATCTTCTCGATATGTCTACATCTAAGATTTGGTGCTCCTCTTTGTTCGGCTCAATCCAATTAGCTACCTATGTAACATGAGTCATCCTGGCTTGATGGGATTCAATCACCACCATAGGCAGCTGTTCATCACTAACACAGGAAATGATTATCATAACAAATTTTTCATCAGTTTAACCTAGACCCATAAGATAATTGAAGAAATGGCAGAGCAAAATGAGGGATATGACCCCACAACCAAATTGGGACAATCAACCAATAAATAAAAAACCATCAATCAAAGGATATAGGAAGTCAATCCTCAATCTTTGAGAAAATCACAATAAAAATCAAGCATTTTATGACAATACGATGGTCAAGTACTATATTAAGGAGAGAATCGACAAAAATGATAAGTACTACATAAAACTTAGGGGTTGAGAAAGCATAGCCAAGTAAAGATGACCCAATCACCACCATATGCATAATGGCACCGAAGATGACATAAACACTACTATTGGCATATGACATATCACGAGTAGTCTACAATGATAATTCAACAAGGAGTAAGAACCCAGATGAGTACAATGCAATCAAGATTAATACAGAATTGTAAAACATGAAATCGTTGAAGTTGTATAGAAGAATATAATCCTCATATATTGGGAGATACATAAAAATAATTTATAATCAAATTTATTAGGAAGACAAGAAAGCATGTATATTAAGAGTCATTGATTGTGATTAGTGTAGATTTATGAGGATTTGAAGAAGACAATCTTGAGTATATTGTATATAATACTCAAACCACTTCATATTTAAGATGAGTGATATGAAGAGTTCATAACAAAATTCTTATAAGTTACTTCTAATAATTTATGATAGTCTTGTGATGAAGTTATATAATTCTTTATCGAAGACCTTATAGCTGATTTATAGAAGTTCTTATAGAAGATCTTTGGAGATGTTACGAGCCTAATGGTATATGAAAGAGCAATTAATGAATACAATGTTTTCTATGGGTGATAAAGAGTTGAATAATAGATAAGAGTCATGGGACTTGGTAAATAACGATGAAACTCATTCAACATACAAGGGAAGGTATGTCCATGATTTAGTGAGGTAAGTATATGTATATAATGATTTTTTTTTCTATATTTTAGTAAATATGATATGTTATGTGTTAGCAATTTATTTGAAATAAATATATTAATTTCATTAATTTTGAATCATATTTTTATTTTGGATGTACAATAATTTATGGACAATGTTATTAATGATTAGAACAACAAAGTTGGTATATTATACATCATGATTATAGACAAGTATATATTTATGAGTATAATATATTTTGTGACATATGTTTTGTCTAAATTGAAAGAAAAAGTATAAGTAAATTGGATAAAAATTCCTTCTAGCTCTCAAATTTAGATATTATTCAAAATCTTTGTGTTTAAATTCATGATGGATAGGGAGTGTGCACAGGGTGAGAAGTAAATTGGTCACATTGGGGCAATAGAATCCCAATATGGATTTTAAATCTGAGGGAGCCCCAAGCTGAGCATGTCCAAACTTAGAGCCATAGTAAATCTTCTATCCACATCAAAATTAAGCATGTTTTTAGTGGGTAGGGAGTGTGCACAGGGGGAGGAGTAAATCAGTTGTGTTGGGGTGCAAGAATCCCAATATGGATTAAAAATTTGAGGGAGCCCCAAGCTAAGTGTGTCCAAACTCAAAGCCGCAGCAAATCTTCCATCCATGTCAAAATTAAGCATGTTCCTAATGGGTAGGGAGTGTGCATAGGAGGGGGAGTAAATCGATTGCATTGGGGCACAAGAATCCCAATATGGATTAAAAATTTGAGGGAGCCCCAAGTTGAACGTGTTCCAACTCAAAGTCGTAGTCAATCTTCCATCCACTATGGAATGATACACCCTATTATAGTACTAGCTATAGAAAATATGCATTTCCAATATAACTTTTGATTTTGAGACACAAGAAAGGAGCATGAAATTCATGATCAAGGTGGTAAAACATTTCCTTACCTTTTCTTATTTCAATTTGTAAGCAAGGTTCTAAAATGTATACTATGTGTCTACGTTGTGTCTTCATGCATCAATGTGTTTGCTTCGTGTCTTCTTCATTCATGTGTCTACATCGTGTTTGCATCACGTCTTCATGCATTAATGTGTCTACTTTGTATCTTCATTCATATGTTCTTGTACATGCTATTATATACTTACATGTTTAATTTGCAAGTGTCTAACACATATGCAGGAAAGAGAATGAATCCAGATTATAAATTAATGATGATCAAACTAATTGCTTGATGATAAGAAAATTCGAGAGGGGAGGACTGTGATAACCCCACTAAAATAATATTTAATAATTATTAAGATACAAAAATTAGGTTATATATAATAATTATAAATAACCAATAATGCTTTTATAAGTAAAGATAGATCAATAAATAAATAAATACTATTGTACAATAAATAATGATTAAAGTTATAAATAAATGAAATAATATAACTAAATAATGTTTGTATTTAATAGATTTTATTGAAATATTTAATCTACCTCATAAACTTAATATTGTTAAATAAACTAAATACTATAATCTAATAATATAAAATCTTAAAATTTAATAATATCATTTCTTAATATTAATAATATATTATTTAAGTTAGGAGTTATTATATTCTATTTAATATGAAGTAGTTGAAATGATATTAATAATATACAGATTAATTAATATTATTATATTAATAAATAATAACTTATATTAATATTAATAATTAATTGAAAAGATGTGTCTTCTTATTATATCATATATAAGAGAAGTATTAAACTCGGGAAGAGGGTCAGAAAGGAAATTTTATAAAGTCTAGAATATTAAAAAAAAAAGGAAAAAGGGGACATTACATTCTACTAAAATACTTGTCTTATCCATTAATAGTATTTTTAGGGTTTCTTATATATTTGTGTATCCTCTGTGTCTATGTACAGTTCTTGTATATTCTTTTCCTATTGTTGTTGCTCTCTCAAAGTTGTCAAGTTCAAAGGAGGTCAAGGTTGTGGTCTACTTCTCCCAGGGATTCTGAGCCCTCATATGAATCTGTGCATATTCATTGTCCCCAGACAGAGCCACCGTTGGCTTGGTTTTTCATCCTTACCATATGCTGAACTTCATAGTGAAAAGCTGTAGGGTAAATTTTAAAATTTTCTTTTCTCAATCAAAACCCTAGTTCAAAATTCCTAAAAGATAAAATAAAACCCTAGTTTTGTGCCCCATTTTTCAAAGAGGTATTCATTTTCAAAATAGCAAAGGATATAGTTTACCCTAAGTTTTCTTTTTTAAAGATTACTTTATTTTTATTTTCCTCGAATAGACCTCTTAATTTCCAAGCTTACCTCAACCATGGTCATGTCTCCTAAGCATTAATGTGAAAAATGTTAAGATTTAGATGAGAAATTTTGGTCAGTCATCGATCTTAGTAAGATCGATGAATGACGCTTAACCATGTTGAGAAGTTGCAAGGTTTTTAGATAAAGCAAGGAAGCACCCTTGAACCATGTAGCATTTGTTGATAGTAGATCTTGTTTGCATCGTAACACTCTGACAAGATCAATTTTCTAATGATCTCATTGGTGGGCTTGTTCCTAGTGGGTTGTTTTGCTTTTAGTTATGATGCACCATTGATCTTTCCAAGATCAATGGTGGGTGCTTTACCATAAGATGGAGTTGCTCAAGCTTTAAGTAATTCGAGGAAGCATTGTGTTTACACCTGTATAGAATGATGATAGGCGAGATGTCACATATAGCTCTTAGGTGTCATATACTAGTACAATACGTGTAACACATTCATTGGCCAAATTTTTTGAGTTAGTACTACCCAGTGTAACTCTGTTCCACCATTGATCTTTGGCAAATCAATGGATAGTACTTTCTTGCTATCTCGAGCTACAAGATCTTTAAATAATATGGGAAAGCACCTCAATGACACATGTCCATAATGACGTAATCACTGGTATCTCATGCTATTTGAAGGATACATATTGTTCTACCATTGATCTTTTCAAGACCAACGGTTGGTGCTTTACCACTTTGAGAAAGTGATCAATTTTTAAACAAAGTCGGGAAGTGCCAATAGGACACATAGCAGATAATGATGTCATGGATCCACCCCTTTCAAAGGTAATAATGAAGTCTCTGTCACGGCAATTGTCAGAACATGTTGGCTAGAAACAAGATATGCTATTGGTCAATTTAGCTGACTTGGTGCAAAAAAGGTGCAATTTTTCATGATCATCAATTTGCACAAGATCGATGATTGGCACATACCCACAATTTGAAGTTGCATGACATTTAAGTAATGTGAGGAAGTACCAATCTGCCATGTGGTGAGGTGGGACTAGTTATGATGAACATTTGCTAACTTATGCCAGGTTGGAAAAAGGTGTTGAAATGGAATGCCAGTTGGGTCGCAATATTAAATGTCTTATTTGTAAGATGTTGTGAATTTTCATAACTGTTGATCTTTAGGGGATCTACGACTGGTGCTTACCTACATTATCAAAATGCTCAAACTTTAAACAAAGCAGGGAAGCACCTACTCGACATGTGTCTAGGATATTCAAAGCTTTAAAATAGTTTTGCTTTCTAAACAAGGCCATATAATGTTGTGAAATAGATGGATGAAATTCAAACTTGAAGCACAACATAAAGCTAATGGCTAAAGAAAATTAATATTGCTCAGAACTCCTTCGTGTGATCTTAATGCCCCAATGTAATTTGTAAATTAGTGATTATTAAACCACACAATTGCAAAGAATTCTTAGAGCATAAGGGTTTTCAGAGCTAGGCACAAAATTTTGCAAACTCTTCCACAAATTATAGCACAATTTACAAAGAAAAGGAAGCATAATTCAATGGGTAAGTGGTCTGTAACTATTGAACATCAAGAAATTAGAATTGTGTGAAGTTGAATTTTTCAAAAATACCTCCACAAAAGGAAATCTCCAATCACACTAATTATCTTAAAAGATCTATCCATGATGATTTCCTTGAACAATTTCCTTTATCTATACATGAAATAACATCAGGTAGACAACTTATCCCAAAAAGCCCTAGGTTGGTTGTAGGTGAGGGTTTTTATGATAAGGCCAATTGGTTGAGAGATGCCCAAGTTTTTATAGGAGGGTTAGAATTGTTTAAAAAATGGTTTTTCGAATGCAACCTAGACACCCCTCTAAGTAATGTTTGAGAATTTGATATCGGTAAATTGGTGGTTCCTAGAATTTTTTTTGATAGTGATCTATTGTTTGATATGGCCAAAAAATATGACCATATCACTAGAATTGTAAAGAATCATGTCGGACTATGCAGTTCATGAGTCTATTGATATGGATAATCTTCAAGCAAGATATGACACACAGAGGGTATATTTGAGAGTGGGGCCATTACAGCAACATATTGCTAAGATTGGGTCACTACCCTTGGTTACACCAAGCATTCGAGAGCCATTGATGAGGAAATACTTTGATCCTAGAGCCCAAGCCTTATACTTTACTCTTTGCAAAATATTTAGGATGGATGACTAGCAATACATCCAAGGCTCTATTGTCCTTATTATGGCTTAGACCTTGTAGTTTGGAATGAGCACAATTCTTGATTTTGCTACTTTCCTATTAGAAGAAATTCACAATGGTTTAATTGGAATATCTCAAGGTAGGATGAACAGGCCCTTTTGTTGGTACTCCTTGTTGATGCATATATGTATTTATAAGTGTGTCACCTTTTTCTCCAAAGAAATGGAGTTAGAACTAGAAAGTGATGGAGAGAAGCTACTAGTTCAATTATGGAGTGTTGACATGACTTGGGAAGCCAAGAATGCAAGCTATGTTAGATTTGATAGATATTTTGCATCAAGGCTTAGATTGCTCTTAAGAGGGGATAGTCCAAGGATCCCACATCCTATACTAGAACTAATTAGACCCAAGGACCATGCCAAGAACCTATTGGTTAGTCATAATTGGGGAGACATAATTCCATATAATGTTTCCACTATGATTAGGGTTTATGATTTTCTTGGCGAAACCTCATGTTTTACCCATTCATGTGCCCCTCAAGGTAGGAATTGTAGAGTTACTATGGCAGATTGGAACAATTGAGGAAAGGGACATGTTAGGCAAAAGTAAAGGCAGTTTTTTCCCTATTGTCACTGTAGCTCATGATTTTGCTTTTGTTAGGAGGGTGGAGGAATCTCAGTTTGTTTTTGGATAGATATCATATGGCCCAATCTCATGCAAGGTATATTGATCCAAAGGTATTCTATGACCTCCTAAGGGAGAGGAAAAAAGCTAAGGCTATTACACAAAATGTATACTTCCCAAAAGATGTTATTAGAAATATTTTTTTGTTATAGGAACAGGAAGTTAGAAAAGAAAAATGGATAGTTTTTAGTAAAGTCTTGGAATTCATTAATGCTTTTGACCCTGATTATAACCCCTTGAAAGATAAAAAGTATTGGGGGTCAAGAATCAATGCATTAATGAATAATTTTGTTGTGATTATGAAAACTATGAATGAAAAGAAAGACATCTTAGTCAAAGTATATCCTAATAAATCAGCAAAGGTGGAGAGAAGGATAAATAGTGGAATGATAGTTACTCTAGGCTAGTATACATTATAGAGAAGGGCAAGATATTTTGTGGCTCAACATATATAGCATGTTCCCCCTTACAAAAGGCCAAGACTAGAGAGCCCATCTGATACTAGTGCACACAAGAAATAGAGATTAGAATAGGGATCTTCTTCTGATGCGAGAGAATATTCACCATCTCAGACTCCAATTACGATAGAAGATGAAGTGTCCCTTAGAGAAAAATTGAAACAAATGGGTGGGGAAGTAGATATTATTGTTATTACTACTGATATAGAAAGAGGAGTCCCTAAAGAGTCTCCTATGCCATCTTTTTACCTCAATATTATTGACTCTAGGGGTAAGGAAGTAGATCCTATCATCACCCAAGCTTCTCAAAAGTTCATTAATGATGAAAATTTTGTTAAATCTAGGGCTTTTGCACAATTTTTGTGGAGAAGAAATATAGGAAATTTTAAGAAAAAATTTAAAACAATAAAGATAAAGCAACCAAGTAGATCAAACTCTAAAATTGAAGAAGAGGTGAAGGCCAAATTTTTGTAGGATTTTTCCCAACTAACACCTGAGGCTGAAAGATGGTTGGTTAGAGAATCAAGAGTCTTAGATTTTCCTGAGTGGGACATAGCTAACGCTATGATCTTTGATTCCATTAGAAAAGAAAAGGATGTGCAGTATAAAACTGAGGAATAAATATTGCAAGCACATAGGGGAGTAAAATTCAATAATGATCATCAAGTCTTGGTCATATGGTCTATTGAAAAAAGAAATAAGACCAAGATGCAAGAAATCTCAACTACTGAACATACTGGTACTCTTATAGTTTATAGAGTTGATGAAGTAGATAGTTAGCAGGTCACAAGAATGGCTAGAGAGATGTTAAATTTTGGGGATGTGGTAGCTAGAAAGGAGACAAGTAATTTTTTAGAACTCAATGCCAAGTTTGAAGAAATACTTAAGGCATATGAGGAAAGAGGAAATAGAATATAGCTACATGAAAGCCAAATATCCAAATGGATAAACAATTAGGAAAGAGGAATACAGGAGAACCTAGCAGGCCAAGAATTGCATATCCTTGCCCCCCAATTGAGCCATTTAAATCCACTCCCATTGTTGAGTTATCAGATACCCCACAAAGACCTAAGTTCTACACTACTGAAGAGTTTGAAGAAGAAAAAACAAAGTTATATGAATTGCAAATTGAATTGAATAACCAGTATGAGGAAAAACTCAGGAAAACAATCTTATACCTAGTGGATAAGATGTACTGGCCATAATTCTATGATCAATTGACATGAATCATAGATGTGTTAAATGAAATAAGAAGAGATGAAGACACCTTGAAGCCTATTGTGCAAAAATGGAATGAAAGAGAAAAAGATATTACTCTTATGTGTCTTCCAGTCATTACCTTGTCCTGTGTAAAAATAGAAAAAACTTTTGACATAGCAGGTAACCTGACAAAATTTGAGGAGAAAAGGGTTGTTGTTCAAAGGAGAATAATGAGTTTCCTCCCTAGATATATGACAGAGAAATTTGATCTTTTTCCTAGTGCACTTAAAAGGATTGATGAAATAAAAGGGAAAGAAGAGTGGTGGAAAGAACTAGATGATCTACTATGCCAAAGAATGGATGAAGTTATTAATGAGAAGGGTCATCTATTATGGGCAATGACAAACAAAGAGTTTGTTAAAGTAATCCTTAACTTCGCAAGGAATCCTTACTCAGTGGTTATTATAGTATGCAATATAGTATATAAATTGTAAATCATTTTTCTTATTTTATTTTATTTTAAGTTCAATTATGAAAGAGTTAAAAATGAAAAAATAAAACCATCTGATTTAAATCATTCTGAATAGTTCTGAAATTATTTTATAACTCCATTAGAAAAGAATTTGTTGAAATAAATAAAATAGGAGGTTTTTTCATCAAAAGGCAGCGGGAAATCCTAAATCATGATAGGCCTGATGATTTAGTTTTCAACAAATGGAGGGAAGAATGGGTGCCTACAGAATAGAAGGAAGAAGAAGGAGGTGTAGACCAAGAAGAGACCCAAATGAATGACACATCAGTACATGTAGAGTAGGACAAAGAGGAGCAACCAATTCAAGAAGAAAGAACTATGGTCCCAACTAATGATGTGGTAGAAGAGGATTCATAGATAACTGTTATTTTGATAGTTCATGATGATGAAAGTGCAGAGCCTCAAATTGAGGTGAAGCTATAGAAATCAAAGTTGGACAAATCATTGGGAAAATTGATGGCTACATACTCTAATGAGTCAGATTGATAAAGGAGCCAATCATGGGACTTCTAACTTTCAAAAAAGGTGTAAACAAAACATAGGCCCACCAAAAGAATATTGCAATGTAAATTTTTTTCTATTACATAAAATTTTGTCTTTTGTGATAGTAACAAAATGTAAATATCTTTTGTCTAAAGGATAGCTATCAGTTCTCTATGCCTGAAGCTTGTTGCATCTCATAGTATATAAGTGAGATTCCAAGGCTAGAGAAGGGGTTAGAATTATTATTTCTTTTAAGTCTTTATTAAGCTTGTTCATTCCAGTTTTTCTTGATATACTTTGTGATAGTTTCTCTCTACAAATTTTATGAGCATGCATCAATTTGGTAGGATTTAATTGTTTTGTCTTGAGACATTATGAGTTTTTTTCAATTGTATATGATTTTCAAAGGAAAGTAATACAAAGATGGACTGTCCCCACTTATGTTCTTATTAAATCTTGTCTCCATTTTATTATATGGTTATTTGAAGTTGTAGAAGTGATAGCTTGTCCAATTAAATGCAATTATATCAAATTGTATGTCAATTCATTGTTGTTATTAATGAAATGAATTAAGTAAATGCTTTAGTGATGTTGATAGGGTTTCCATGGTAATAGGAAGGATATTGATGAGGTATGAGATTTTAGTGAAAGCTATTGATAATAATGATTGTAATGCAATCAATCAAATCTAGAAATTGAATGGACTTTGAATCCCAATGGATAAAGCATTGATCTAATTAATTCAATTTTTAGATGGGAAGGTCATAGATAAACATTAGACTTATTTTCAAAATCAATTTTATTTTACTATTTGAAGACCATCAATGCTGGTCAGCACTTGTTTGCATTTGATCTCTGAGTCTTAGTTAGCTACTATTGTCAAAAATATTTGTAAACCTGAGGAGAATTGTGACCAAATCTTCTGTTAAGGGATGTGTGTTGTTGTAATGTTTCATGGAATGAGAAAATTTTTGTATGCGATAGTATATTGAAAAAATCTTCCATCCCTTAGGTATACCCGCCTTGGTTCTGCAGAGCCTAAAGAGTAGAAAATCAGTCTTTATTTTTTTTAAGTTGGATCTAGATAAGAAGCATACATAATTGTTAATGGGAAATACTTGATCCTTAGATTTTGTGAGTTTCATTATCTTGGTATTGAGCATCTTGTTGCATAGTAGTTAATAAACACCAACACCTTGCAAAAGCCTCTTCCACAATGACATTACCTCTAAACCATGCAAAGGGTGTTGAAGTGGTTCCCAACCTTGAAACACTCTTATAAGCAATGGCAAAGGAAATGCAGATATAATGCATATATTATTATTATTATTATTTATATGTATGTATGTATGTATGTATGTATGTATGTATGTATGTATGTATGTTTGTATGTATGTATGTATGTATATACATGTGTGTGTGTGTGTGTGTGTGTATATGTATGTATGTATGTATGTATGTATGTATGTATGTATTTATGTGTGTGTATATATAGAGATATCTTGCCACAATAGGAAAAATTGATCCAGTTGCATACATATTCCAAAATCCAAATAATAAAACATTCTTAAGTAGACATTTGTGAGCACTAGGTGTGTGAAGGCTCCATGCAAAAATATGTAGAAGTAAAAAAGGTCATGAACATTTTCGATGACATGTTTGCCAAGAGCATACACAATTTCATTAAGGTGACTTCTATTATTAAATTTTCATATATAGTTTTGCTTGTTATCATTCATTTCTTTATTAATTTTATTATAAGAGTCTATCGCATTTTATATTAGGTGATGAAACCTATGGGTACGATTATATGTTTAGAAAATGGAGTATACTTACAGTAAAAGACATCCCACATTTAACTCAATTAGGGTTTTTTGTAAGTTACCTGTGGACTCAAAATGATTATCATTTGGTGTTATGGGTTATAAATAGAAATATCTTTATTGTCTAATTGTGGAATTGATTTTGAATTGGTGGGTACATTGTATTTCATTTGTAGATTCAATAGAGCTTTTGGTAGTGTGGGTTGTAAAGGGATTTCATGTTTATGATCTGCTAATGGAGATGAGTTTCTTAACTGATACTTTAATTGGTACATATGTGTGTGGGTCATGAAAGGATTAGAAGTTCTTGATGATCTAACAATGGAGATGATTTTCATACAAGTTGAAATGGTTCGTATGTAAATTATAAATCTTTTGGTATGGTGAAGTAGATAGAGATTTTGTTTTATGATTTGATGTGTATGTTGTAGATTATCTTGTAAATTTTATTTTTGTGGTCTCATTATGGGTTTGACTTTCATATATATTGGATTGCCACTAGAAATCATCTATAGACTTAAATATAGATCTTTTGGTATTGTTTTCATGGACTATCTCTAGTAATAACCTTAATTATTACTAGTCATCACCCACAGTTTGCATCCTACAAGGGAATATTGCAAGTCATTGTAGTTAAACAAAGAGAAGATTATGTAAGACTTGCATCTGGCATTGAGGAAGGCAAGTGGAGACCAAAATGTTTTTTCCGCCCTCCTTTCCACATGAAAATAACATTAATCTAATTTCATTCATTGTTGCAATCTGCACATCTGATGGCTTTCCTCATCCAAAATCAACCTTGTGCAATGGAAATCTTGGAGAACTTACTACATTAGTTCCATATATGTACCCATCCATCATTACAATCAACTTGTGTTCTACCATGAGATTCTCCCTTCTTCAACTAACTAGCAAGCGGATAGAAATGCATTAAAACTAATGAGAGGCTTTTCTCATGTGCTCTATGAACAAAGAGTATTCAATGAAAGGAAGTTGTGTGAAGAAGAGAAGGCATTGTACATTGTTGATCTGTAACCAACTGAGATTTAAATTGGAGAGGAACATGGTCTATGCACTAAGGGTTGGGACTTGGGGTCTTACCAGATAGTATGCCTCTAGTGCTATATTGAGATAAATGGGAATAACCTGTTCCTTATTCCCAAAACAATCACCTACTGCCACTTTGGAAAAAATTATGCCTCCAATATTAAAACCATATGATAAATGGGAATAATAGATGCCCAAGCCATAACCCAATTAAATTGGTCTAGTTGTTAATTAGCTAGGTTGATTACAAATTCTTGTAGAACTATCATTAGATTAGGTTAATACCCTAGTCATTAGATCATTGTGAATTTGAAAATTTGATCTTCTCTATAAGATGGTGTTTACCTTTGAACATTTGTAACAAGTGAGAAATTAATTTTGGTATATTTATTATGTATGTCCACTAATGGAAGATGATTAAACTTCATTATTTCAAGCACAGTTTGTGCTCAACAATGAGACAAAGATGAGAAACAATTTGTTATTCCTCTAAAAGCAGATGCAATTCATGACAAATTGCACAACTTGTAGCCCTCCTGATATTTGGACTATAAATTCTCAAAGACACTTGCAAGTCCAATATCAAAGTACCTACCACAACACTTTCCTAGATATACTGCCACAAACTCTCTTTTGTACCTTAAAATCTGATCAAACTTTTGAATACCCACCTCTACCATATCTAAAATCAACCTCACATTGTGTTGTAAGTCTGGCATAGGTGTTTGATCCTTGATAGCTTTCATTTCAACATTTCAGCATTCAAGTTGTCAAATTTTCTCTTGATTATATGTTTGGTTTATCATTGATTTCCTCTAGTTTGATTATGGTGCATCTCAACTAGTTGCTCCAATAATGTAATCACCCATCTATCTCTAGATTGTGCAAGTACTTGTTTTACAAAATTTGCAACCACTTTGGGAAGAAATCTGCTTCCAACATTAAAACCATATGATAAATGGGAATAAAAAATGCCCAAGCTATAACCCAGTTAAATTGTACTACTTGTTGATTAGCTAGGTTGATTACAAATTCTTGTAGAACTATCATCAAATTAGGTACAATAAAATGAAGAATCAATTGCTCCTAGCTAGTAGGATCAAATACAATTTTCCAAGGTGATAAAATTACATATGCAAATGTATCACTTGAATGCCACGCATGAAGCACATTCCCCAACATATAATGAATGGTTGGAAATAAAGGCTCCATACGCTGGTCCAACAATGAAAGCCAAGAATGTAACCATGCATGTATTGGCATGCTCTCCCTCTGAGGATCCTAAGTATCTACTATTGTTGTTAATTTGGGCATCACTATATGATCTAGAATGTTATGAAGTAAAAAAGTTGGTAGTAACTTCTTCCATGTCTCCAGAAGATATAGCATAGGTTCAGGGTCCTGTGGTTCCTAGGAGTTTGTAGTAGCTATTCTCACTGCTAGAAGAATAACTTCAATGAAGAGTTGAGTGTAAGGAGTTGAAGAAGCAAGTTTTACTTCTATGTAAATTTTATAATCACGAGGCACATTCCCTTGGAGAAGCCTCTACCACAATGACATTACCTCTAAACCATGCAAAGGATGTTGAAATTGTTCCCAACCTTGAAACACTATTATAAGAAATGGCAAAGAAAATGTAGATGTAGTACATATATTACTAGTATTTATGTATATGTATGTATGTATGTATGTATGTATGTATGTATATACATATATATACAAGCCATAAACTAGTTAAATGGGTCTAGTTGTTGATTAATTAGCTGGGTTGATTACAAATTCTTGTAGAACTGTCATCAAATTAGGTATAATAAAATGAACAATTGGTTGTTCCCAACTAGCAGGGTCAAATATAATTTTTGAAGCTGATAAATTGCATATGCAGATGCATCACTTGAACGCCAAACATGAAGCACATTCCCTAATTTATTATGAATAGTTTGATTTAAAGGCTTCATATGTTGGCCCAACAATGGAAGCCAAGGATGTAACCATGCATGTATTAGCATGCTCTCCCTACGAGGATCCCAAGTATCTACTATTGTTGCTACAGTGGCAAACCAAATGCATATGTAATACATATATTACTATAGGCCATATGGAGGACTATGTAAAAAAAAATTTAAAAGAAAAGAAAATATGACGTTAATCATTCCCCATTTGTTTTGTGTAAATGCCATAATAATGAGGCTCATTCCCTTGCAGAAGCCTCTGTCACAATGTCATTACCTCTAAACCATGCAAAGGATGTAGATGTATGTATGTATATATGTATGTATATATGTATGTATGTATGCATGTATGTATGTATATATGTATGTATGTATATATGTATGCATATATATGTATGTATATGTGTGTATCTATATACATATATATACAAACTAGGAAAAATGGGTAGAGTTAATGTCATTGTTAATGGCCATTATATTTCCCCTACATACATACATATATATATATATATATATATATATATATATATATATATATATATATATATATATATATATATATATATACATATTTCCCATTAACTTTGCATTATTTGTGTGCAAGATTTTGAGGTAAGTCACTTAGAATGGGTTGAGTGAGTTTTATTGTTTTATTATTTGGATTCTATAATATGTATGCAGCTAGATCAATTTTTTGTTGCGTTGAGATAATAAGCACCTTAAAAAAGATCTCTCTATATACATACATACATGCATGCATGAATGCATACATACATACATACATAAATATACAAATATGCATACATATATATATATATATATATAAGTATGTATGTATGTATTAGTGGAGATCTAGGATTTTGTTGTCATGCCCCTGCGATCTCTGCATCTTATTGTCATGCCCTTCTAATCTTTGTATCATGTTCATTTTATTGTACCTAATATGGTGACAGTTCTACAGGAATTTGTAATCAACCAAACTAATTAGCAAATAGACCCATTTAACTAGGTTATGGCTTGCTCTTTCTAAAAACATTTTCTATGATATGGTTTTGTAAAAGTTCTTGTAAACTCTACCCATTTTTCCTAGTCTACATTATTTTTGTGGAGGATCTTGAGGTAAGTCACTTAGCACCTTAAAAAAGATCTCTTTGTATATATATACATACATACATACATACATGTATATATGTATGTATGTATATATGTATGTATGTATGCATGCATGCATGTATGTATGTATGTATGCATGCATGCATGTATGTATGTATGTATGTCCCTTGTGATCGTTGCATTTTGTTGTCATGCCCTTGTGATATCTGCATCTCATTGTCATGCACTTCTAATCTCTATATATGTATGTATGTATGTATGTATATACATATATATACATATGTATATGTATATATAAATATGTATATATACATATGTATATGTATATATAAATATGTATATATACATATGTATATGAATATATACATATGTATATGAATATATACATATGTATATGTATATATACATATGTATATGTATATATACATATTTATATGTATATATACATATTTATATGTATATATACATACACACACATATATATGTGTATGTCTATGTATGTATGTATATAAACAAAGAGATCTTGGCACAATAGAAAAATAATTAAACTCACTCGACATGTAGCATGGCCATAGATGTGATGGCAACGCCTATTGGTAAGTATATTCCTATTTTTCTCTCTCATTTTTCATGTGTTTATTTCACTTGAACGATTATTTCTTAGGGGGCATTTTGCAATATTGGATTCATTTTATGTAGAAGGCAATAAGGACATTCTTGGATGTACCCGTGTTAGATGTACAGGAATCAATAAATAATTGTGATTAATTTCATGTGAGCAATAAAGATGGACTTCCCCTTAGAGTAGAAGGAGGTGATGAGGACATTCTAGGTACTTTAAATATTGATCATTTATTAAAGATTTTAGATGTTAACAAGGAATTTAGATGTTGGAAGGGGGGGTGGGACCAAATGAGCTTCCACCTTCATGTGGTTGGCCCTTCTTAGTAGAGAATATTAAACTATTCTTGAAACCAAGTGAAGCTCAACATTAACCTTATATGATTGCATGACAACTAACTATCTGAATCTCTTGGTTTCACGTAATGTAGAAGGTTCAATATGTAATCTCAATTCATATGCATATGACATCAAGTGTAGCTGAAAAATGCAACAAGTTTGTAATTTTTCATAGAGGTCTTTAATTAGGTATTTTAGGTTATAGACCATTATGAACATTCTCTTCACCATAGTAATTAGAGTTCTAATGTTCATGATGGTCTATAATTTTAAGAGCTTAATGGACCTATTAAATAAATTTAGTTGTGCTACATTTTTTTAGCTATGCCTATTGCCCATGCATAAAGAACATAGTTGTATGTACATTCTCAATTCAGAGTGTTAGATTCTTATTTTGGATGCAATAAAAAAATGGCATGCACCAAAAGATGGGAAAATGATGTCACTTCCATAGGTCTGGAAACTTTTTTTGCACTTTTTATATTTATCATTTCTTAAAGATTTTAGATGTTAATGGGGAATTTAGATGTTACTGGGGGGTGGGGCCAAATGAGCTTCTACCTTCACATGGTTGGCCCTACTTAGTAGAGAATATAAAACTAATCTCGAAACCAAGTGAAGCTCAACATTAACCTATGATTGTATGACAACTAACTATGTGAATCTATTGGTTCCAGGCAATGTAGAAGGATACCATAGTTCAATATACAATCTCAATTCATATGCATACGACATCAGGTGGAGCTGAAAAAGCCCCCAATAAGTTTGCATTTTTGTTAGAGATTTGCATATACCTATTAAATAAATGTAAACATGCTAGTTTGTTTAGCTCCTTTTATTGTACATGCATACAGAACGCAATTGCATGTGCATTCTCGATTTAGATTGGCAAAATATTATTTTGGATGTGATGGAAAAATGACATGCACTAGAAAAATGGGAAAATGATGTCACTTTTGTAGGTCTAGAACCTTTTTTTGTACTTTAAAGATTGATCATTTCATTAATATTTTAGATGTTAATGGGGAATTTAGATATTGGGAGTGGGGGGGCAAATGAGCTTCCATCTTCACGTGGTTGGCCCTGATTAGTAAAGAATATTAAACTATTCTCAAACCCAAGTGAAGCTCAATATTAACCTATGATTGCATGAAAACTAACTGTGTAAATCTCTTGGTTTCACGCAATGTTGAAGGATACCATAGTCAAACTCATTGATTTATGAAATTTAGTTGTAGTGTATGAAGCTAGTAATTTTTTTTTGATTAACTATTATATAGTTGAGATTGTTTCAACTTTTATCAGGGCTTCAATGGAGAAAATCTTTGTAACATTTGTATAGAAGCTGGTATAGCATCCATTCATGCAATTTGTGATTATGTAATTTGTTCAAAGCTTTGCAAATAATTCTTTTTATATATATAATGCAGCAATCTATCCCAATTGCGACAGCTTCTCATATGGGAATCCATCACTTTGACAACCTTATCGTCACATGTCATCACCACTATGATGAAAACCACCAATGGTTGGGCATCGCTTCAACAATGTTGTCATTGCATGCTCATCGTCATTGCAATGCCTCTTCACCTGGATGTCTGTCGAGCCTATAGCAATGTCGTTGGACCTCTAACGGTCGATTGAAACTATAGGTCATCATAGTTGTGATAGTATACCATCAAACATTCGATGACATGAAGAGGAACTCTTCACCTTTCTTTTTTTCAAATTCTGACCGCTTTGTTCATCACAATTATGACAAAAGCCCATGTCATCGCAATTTGTGACAGCAAAAGTTTGACATCCATCTGATGGGGGCCAATTCCTATTATTGTTTCCCATCCAACAGGTGATCATCATAATTTATATGACCTACCATCGCAATTGGACCCCAAATATAGTAGTGATTACTCAAGCATGTGAGTTGGAACTAATAGATTTGTGTCTTTGACCAATGTCCTTGCATGATCCATTCTCTTCTACATGATGTCCATGTGGGGAAGTTTCATACTTTGTGTATCAATCAATGTTTTTATAATTCTAGCCTCTTCCCTTAGCAGTTCTACCTGAAGATTTGTCAAAATTTTGGTTTTTGAAAAATGAATGGAACTGGAGCTTGGATTGAGTGCCAACTAATTTTTACTATCCTTCAAATCCATGTCAATCTTGGCCAGTTTCTCTTCTATTTCCTTGGTAAAGTTAGTTGAATCACTCAACTTTACAAATAAAGAGACATCGTTGTTTACAAAAATTTCTAATGCAAAAATTTAAGTAGATAGTTCTACTTAATCAATTGTTATTTTATGTGCTACATTCTCTGGCACTTTATTCTCAAACTTCCTTTCAGCTTTCTCGAGTTTGTCCTACCCATCTGTGTACTCATTGAACTTATGAATAATATCAATTAATTGATCAATGATAGGGGCTTTATCATTTACCTCTATAGATAGAGCATCCACAAATATTTCTTTGATGTCTTCCAAAACTTTGCTTATATATCTTTTAGCCCTTAGAATCTATTTATTGGCTCTTTTCTTCCATAATTCTTGTAGAATATTCATTTGATTTGAAAATTTCTTGGCATGTGCATGATGTGATTCAAACCCTTAACCTCTAGATGATTGTGTTCCCTAATTCTTTGATATAACAGTGATAAATTCCCTAATAGGCTTGATCTAGCTTAAAATTCCCTAATTCAAGAATAAAACAATGATAAAATAATCTAACATCGTTAATGAGAAATACCTTAGGAGGAATTGATGAGTGTGTTCCTTGTGGATCCTTCTCCTTGACAATTGTTAGATATAGCTTGAGTTTTGGACGAATAGAATCTAAACACTTTACCAACATTTTCAAACCCTTTTTGACCTTTACACTAGACAATGTTGTCATACTACTTAGCTGATGAAGGGTGTGAAGATGATGACTTTACCTAAGACTTTCCTTCAAAAAAAATTCTCTAAATCACTTGGGGAGTTCAAAGAATGTTGTGCTCTTGAAAATTCTAAATTCACAATAAAAAATGAATCTTTCATTTCTCCCTTTTATCAATTTTAATTTTAAGTCTCCATTAATGCTTAGTACCTAGGTAGGTAAATGATGCTTGATTAAGTTAGTGACTCAGTCAAGTCTATCTATGCTCAATTAGGTCTAAGAGGTAACTCAGTTAGGTCTAACAACTTAGTTAGGCATCATGAGTGACACGGTTAGAACTAACAATTTGGTCATGTTTATGACTTTCTTCTATTCAAGTGCATATGATATGTTGATCTAAACTTTCATGGTTGGATGACTAGAAATGGTGTGGAATATGAATTTGATCACAGCTCTAGTGGTATCCTTCTCTATTCAAGAAGAGATAATTGAATTACCCAATCCATTGTCTTGGGTATCAATAACCTCATTGATTTCACTTGAATTCTCTGGAGATTTCCTCACCCATTGCTATTTCATTTGAGTCTTGATCATTTCAGTCTTTGATTTCTTTTCATCTTCAACTTTACCTCTACTCATATAGTTATTTTCTAGATGAGCAATTTCTTTGCATACATAACATCTTTTGGATGGATTTCTCTTTCTAAGGTGAGTCCTCATGTAATTAGCTCCTATGTGTCCAAACTCTCCACATAGATAATATCTATACCAAGTGTTGTAGTCCCAACCAAAGATTTCTTTAGCAAGTTGTTTAGTAGGATTCCAATTCTTGGTTCTGCACTCTAAATATGTATGACCTTGTTTGTTGCATGTAAAACATTTTCCTTCAAACTTTGTTTTCTCTATGCATTCACTTGGTCTATGTTCAAGATTGTTACAATTGTAACATTTTCTATTAAATGTTGACTTTCTATTGCCCCAACATTTGTTTTATGTATGTCTTGCCTTTTCACAATGATTTCATGTAGGTCTTTTATTGTTTTGAGCTCCTTGTTGTGATGATTCTCCTTGTTCAGTGTAGCCCAATCTTGCTTTCCCTTTATGTCTATGTTGAGATAGTTCAACTAACTGATCCATGCTTATTTGTGATCTCATCATTCTTTCATTGGTTTCTCTTTCTTCTCTAAGATCATTCATGAGTCTTTCATTTTCTATCCTTAGATTGATGACTTCTTGATTTGCATTATTCAACTGATTTTCCATATTTGTCTGATGTAGTGAAAGCTAGTGGATTCTGTTGTCTTTTCTTCTAACCTGGTGTTGAGTATTCTTTTGTCTTCTTCTGCCATATTTTTTTCATTTTCAGCTTGGACGTTCTTCTATTTCATGAATTCACATATCCTGACTAAATGAATCTCCTCTTCTCCTTTCAATTTTCTAACTTCTTCTTGTAGAATAAGGTTTCTTCCAAGTAGATCTTCTATAGTTGCATCTGCTTCATATGAACTTCTCTCTTTTCAAATATCTTCAATTCTTTCTTCCATGTATAGATTGTTATTCATCTTTTCTTCCAATTCTTTTCTTCTTTTCACGAATTGAGAGAGTTGATTCTTTGATTTCTTGATTTGTTTTATGGCTACATGTAGATCCAAAATTTCATTTTCAATGGCTTTCTCTAGCATGTATACTTCCGTTGTCTCTGATCTTTTCTCTCAAGTTGCTAACCTTCTGGTAAGAAAACATTTCTTTGATACCAATTGTTGGAAATCTAATGCAAGCTAGGTGATTAAGAGGGGGGGTGAATCAGGAGCCACTTAAACTTGTTTTACTTGATCCACTTTGTTAAGTTGTCTAGTCTATTTGCATGCAAGAAACATAAAGAAGTAAAGTAACAACACCATAACATAATATTTGGTAACCTAGAAACCCTCCAAGTAGAAGGTAAAATTAGGATGGGGATGACACCCATAATGCTTCACTACTATAGTAATAAAGTTGGCATGTTAAGGTTTACAAATGATCACTTTTTGTGATCTACTAAGTTAAGATTAATAAGGACTATTAGGTCCACCTTGTGAAAGGATTTATACAATACAATCAAGTAAGTATTATGTTAGGAGTTCTTGAAAAGAAATATTAGATCCACTCAGTTAAAGGATTTGGGACTGATGCACCTCTTACAATAAATTAGTGGATTAATCTCTGAAATGCAATTCTAATTGCTAATGAAGATCCTTTGAAGTAAATTGATCACCTAACTATGATAGATGAGTCTCTTCCTTTCCTTGGAATGTTTGTAGCCTTCAAACAATTTTTTCTTCCATATTCACTAATGTTCTTCAATTATAATTCTTACATATCATATTTGGATAAACAAAATACTTCATACTTATATCCATCCAAATAATTCCTTCATAGGTTGGCTACAACATAAAAAAATTCCAAAAACAATTACCAAGTTAGCCCAATGTTGTAACTTGGGTCTAATGGCTTACTCAGGTGATGTTGAAGATACTCAAGAAACACTATTACCTTGGCTAACTTTGGCACTCGGCTGATATTGGATGCTTGGTTCATACTAATCACTTGGTAAACATTGTTGACTCAATTCACATTTCTCTACTAGCTTGATCATTATATTGGAACAATAATACTCTGCTCAACTCAATTCTCACTAGAGTTCAGTGGATAGTGTCAACTCAATTGATATAGCAACTTGGTGAAAACTATCAACATGATTGACACTGCTTACTTTTTGCAAGGTTAACATTGATAGCTTGGTTCCTTTATGAGCTCGATTAACACTGGAAATTGGTAACTCAATTGCTACTATCTTTCATCATGACTAACTGTTTTGACACTAATTGACAATATATCTTGACATGAGATTTACAAACATGCACTACCCCAAATGTACATCAAGATACATTTGGAAGCCTTCTAGTGACTCTCATGTGGATCATGTGAGAATATAGAGACAATTCCAACTACAAAGGAAATATTAGGATGTGTGTGTGTGTGTCAAGTACATCAAACTACTTACAAGTTGTCTGTATAAAGTGGAATCCACTGTAGGAGTAGTGCAAGTGATAGATAAAACTAAACCCAACTGAAAAGGTGTGGGAGCAGGCTTGCAATCAAGTATATTGAATCTCTAAATCATATCAAGAGCATACTTCTATTGGAGTATGGCTATCACATCCAAAGACTGAACAACCTGTAGGCCCAAAAAATAGTGCTAAGTCAGGGGTCTATCATCTCAAACTACTCTCTCAAAGCTCATTGGATACTCTATATCATGTAGGATGAGCTACCTATAATGATCAGATCATCTACATAAATCACAAGTATCAATAAGTCAACCCCATGATGTTGAATGTAAATTGTACGATCAGAATGACACCGAGTGAACTCTGAAGCAAGAAAGAAGGAATCCATGTTCTCATACCAAGCCTGAGGGGATTTTTTGAGACCATATAAAGACCTTTGAAGCTTGCATACCAAAGAAGAGTCATGCACAAAACCATGAGGTTTCTCCATATAGATCTCCTCATGGAGGTCTCCATACAAAAAAGAACTCTTCACATCAATCTGAAAAATTGTCCATCCCTATGAAGCTGCAAGAGAGAGTACAAGGAAAATAGAGTTCATCTGGAAACAAGAGCAAAAATTTTAGAGTAATCAATACCCTCAACCTATGAAAAGCCCTTTGTAACAAGATGTACCTTATACTTGTCAATAGAACCATCTGTAGCATACACTAGCATTGAACCAACTTTCTTCCTTTCGAAAGAGGAAAAACATCCCATGTGTGGTTCTTCATCAAAGAAGAGTACTCCTCATCCATAACCATATCCCACTCTAAGTGTCTTTTCACATGTGAAAAAAATTGTGGATCATCTAAAATGGCATGAATCAATAGTTTAGTACCAAAATTTTGAGCATGAGTGCGACAAGAATCTGAAGGATCACGTGTCATAGGTCATGTTGTATCAATAGTATCACAAGCCCACTTGGGCACTTGTTGAACAACTAGTGCAAGTGGTGAAGGGGGATCAATATCAAGATCTTCCTTAGAGAATGAATAGTCCTATGGAGGAGTAGAGGAAGTACTAGGTAGTGAGGGAGAAGCTAGTGATGGAGAATCCATATAAGAATAACGCTCATCAAACTAGACATCTCATTGAAATAAGAAATCTATAGAATCAGGATCAAACAGCTTGTATGCCTTCACATCCTTATAGTAGCTAACAAAGATGAGTGGTTGGCTCTTCCTCTCCATGGTTTTCCATTATACATCTGGAATAAATGCCCAAGCCTCATTGCCAAAAATAAAAAATGTAGAAACATTGGGCTTGACATGAGTCCAAGCCTCCTTAGGAGTCAAATATCAAAATGTCTTGTGAGGCAAATGATTATGAATATAGTTGGTACAATTGATAGCTTCAGCCCAAAATGAAGAACTCATATCTTGAGATTGTATCATATAATTGGCCATCTCTCGTAATGTCCTATTCTTGCGCTCTGCAACTCCATTCTGCTGAGGGGTATGGGGAACTATGAATTGATGTTGTTAACCATGCTTAGTACAAAAATCTCTGATATACTAATTCACATATTCCTCTCCATTGCCAGTGTGTATATGCCTGATAGATAGACTAGATTGTTTCTCCACAAATGTCTTAAAGATTCAAAATGAATCAAAGATACCAAACTTGTACTTTAAAAAGTACACCCATGTGAGTCTAGATAAGTCATCTATAAAGGTAAGCACATATCAAACACCTAAAAAAGATGGAGTGGGAGAAGACATAAGACCAATATGTATCAACTCTAATGGTACCTTAGCACATGTAGATCTACCTAATGAAAATGCATCTCTATGATATTTTCCAAGTACACAACCTTGACAAACACCTTCAATACAAGAGATCTAATGTGGCCTAATCACTAGCTCCTATGTACTCATCAGTTATAGATATTTGTAGTTGGCATGGCCAAAATGCTCATCCCAAAGCTTGCCCACTATGTTTGCATGAGAAATAAGAGAAACACATTTAGAAACAAAGCTCTCAAAACCATCAAACTGATATAAGTGAGACTAACGATCAACACTCCCATAGCAATAACCAAGTCAAGATCATGGAGGTCTTGAATAACCACGTCATGTGGTGAGAACTCAACTGTCTTACTGAAGCCAAAATGAAAAATTTGAAAGACATATAGGAGGTTCAAAGAAATGGCCAAAACTAAGAGAAAATCTTGTAGTGAACCACCCTCTAAAGAGATAGTTCTTGAACCTAAAACTGAAAGTTGTGTAGAGTCACAAACTGTAATCTATGTCATAACACTCTGAGCAAGTGAAGTTACCAAATTAGTTGAGCACTTGAATCAAGAATTTAAGTAGTTGTATAAGACAATGTTCATGTAGAAAGAGCATGTCCTTTCCCTGAAAGAGGAGGTGGTGGCTTCAGAGAAGCAATACTATGTTGTTGCATGGCCTCCTCTAAAGCCTAAAGATGTTTCTAACACCTGGAATCTAGATGTCCTTCCTTGCCATGAAAACTACAATGATCACCTGTATACTTCTTAGTCTTGGAGGAATACTCACCTGACTTAGAAGATTTACCCTTCAAAGTGTGTTTTCAAGCATCTAATTTAGGAGTAGGCTTGGAGGAACTCTCACTGCCTATTGAATTTGTTTTGGGCTTTAGCCTTTTCTTTAGCTTCACTGTAGATATCTGAGAAACCAATGCATGTGTCTTTGAACCTATGGTAGTATCCAACTTTGTAAGCTTGGACTGCTCTCTAGTCAATCAATCACAAAAAACTACAAAACTGGGCATGGTAAATTTGGGACCCAAAGCATCCATAGTGCAATGGAAGGTAGAAGGGAAAATCTAAAAGTTTCCTTGAAGCTTTGATAGAATCAGATAGATGCACTCATTATCTATCTTCTCTTTCCTGCATCCCTATAACAAAGTTCTTTGTTGTTTGAACCTCATGAGAAAGTCCTCAATAGAGGGAAAAGAATCTGGTGCAAGTGAAGTAAGCTCTTCCTCAATTTGAAGTGTTATAAACTCATTGATGGTACCAAAAAAGTCCTTGAACTTGTCCCACATTTATTGAGGAGAGAAACACTCATCAAGATCAAATTGTAAGTTTTCTAAAACACTCAAAGTAATTAGACTCGTGGCTTCATCCATCTTATTCATGTGTTGCAAAGTCTAATATTGACTTTGAAATACCTATTGCACTATATCTAAATAAGACTACAAACCCTTAGAACAAAGAAAATATTGCATAGCAAGTTTCCATGTGTGATAGTTATGTGGGTTTAGAAGTACTAGACAAGAAGAGGTCTTGGCCATTGTTTTAAGAAAGTGTTTTGAATTTTTCTAATATATTAATATTGTAATAGAAAATAATGAAAAAACACCCCTACAATGCAAAAAATTGAACCCTAGCTTGTACAAGGAATGTGTGTAGAAGAATAGAGAAAAAAGACTTCAATTGAGTATCACAAATACCTGATAAAAATTATTGGTGAAATGATAGAGAATCTAGAAAGTTCTAAAGAAGATATTTCTAGCACTTCTTTCAAATCAAAAAGTGGAGCTAAAACAAGCAAGTTACGCCCCCTAGAAGATAGAAGGCATCATCTAATTTTGAGCTAAAAATAGGTACTAAACTAGAAAAAAAATCCAAAAAATACCTTCACTATCATGTCAGTCTCTGAACCATCTTTGTGATGCTTTTTTTAGATCTAAAAAAAACCTCCATATGCTCAAGATATCACCAAAAAACCAATAGGGCCTCCATAGCAAAGAAAAATTGCAAACCCCTTCAAAAATTTGAAAAAGGGCTAAAAATATAGCACACCCCCACCCACCCCCCCGCCCCATGACTACAAGCTAAGTAGGGGAGGCAGTGGTTATGTGTAGGCAAAGATCTTGTGGCAGCATCAGTAGAGGAGAGGTGTCACTCAATGAAGGAGAGGTGATTGGTGGTGAAATACCCACTAGCAAACAAACCATCATAGTTGGAAAACCCTGCACGATTAATAAACTGTCATGGTTGGTTTGTTAATTGCCACGTGATTTTTATTTAAAAAATTATTTTTTTTTTAAATATTTGTTTTTGTGATTTTTTTGCACTTTGAAGTGTGTGCAAAAGGTCGTACGACCCTAGTATGCAAAAAAAATTGCCTCCCCTATCAATGTTGTCCAAAATTGACAAATTTTATATTAAAATAGGGGTTTTGATGTCATTTGAATCCAACCATGAGGTCTATTTGTGCTCAAAGTGCTTTAATTTTTAGATGCCCCCCTATTTGCATAAAAAATAGAAGAAAAAAGCCAAATATGTTCTATCAAACCCTCATTCCTCTTTTTCTCCAAACAAGAACAAGATACATCAAATCAAGCTTTGATAACATGAAGGATTTGAGCAATAACAATCCACAAAATCCAAAGAACACCTATATGCAAGAAATTTTCATAGAGAAGAAAAGACAAAGAAGAGGCAAGGGTTTGGCTCTAAGAATATGAAAGTTAGATTATCAGACTGAAAGAATGAGAGATATTTACAAATAATCAATCCTTATAGAAGGAGACCAAAAAACCTAAAAGGGAAATCGTAAGAGGTAAAAGACATTTAATAATTACTATTTAATTATTAAATGGAAATGCAAGTGCATAAAAGAAAATCTTAAGAATCGAGTAAAGGTAATTTAATAAATTAAATTAAATTAACGCTTTACCCTAACAAAACATTTACATCTTAAAGTAGGAAACTAACCCTAAACCTAACATATCCATTTACCACCTTAATTATAGGTATTTATAACTATTTACACATAGGAGCTCCAACATAACACAATATCATTATTTTGAAACTATGATTTGAACAAGAAAGGTGAGAAAATAAATAGGGGAACTTTTGAGGTGGGGAAATTCTTAGTGATGGCAGAGGGTTCATTCTAGGGGGGTCTCTGACACTTTCCACCATGAGAGAACAAGTGAATCAACAAATAAGATTCTAGGTCTAAAGTTTGTGACACCATCTACCATGCAATGAGAACTTTCCATATCAAACTATGGGAAGGATGAATCCCATATCTAATGTTTTACTTTATAGAACTATAATGATTTTGGAGGCAACACGATCTTCCTCTAGGTTTTTATTCAATCAAACTTAGAAGATCCCTCAACACTAAAAAATCTTTTTTATAACATAGTTTCTCAAGCACATTGATCTACACAAGTATGTAGGAGGCACAAAATATACAAAAAAAAAATTCTTGGGACTAAGAAAATAATGTTTTGGAATCCTTCACAAGATATTCTAAATTTATAATCATCCCTTTGTTTATAAATTGAATTGTAATACCGCCCTAGTGACATGATTTGAGATATTATATTTTCTTTATATGTTTTAGGAGGTTGGATAATACTTTACATGATGATTTACTAAGCTAACTTTTCTATGATACATTATATATGCTTTCATTTATGGATTATGGATTTCTAAAACTAACCCATCTAGTTCATTTATCATTATTTGACATGTTTCTATATGATCATGGTTGTATTCATTTATATACATGTTGGTTTGG
Source organism: Cupressus sempervirens (assembly GCA_028749045.1). Classification (NCBI taxonomy): domain Eukaryota; kingdom Viridiplantae; phylum Streptophyta; class Pinopsida; order Cupressales; family Cupressaceae; genus Cupressus; species Cupressus sempervirens. The sequence goes on from CM053785.1 coordinate 747,662,667, forward strand.
TTGGTGATGTAGATGTGTAAAGGAATAGGTACTAAAAGCCTCTATATAATCTATATATTTGGAGATGAAACCATGGTCCATGTATGAACCTTAAGCTTAGAGGACCTATTATGGAGTCAGAACCCATATCAGGGGACTTGGGATCTTATTTGTAATTGATTTAATGACATCTTCATTTGTGATGTAGTTATGATTTTAATTTTATGATGATGGTTTATTAAATAAATTTATCTAAGTATATATGGGTGCACAAATATAGACCCAAATAATTATATGGTTGTTGCATGCATGTGATTTTAGGGGTTTGTATATTTAGTCTATAAAAGTCTTATAAATTAATTTATAAAAGAGGAAACAAATAAAATAAATAGAAGGAAATAAGAGTTCAACTAAAAATACTTATGAGATTTGAACATGGAACCTACTACCTTTCAATTACACCCACAACGAACTTACCCACCTAACTCTTAATGATCCATAAGGAAGGAAATTGATTCCAACCTATGACTAAACTATACCTAGATTTGTAAAAGGTCAAATGAGTTGAGCTTGAGGGTTGTATGGAGAAGACTTAACCATTATACTATTGGATATCTTTGAGCTTGAACCCCAAGGCCACATAGATATCTAGGATCTAGTTGGAAATTTAGATAAAAAATTACAAACAAACAATAAATAAGTTAATTAAATAGTCAAACCTTTGTTAAGGATTTTGGTTGCAATAAATGCAACCAATGCAATGACATCTTGTACATTGTAAAATAAGAGCCTTCCTGAGAATGAAAACATAGGAAAAATTAAGACTAAAACTTTTTTCAAATTTCCATTATTAGGATGGTAGCCTACAAGAAGAAGATTGCTCAAAACTTAGAAGGAGTAATAATCTAGGCAAGAGAGGAGCCAATAGGAGCATCACCTACAACCTTTCTCATGAAAATCAAGTAGGACTTGATCCTCTCCTCTTGTGTGTTTCTCTCTATCTTTCATCCTGATAATTACATGAAATAATTGTATAAAATGAATTAATGTTTGAAGAAAGAACTGTTGCTTATACTACTGAATAAATATGAATTTGAGTGTCTTATGTCTCTGCAAGTTGTGATGGTCTTCTTTGATTTTTTTATGATTTTATTTAAGTTGCACCTAGGTTATGAGATGGTTTCCTGAGAATTGAATTTTCTTGAGAATAAATTATAGTAGGGTTTTAAACTTGGTGATTTAGCCCAAGAGATGTAAGGGAAGATGACATAGTACAAGGCACGAGAATCCTTGAAGGATATTTCTTAGCCCCCAAAAAATAACCACACAATTGAAATACAACACAAGATATAAGATATGATACCTAAACACAATTCTTTATTCATAAAACAACTGATAACATGCAATGTTCTAGGCTGTAAGGCCTTCCCAATTATGACCAAATACAAAGCAAGTAATAGTTATGCAAGATCCCTCAAGATCCAATCCAAACCCTAGTTATTCTAGACCAACACTCTAGTAGAAACCTTCAAGAAGAATCTAAACTTGTGCTCACAAGCCACCAAGAAATCTCCTTCTTTCCCAAGACACAGCTACTAACTCTTCTCAAACTTCACTCCTCTTCCATATCCTCTTCTCCAAGCTGGAAGGTTATGACTTAAGACTCCACAAGACCCCCCACTTATATCCAACTAAGCCACAAGTTCGCCTTGAAAATTACAAATTATATTAACCCTTGCATTAAATACATCTTGAGTGACAAGTTGGCCTCCAATAGATACTAAATATTAAAATACCTTAAAAGGCTTACACCACTCATTAAATACACATAGAAAAAATAATCAACACCCAAATAGGTCCACACAAACTCTCACAATCACTCCACATCATGATCTCATGCAACATGCATCAAATGCTCCAACTCAATTGAGCAAATCCATGACAACTCCATCCCGCAAGCTAAGCATTTTTGAGCTCCAACAAGAATTTCCAAGCAACACAATATATGTCAAGCATCAATATATGTCGAATAATAGAATAGATGTTCAGTAAGCCTTCAGCAACTAAGCCCCTTCAAGGACCAAGCTCCTTGGCCAACACTACACTCAATTATGACTGAGCACCACTCCTTTCATGAACAAGTCCTCAACTCCAAAGCCAAAACCACTTCCCTGCAGGATTGCCAACTTCCCAAGGATGTTCCTTCATAAGACACCCTAGGTGCAAAAATATGTTCTCAGTATTTTGAAGAACATCTTTTGGGAGTCAACACATAAATGCCAAACTAATTATTTACATACATATCCTCCAAGTCTTCAACTTGTACACTCTTTCCCTTGTTCCACTTTTTCTTCTTCACATCCATCTTCAGTGTTTCACAGGTTTTCTTTCCACGGTGATCTTCAACACTCTCTGAATCCTTCAACTCAACTCAGTAACCAATACTCAAGTTTCTCCTATTGAGTTCTTAATTCTATAAAGAAATCAGGGAATGATTCCTTCCACCTTTCTCAATAGAAATCACATTCATGACACAATAATACATAGCCCTCCAATCATACTGCCAAGGCCTGTCAAGAAATATGTGACAACTACTCATGTCCATAATAGCACACAACACTTGATGCTTATATTGCCCAATCTAAAAATCAACAAGACATTGCTCCCTCACTTCTAAAGCATGTTCATTTTGTAACCAACCAATCCTATAAGGACAAAGATGTTTCATTCTCTTACAACTAGGTTTCTGAACCATCTCTTCAACAACAAGGTTATCTGTATTACCACTATCCACAATCACATTGTAGACTTTACCTCTAGACGTACAATGAGTCCTGAACAAATTACTCTTTTGACAAGGTTTCAATGCCTTCTTACCAAACAATACTCGTTAAGCCAACAAACTCTCTCCCTACTCAAGTTCACTAATATGGTCTTCATCCTCATTCATAATAGTATTTCTACTATCACCATCCTTCTAGGAACATTCATAAGCTCAATTTCCTTCTTCACCACATCTATAGGAAGTACCTTTAAATTCACCCTTTTTTATCCTCTTCCTCTATTTAATAGGTTTTAGTTCATCTTCTACACTTGGTTTTTTCTTCACCAAGTGATCATGCTTCTCCTTCCCTCGAGGATTACTTTGATGTCTCCTTGTCAATTTATCTCCTGCTCTTAAAGCATACTAATAAGCATCCTCAACTGAAGAAATATTCAGCATACCAACCTCATCCTAAATATTGAATCTCAAACCATTAATATATTTAGCTACCTTCTCCTTGGATAATTCTCTATGCCCTAACCAAATAGTCAACTTATAAAACTCCTCTATATAATCTTTCACAAACTTATCCTTTTTCTTTAGATTATGCAACCTCTTAAACAACTCAAGTTCCTAATCCTTAGGAATGAACTCTTCCTTAACTTTTGTCACCATCAGTCTTCATCTAGTGATATTCATTTCACCTTCCTCTTCTCTATCTTCTTGCGATAATTTCCACCATAAAGCAACATGTCCCTTCAGCTTGTTAGAAGATTGGTTGCAAGCATGAATGTTGATGATATTCCAATGGGGGAGTATTGTAGATATGTTACTATGATGATATGTTACATTCATTACTAAATTTGTCATTGATGTCAACATAGCAATTTTCTATGGTATTTGATAGAAGAACAACAAAAGGATCAAGTTGGTACGGATGGCTAGTTGGGTGTTTACAACATCTGAGGTTATGGGAGATACTTTTGAGTATCTAGTATACATAGTTAACATCAAAAGAAGAAAGGATAAGTATAGAAGAAGTTATGAGAGTTTTGGTGATGTCTATTTTGAGATAGAGTTTATAGAGGCATGTTTGATAAACTTGTTATATCTCTTAGTAGAGTTGATATCTTGAGAATTGAGGTTGAGGACATAAAGAAGACATGTTGTTGATGACATGGCTAAGTTCACTCATCATAATATTGCATGTACAAAAATTTATTCAAGTTGCAAAGTGGAAGATTAATGTTATTGCTAAGTGTAACGTGTTCTTAATGGGGTCCTATAATAATTAATTGAGAAGGTCTAACAATTGACTCGGGGAATTATGTTGAGGACTTGGTATAAAGGAAGGATATTTTCCTTTATCATGAAATGTGATGACATGAAATATATTGATGATAGGTAGTAGAGAGTGTGGAATATGAAGTTGAGCATAGCAGTGCGCAAGTGAAGGAAACTTCATTGTTGAGGATTTGCTGAGTGATTCGAGGTTTGATATTTGGATTCAAGGTTTGTGACCTAGTCTACAAGGTTTGACAATGATTGGTTTGATTGAAAAAATAGACAAAAGAGGAAGATAACAATAAATTACTTGTTTGAGTAGTGACCTCTTCTTGTACTTAAACTTGCATGTTTGGGCAATGGGCTCTTCTTGGATACATTGTACTACAACTCCTAACAGGGTTGGAATCTCCTAACATGGATTCAAAGTCTCCTAATAGGGACTCTATATACTAAATTTTGTAATAGATTCCTAATAGGGTCCATCCTCTAACAAGGAATATTTATATTAGTACATCATCTTGTGGGCATCATTCCCACTGGGGTTTTCCCTCTGATCAAGGGTTTCCTTAGTCAACATATCTAATGTAATTGTCTATGTACATTTTATTATGGTTGTTTTTTACTTTGATTGAATGGTTAAGTTTGTTTAAAGAAGATAAAAAATTTAATTGCTAGATAACTGATTCACCCCCCCCTCTCAGTTATCTTGGTCAACTATTGTTTCTAACAATTGGTATCAAAGCATTAGGTCCTTGAAGATAAATTTTAACAAACTTTGGGAGATCCATGGTGAATATGTTCATGAAAGATAGTATGAAGTTTGATGGAAAAAATTATGACAACAGGAAAGAAAAGATGAGGACACATTTGTTGTGTATGGGTCTGGGATATTGGATCTTGACAAAATTAGAGAAGACAATCATTGCTGAAGAGGAATTGGAAACCTGTACCAAGGAAAAAAGAGATCTTTTCATGTGTGACATGATAAATAAAGAAGCACTATTGACTACACTTCATGATATTGAGTAAAATCAAGTAAAATCACTTGCTAGTTCACATTTGATTTGGAAAGCTTTGGAAAACAATTTTGAAGGTGATGTATATTCTAAGAAGTTGAGACTACAAAGTTGGATTTGCACATTTCAAGATGCTAAAAGGATGGAAGATGAATCTGCAAGAACATATATGGGTAGGATATCAAAAATTACTACTGGTACCAAAGCTCAAGGAGGAACCAAACAAGATGATGAGGTTATATGAAAGATACTGAAGACTCTAACACCACCATTTAAGTTAGCAATTCAGATGATACAATTGTTGATGTCTTGTACCAAATATTTCACAAAGGAGACATTTCTTGGAAGACTTGAGGCAATTGAGAATGAACTTAGATAGTCCAGAGAGTTGACCAAAACAAAGACAACTTTCAATGCCTTGAATATTTGACCTAGTCTATCAAGGAGCACAAGTGCTAGAGGAAATTTTACTAGCAATAGCAGATCTAAGGAGGATAGAAAGATTGAGGAAGGAGTAGCCCTTATGGTAAAAAGAGAAAAAGGAGGTAAGAAAAATTTTTAATGTTTGACTTGTGATGAATATGGTCATTATGCATCTAAGTGTCTTAAAAGAGAGAAAAAGTATAAGGGAAATCACAAACCTAGAAAAGATAGAGATTGTTTGTATGCAAATAAAGATAATGATTCTAATGAACAAGCATTAAGTGCTAGTGATGATGAAATTGGATTTGTGGCAATTAAAGAAGAAAGTATAGAAAATATAGCTTTAGTATCACAAGTTGAGAAGAAATCTAATTGGATAATTGATAGTGGTTGTTCACATCGTATGACTGGTGACATGAACAAGTTTGTTGACTTCAAAAGTCATGATGGAGGAATTGTCAAAGTTGGAAACAATGCAACATGCCAAGTTAAAGGTATTGGATCTATAACTCTTGATGGTAAAACTAACATTAAGGATGTATACTTTGTTGATGGTTTAAAGCATAATATTTTGAGTGTTGGACAATTAGTAGACAAAGGTTATCAGTTGCAGTTCACAGAAAAGACATGCATGATCAAAGAGAAAGATGGAAAGGTAATTGCAACAAGAACCAAATCTAGAATTAATGTATTTTAGTTAGATCCTACTGACATGACATGTTTGGTTGCAAAGGTAGATGACAGTTGGTTATGGCATAAGAGATTTTGTCATATAAAATTTGACAATATTGTGAAGACTAGTAGAATGTTTGCAATTAGAGATTTGCTGAAGATTGTAAAGCCTACTAACACAATTTGCAAGGAGTGTGTTTTGGCTAAACACAATAGAACTTCTTTTCCAGCGAGAAGTTTACCACTACAAAAAAGTTGGAGATTGTACACACAGATCTTAGTGGTCCTACAAAGACTAAAGGATTCTATGGTGAAAGGTACTTTATGATTCTAATTGATGATTTTTCTAGAATGATGTGGGTTGCATTTCTCAAAGAAAAATTTGAGGCATTTGATAAGTTCAAGATATTCAAGAATATAGTTGAGAATGAATTTGGTATGAAGATTAAATGTTTAAGATTAGATAGAGGAGGAGAATGAGAACCCCTGAACAGAATGTCATTGCAGAGGGAAGGAACAAGTCAGTTACAAAAGTTGCAAGAGCTATGTTAGTAGAGAATGATGTATCCAAGACATTTTGGAGAGAAGTTGTGAATATAGCAGTCTACACTATGAACAAAGTGCAAGTTAGGAAAGACACAAACAAGACACCTTATGAATTGTGGTTTGGTCACTCACCTACAATTAAGTATTTAAAAATTTTGAGAGTAAGTGTTATATCAAATGAGATGATGATATTGGAAAGTTTGATGCTAGAAGTGATGAAGGTATGTTTCTTGGTTATTCATTGAAAAGAAAGGCTTATAGATGTTATAATCAGAGAAATAAGACTATTATGGAAAGTGAAAATGTAAGAATTAATGAGAAATTCATAATACAAGAGAGAATAGTTTATTATAATTCAGATGATGATGTTGTCACTAAGCCAAGGAATGATAAAGTATTTCTTGAGACTAATAATGATGTGCAGAATGAAGGAGAGCCAAGGCAGGAACAAAGCTTGGAACCTTTAGTAGAGCTAAGAGTTGAGATAGAAACTTTTACTCCAGGAAAGAATATGATAAAGAATCACCCATCCGAATAGATCATCAAAAGCAAAGATAAAGTTGTGATGACAAGAAGAAGAGCAAATGAAGAAATATGCTTGATATCTCAAGTTGAGCCTAAGAATGTAGATGAAGCATGTAAAGATGATCATTGGAAACAAGTTATGAAAGAGGAATTGGATCGGATAGTAAAGAATAAGACATGGGAATTGGTCCCTAGATCAGCAGACAAGAATGTGATAGGAACTAAATGGGTATTCAGAAATAAGATGAATGAGCAAGGAGAAGTAGTAAGGAAAAAAGAAAGAAGGGATAAATTATGAGGATTCTTATGTTGTAGCGGCTAGAATAGAAGTAGTAAGATTATTCTTAGCCTATGTAACACAGAAGAAATTCAAAGTATATCAGATAAATGTCAAGTCAGCATTTCTAAATGTAGAACTTTAAGATGAGGTATACATTGAGTGGCCTGAAGGATGTCCTTTGAAAAATGACAAGGACATAGCACACAGGCTAAGGAAAGCATTGTATGGATTAAAACAAGCACCTAGAAACTAGTATGCAAGGATGGACAAACATTTGACAAAACTTGGATATAGCAAAGGTATGACGGATAATAATCTGTATTGGAAAGAAATTGATGATGGTTTAATGATTTTGGTAGTATTTGTTGATGATATCATATTTGGAGGTAATGATGAGGCAAGCAAAAAGTTTGCTGAAGAGATGAAGAAAGAATTTGAAATGAGTATGATAGGAAAGATGAAATACTTCCTAGGATTATAAATTGTACAAAATAAATAAGGAATCTTTATTTATGAGACTAAGTACTTGAAGGATTTACTAAAAAGGTTTGGTTTGGAAACATGAAAACCTATTGGATCACCTATGGTAACTGGACACAAGTTATCTACAAAGGATGAGATAGTAGAAGAAGTACAGATCTATGATCAAAGGATTGCAATATCTGACTCACACAAGGCCGGATATAGAAAATGTAGTTGGAATTGTTACAAGATTCCAGGCTAATCCCAGAGAAGCACATTATGCAGTAGTAAAAAGGATATTTAGATATCTAAAAGGAACATCAAAGTATAGATTATGATATGACATATCTAATGATTTATTTCTTGGAGGAAGATTGGTTTCTTAGCTAAGAAAGAAGTAGGATTGTACATCACAAAGTACAACTAAAGAAAAATATGTTACAATAGCAAATAATTGCAATCAAGTCATTTGGATGAAGCAAATACTAAAGGATATAAGAATAGAAATCAATGAACCTTTTGTTATACATTGTGACAACACAAGCATGGTAAATATGTCTAAGAATCCAGTATTGCATTCTAAGACCAAGCACATTTCTATTATCATATGTTGAGAGAGAAAGTTGCAGAAAAAGAAATCAGATTGGAGTATGTGAGCACTACAGAGCATATTGTAGATATATTCACTAAGCCTCTTCCCAAAGAGACTTTTGAGTATTTGTGAGGTATTCTTGGGTTTAAGCCCTTTCCTAAATCAGAGTAGAAGATGCAAGAATGCTTCAATCCAATGTAATAGAGCACCATTATTGTTTGGACTAAATGTCGATGCTTCATGTATGGGGGAGTATATGTGATGGATAGAGTCATCTAGGACTCTTGTTGGATGTTGTTTTGAACAATGTCTTTTGACACTCAAGCTAAGTAAGATTTAGTTGTTGCAGAGTTTAATGCAGTTAAGTTGGTTGCTAAAACCTTTGACATTGATGTCAATGGGGGAGAATATTGCATGAAAAACATTACATTGAGGAAGAATATTACATGAAAAATAGTACAAAATGATAGTTTGACAAAAATAACATTGAGGTATATCAATGGAGGAGAATGATTAATGTAGATGATTTGAAAAAGAAAATTAGTAGTCTTTTGTTGGTATTCTTCGAACTAGATATTTTTCATCTATATTGCCATCAATGCCAAAGGGGGAGATTGTTAGAAGATTGGTTACAAGCATGAATGTTGATGATATTCCTATGGGGGAGTATTGTAGATATGTTACTATAATCATATATTACATTCATGATTGAGTTTGTCATTGATGTCAACATAGAAGTTTTCTGTGGTATATGACAGAAGAGCAATAGAAAGATCAAGTTGGTATGGATAGATAGTTGAGTTTCTACACAATCTGAGGTTATGGGAGATACTTCTAAGTATCTAGTATATGTAGTTAATGTTAGAAGAAGAAAATGATAAGTATAGAAGAAGTTATGAGAGTTTTGGTATCATGTCTTTTCTGAGATAGAGTTTACAGAGGCATGCTCTGGTAAACTTGTTATATCTCTTAGTAGAGTTGATATCTTGAGAATCAAGGTTTAGGACATGAATAAAAAAATTTTTTGATGATGTGTCTAATTTCACTCATCATAATATTGTGTGTACAAAAAGTCATTCAAGTTGAAAGGTTAAAGATTTATGTTATCACTAAGTGTAACATGTTCTTAATGTGGTCCTATAATAATTAATTAAGAAGGTCTAATAGCCAACTCAGGGAATTTTTTTGACGAATCGGTATAAAGGAAAGACATTTTCCTTTATCATGGCATGTGATGACATGAAATATGTTGATGATAAGAAGCAGACAGTGTGGAATGTGAAGTTGAGCAGAGCAGTGCGAAAGTGAAGGAAACTTCATTACTAAGGTTTTGCTGAGTGATCTAAGGTTTGATATTTGGATCTGAGGTTCATGACCTAGTCTACAAGGTTTGATAGTGATTGATCTAGTTGATAAAATAGAGAAAAGAGGAAGATAACAATAAATTACTTGCTTGAGTAGTGAGTTATCCTTGTAGTTGAAATTGCATGTTTGGGTAGTGGTCTCTTCTTGCATACATTGTACTACAACTCCTAACAAGGTTGGAATCTCTTAACAAGGATTCAAAATCTCCTAAAAAGGACTCTATCTACTAAATGTTGTAATAGACTCCTAATAGGGTCCATCCTCTAACAAGGAATATTTATATTAGTACATCATCTTGTGGGCATCATTCCCGTTGGGGTTTTCCCTCTGATCAAGGGTTTCCCTAGTCAACATATCTGGTGTAATTGTCTATGTGCATTTTATTATGGTTTTTATTTACTTTGGTTGAATGGTTGAGTTTTTTTAAAGAAGATAATGTTTTAATTGTTCGATAACTAATTCACCCGATGCACCCCCACCCCCTCTCAATTATCGTGGTGGACTATTATTTCTAACAGAGTTTAGTCTATGTCAATCACACTCTAAGTGGAACTTTCAATATCCTCTAACTCAAAGTAGTCTTCCAATTTTCTAATCCAATCAATTAGATTTTTAGGATTCAAATTACCTACAAAATTAGAAACCTCCATCTTATGCTTCAACTTCAATTGAGATCCAGATCTAGCAAACTAATTAGCCCTATCTCGCATAGGTCTCTCCATATGATCAGCTCGGTCCTCACCACTTGATCTAGCAGCCTCAAATTTTTTAGCAACTTCCTCATGATTGTCTTCAATACTCACATGCTAAGGTACACCACCTATAGAACTTATGATCTTACTGATCATATCACTCTTCATTGACACCATCTTAGATCTAAATTCTACTTTAATCTTCTTCGACATCCTTGTTTCCATGGCATCATAAAGGTCCTCAATCACCCTAGGGTCCAATTGTATTGGAGGAATCTTGCAATATTTTTGAGAACCCTCTACAATAAATCCACTAGGTCAACCAAATCCTTGATTTGATGATCTTCACCCTAGGTCTCAGTATAAACTACCTCAACTTCGATGATCACACTCAAGAAAACTTGGCTGTAATACTACCTGACATAGTACAAGGCAGGAGAATACCTGAAGAAGATGTCCTATCCTCTAGAAAATAACCACATAGTGGAAACACAATGCAAGATATAAGATCTAATACCAAACACAATTCTTTATTCATAAAATAACTAATTACATGCAATATTTTAGGTTGTAAGGCCTTCTCGGTTATGACCAAATATGAAGCAAGTAATAGTTCTACAAGATCCCTTAAGATCCAATCCAAACTCTAGCTAGTCTAGATCCACACTCTGGTAGAAACCTCCAAGAAGAATCTATACTTGTGCTCATAAGCCGCCAAGAAGTCTCCTTGTTTCCCAAGTTGCAGCTACTAAATCTTCTCAAACTTTGCTTCTCTTTTGCATCCTCTTCTCCAAGCTAGTAGATTATGACTTAAGACTACACAAGAGACCCTACTTATACCCAACTAAGCCACAAGTTGGCCTAACAAGTTACACATTAAATTAACTCTTACATTAAATACACATTGAGCCACAAGTCATCCTCTAACAGATATTAAAGACCAAAATACCTTAAAATACTTACAACACTCATTAAATACACACATAACCAATAACCAAGACCCAAATAGGTCCACAAAAACTCTCACAACCACTCTACATCATGATCACAAGTAACAACCATTAAATGCTCCAACTCGATCAAGAAAATATACAAGAACTCCATCCCACAAGCCAAGCACTGCTGAGCTCCAACAGGAATTGTCAAGCAACATAGTATATGTTGAGCAACAATATATGTCAAAATATAGAATATATGCTAAGAAAGCCTTCAACAATTGAGACCCTTTACTGACCAAGCTCCTCAGCCAACACTACACCCAGTAATGACCAAACACCACTCCTTTGGTGACCGAGTCTTCAACTCCAAAGCCAAAACTACTTTACCCTACAGGATTGCCAACTTCCCTAGAATGCTCCTACATCAGACACCCTAGGTGTGAAAAGATGTTCTCAATAGCTACAAGAACATCTTCTAGAGTTTACAACATAAATCCCAAATTGGTTCTTCACATACATATCCTCCAAGGCTTCAACTTGTAGACTCTTTCCCTTGTTCCACTTTTTCTTCTTCACATTCATCCTCGGTGTTCCACAAGTTTTCTTTCCACACTGATCTCTAACCCTATTTGAATCCTTCAACTAAACTAGGCTACCAATACTTAGGTTTCTCCTATTGAATTCTTCATTTTGCAAAGGAATCAAGGAATTATTTATGCCACCTTTCTCAATAGTAATCACATTCTTGACATAATCATGCATAGCCCTGCAATCATACTGTCAAGGTCTACCAAGCAATATGTGGCAACTACTCATGTCCACAATCTCACACAATAATTGATCCTTATACTGCCCAATCTAAAAATCAACAAGACATTGCTCCCTCACTTCTAAAGCATGTTCATTTTGTAATCAACCAATCATATAAGAACAAGGATGTTTCATTCTCTTCAAACCAAGTTTCTAAACCATTTGTTCATCAACAAGGTTATTCATACTACCACTATCCACAATCATATTGAAAATTTTACATCTAGACTTATAGCAAGTCATGAAAAAATTATTCCTTTCACAAAGTTTTAATGCCTTCTTACCAAATACTCACCAAGCCAACAAACTCTCTCCCTGCTCAAGTTCGATCTTCAACCTCATTCACAATAGTAGTCCTTCTATCACCATCCTTCTATGAACATTCATAAGGTTGATGTCCTTCTTCACTACATCTATAGGAAGCACCCTTAAATGCAACTGTGTCTGTCCTCTTCCTCTATTCAATAGGTTTTGGTTCATCTTCTACACTTGGTTTGTTCTTCACCAAGTGATCCTACTTATCCTTCCCTCAGGGATTACCTTGATGTCTCCTCTTCAACTTCTCTTTTTCTCTCAAAGCATATTGATAAGCATCCTCAACCAAATTTATATTTAGCATACCAACCTCATCCTAAATATTGAAGCTTAAATCATTAATATATCTAGCCACCTTCTCCTTAGATAATTCTTTATAGCTAGACCGAATAGTCAACTTGTAAAACTCCTTTATATAATCTTTCATAGACATATCCTTCTACTTCAAATTCTACAATCTCTTAAACAACTCAAGTTTGTGATCCTTAGGAATAAACTTAGCCTTCAATTTTTTCACCATCAGTCTCTATCTAGTGATCTTCATTTCACCTTCCTCATCTCTATCTTGCTCCAATTCTTCCACCACAAAGTAGCATGTCCCTTTAGCTTAGCTGTGCCAACCGCACTCTAATTGGATCTTCAATATCCCCTAACTCAAAGTAGTCTTCCAATTCACCAATCCAATCAATTAGATCTTCAGGATTCAAAGTACCCACAAAATTAGAAACCTCCATCTTATGCTTCAACTTCAACTAAGATCTAGGTCTAGCATACTGACCAGACCTATCTCCCATAGGTCTCTTCATACGATTAGTTTGGTCCTCACCACTTGATCTAACAACCTCAAAGTCTTCAAAAACTTCCTTATAGTTTTCTTTATTACCCACATGCTGAGGTACACCACTTATAACACTTATGATCTCAATAATCATATCACTCTTCATCAATGACATCTCAGATCTAAATTATGCTTTAATCTTTTCTAAGATCCTCACTTCCATAGCATCACAGAGATCCTCAATGACCCTATGGCTGATTTTCTTGAAGTCATCTTCTAAGATTTTCACAAACCCTCTGCAAAAAGTCCATAAGATTAACCAAATCCTCACTCTGATGATCTTCACCCCTGGTCCTAGTGTAAATTGTCTCAACTTTAGTGATCTATCTGCATGCTCAAGAAAACTTCACTTTGATACCACCTGACATAGTACAAGGTAGGATAAACCTTGAAGGAGATGTCCTAGCCCCCAAAAAATAACCACACAGTAGAAACACAACATAAGATATAAGATCTGATACCAAACATAATTCTTTATTCATAAAACGATTGATTACATGCAATCTGTTAGGTTGTAAGGCCTTCCCAGTTACAACCAAATACAAAGAAAGTAATAGTTAAATACAAGATCCCTTAAGATCCAATCCAAAACCTATCTAGTCTAGATCCAAATTCTAGTATAAACCTCCAAAAAGAATCTAAACTTGTGCTCGCAAGCCACCAAGAAATCTCCTTATTTCCCTAGTTGTAGCTACTAACCCTTCCCAAACTTCACTCATCTTCCACATCCTCTTCTCCAAGCTGGAAGATTATGACTTAAGACTCCACAAGCCCACCTAATTATACCCAACTAAGCCGCAATTCAGCCTAGCAATTTACAAATTAAATTAATCCTTACATTAAATACATGTTGAGCCACAAATCAGCCATCCCATATTTTACCAAGCCATTTGAATTGTAATGTGATGCATTAGGAGAAGGGATATGAGTAGTACTCATGGAAGAAAAAAGGTCACTGGCCTTTGAAAGTTGTAAGCTCACTAGTTCAAAAAAGCATTACTCTATATATGATAAGGAAATGTTAGCTATCATGCATGCTCTGGCCAAATTGTGACAATATCTAGTTTGCGAAAGATTTATTGTAAAGATAGATCATAATAGTCTAAGATTCTTTTTAAATCAAAAAGATCCTAATGACCAGAAATTGAAGTGGGTAAGAAAGATTCAAACCTACAACTTTGATATTGAATATGTAAAAGTGGATAAATAAATGAGTGATGGATGAACTATTTCAATGATTGCATATCGATAACATTACTAGCATTACACAAGATTGGAAATGGGACATCTTATTAGAATATGCTAAGGACTCTCATACAAGGGACATATTAGAAGGAAACTTTCCCAGTGAAGATTTCAAAATATGTAATGACATCATTTTGTATAAAGGATAAGTATTTCTAGTTCCACACTCAAAGGTTAAGGAAAAAGATCTTAAAGAATATCATGATAGTCCCCTAGCAAGTCACCAAGGATACTACAAGACATAAACATATTAGGGAGAAATATTCATGGAAAGTCTTAAAAAGAGATGTGCAAAAACATGTAAAAGAATGTATGACATGTCAGTATAATAAGACCAAATTAACATACCCAGCAGGATTACTGCAACCTTTACCAATTCAAAACCAAAAATGGGAAAATATATCTATGGATTTCATAACAGGCTTTCCAAAGGTACAAGGGGAGGATAGCATCTTCATGGTAATGAACAAACTTACAAAATATTCTAATTTCTTTTCTATCTCCACAGAATATAAAGCACACCAGATAGCCAAATTATTTTTCAAAGAGATTTATAGACTCCACGGGCTTCCTCAAAATATTGTTAGTGATAGAGATAGTAAATTCCTTAGCAAATTTTGGAAAGAACTTTTCTGCCTACCAGGGACAACACTAACTCCGAGTACCAGCTGTCACTCCCAAACTGATGGGCAAACTAAGGTGGTGAACAAATAGTTAGAAGGATACCTGAGTTATCTAATAACAAAACACTTGGATTAAGTGGCTACACCTAGGTGAACATTGTTATATCTTCACTTATCATATGTCTATTGGAATGAGCCCTTTTAAGGAACTATATGGTTATGATGCCTCATGATTTGGAGAGTTGATATACCAAGAGAGAAGAGTTCTAGGTGCACAAGATTTTGTTAAGAAAAGTGCATACCTCCTCAAATCTCTTAAAAACAATTTGCAACAAGCTCAAAACCAACAAAAGATATATGCAGATAGGAAGCGTATAGAAAGATCCTTCATAGTTAGTGATTTAGTATTCTTGCGACTACAACCTTACAAGAAAGCCTCAATCAAGAGGAATGGAGTGGAAAAACTCAAACCTCAGTTCTATGGGCCCTATAATATTATAAGAAGAATAGGAGAAGTGGCATACGAGTTGGAACTTCTAACAGATAGTAGAACTCATAATGTGTTTCATGTGTCGTGACTCGAGAAAGTTTTGGGACAAGTAAACCCATGTATTGATCTACCCACTTTAGATGATGAAGGAAAACTTACCTTAGTACCTGAGTGTATCCTTGAGACATGAGAATGTAAACTAAGGAATAGAACCATTACAAAATTCCTAATTAAATGGATAAATTTGCCAGAGTTAGATGCCACATGGGAGAAAGAGGAGATCTCAAAATTTATTGAGGACAAGCAAGATTGGGACCGAGGGACATCAATGGGCCTTGATTAATATTCTTATTAAATCTTATTTATAAAATAATTGAATATCATAATTAATTGAATCAATTAAATATTATTATAAATAAAAATGAATCTTATTATACTAAATTATAATAATGAATTGAATATTGGTATATTAATGGAATTATAAACATTTGTATTTTTTTAATATGGTGTTATAATCATCACCAAAATAATCAAACCTTAAAGTCGAATTGAAGGACATCATCTCACATTGTGATAAATGGAAAATTGTAAAACATGTGATGGGGAAAGGAAAATAAAGGCATTGAACAATCATACCACTCAAACATGTAAGGGGTCTTAGGTAGTCACACAATGCAAACAAGACAATACACTCCACCACCATAACAAGAGTAATACCATCGACAAGTACAAAGAGCAATACATAGCTTCCACCATATGAGTCATGTTGACATCCACAGTTAGAGTTGACCCACGAAAAGGAGGTACAGGAAGTGTTAATTACCATGACATTTGAATTAAGATTTAAATGACCTTGCTAAGTTTCTAGGCATTTCTAACATGTTATAGTTATTAAATAGAATCAATTACATGCTATAAGCATTTCCACTAATAAAATCAAATATAAATAATTTAGATGTTAGTAGTAAGCAATTCTTTGCATGGAAAAATTAGTGGAAATTAAGTAATAATGTATTGATTTATGAGGACAACTATAAGACTTGAAGCATGGGGGTAGCAAGGTGTTAACACTTTGAACTGACCGTCGTGGCCAAGAATTCTCCATGTAAAAAAATATTCTAATATTGTCAAACATATGCATATGTCATTGGTCTTGGATAGAGGATGTCCATCCAAGAAGAATCTTAAGGAGTGTGCTCTTGGGATGATGATGAGGTAACAATGAGCTAGGAAGCCCAATTTGGAGATGTCCTTAAGGCTAGGTATAGACTAGAGGGTAGCATAATATATTAAAAACTTTATTATACTAATGAGTTTCTTGCAAGTTCAACCAATTCACAGGTCACTACCAAGATGTTGATCCACAAATTAAATTAACCCTTACATTAAATACTAACCAAACCTATCTCCCATAGGTCTCTCCATATGATTAGTTCGATCCTCACCACTTGATCCAACAACCTCAAAGTATTCAACAACTTCCTCATTATTTTATTTAGTACCCATATGCCGAGGTACACCACCTATAACACTAATGATCTCAGCAGTCATATCACTCTTCATCAATGCCATCTCAGATATGAATTATGCTTTAATCTTCTCTAAGATCCTCATTTCCATGACATCACAAAGATCCTCAATTTCCCTAAGGTCTAATTGTCTCGAAGGCATCTTCCAAGATTTTCACAAACCCTCTACAATAAATCCATAAGATTAACCAAATCCTTGCTTTGATGATCTTCACCCCAAGTCTTGGTGCAAATTGCCTCAACTTCGATCTATCTATAGGCTCAAGAAAACTTGGCTCTAATACCACCTAATGTTGTATAAGGTAGGAGAATCCCCAAAGAAGATGTCCTAGCCCCCAACAAATAACTACACAGTAGAAAAACAACACAAGATATAAGATTTGATACCAAACACAATTCTGTATTCATAAAACAACTGATTACATGCAATGTGTTGAGCTATAAGGCCATCTCGGTTATGACCAAATATGAAGTAAGTAATAGTTATGCAAGATCCCTTAAGATTGAATCCAAACCCTAGCTAGTCTAGATCCAAACTCCAATAGAAACCTTGAAGAAGAATCTAGACTTATGCTCACAAGCCACCAAGCAATCTCCTTGTTTCCCTAGCCCCAGCTACTAACTCTTCCCAAACTTTGCCCATCTTCCACATCCTCTTGTCCAAGTTGGAAGATTATGACTTAAGACTCCATAAGACCACCTACTTACACCCAATTAAGCCACAAGTCAATGTATCAAGTTACAAATTAAATGAACCCTTACACTAAATACATGTTGAGCCACAAGTCAGCCTCCAAAAGCTATTAAACACCAAAATACCTTAAAAGGCTTACAACACTCATTAAATACACTTAGAACAAATAACCAAGACCTAAATAGGTCCACACAAACTCCCACAATTGCTCCACATCACAATCTCATGCAACATGAATTAAATGCTCCAACTTGATCGAGCAAATTTTCAAGAACTCCATCCCACAAGCCAAGTATTGTCGAGCTCCAACAAGCATTGCCAAGCGACACACTATAGATATCAAGCAACAATATATGTCAAACAACATAATAGTCTCCAAGAAATCCTTTAGTGACTAAGCTCCTCGACCAACACTACACCTAGTAATGACAAAGCACCACTGCTTTAATGATTGAATCCTCAACTCTAAAGCCAAAACCAATTTACCCTGTAGGACTGCAAACTTCCCCAGGATGCTCTTGCATTAGAAGACCTCCCATAGTCAAACCAAATCTAGGAATTCAATTCATAACATCCTTTATATTTTTCTGAGTCTCCTAGAATGGATATGTAGGTATATTGCACATATGCATAGGATTGCTAAACATATATGTAGCCCGGTCGATGACCAATTTTCATCCTGTTGTTAGTATCTCTATATAGATCTGGAGTTCTACTAAATAGATGTGTAGCTTTGCTTGACATAAAGTGAAAAAATAATGAATGCACAACCCTAATATATATACACATGCATACTTGATTAAGGCATAAATATAGTGAGTGCACAACTATAATACATAGATACACTATATGCTTGATAAATTTGTAGTTATATTAAAAGTGCACCATAAAATGATGAATGCACAATAATAAGGAACACATGCATGATTTCAAGGGTTTTTATCAACTTTTCTCTCTGTTTGAATGTTTTGGCCAGTCACCTAAGTTTGATTTTAGTATTACTAATTTTTATTACTTCACATTTTGACCAATGGAGTGTTGTTTCATAGAGATATGTTGGTTTTTGCATTTCAAACATTATGTGTTTTCGATTTTGAGTAGGGTAGGAATCATAGGAGAGTGGGTCACCATAGGTTTTCGGCCCCAAAAGTGGTTGTTAGGGGATCCTATTCTTAGAGACCAATGCCTTGCATAGGTTGTCTCTATTTGTGAGTTGGTTAATAAGTGAAAACATAATTAAAACTTATGGGTTGGGTTCTGGGTGAGTAAGAAGGGGTAGTGTTGAAGTACTCAAAGAGGGAACATATTGTATTGTTTATTGGTCCCTAACTCAAGTGAATGATCCAACCACTATTGATCTATACATATTATGTTGGAGTACTCAGGAAGAATATATTATCACTAGTAGAATTTGGGAAAATAAATGACCACGTGACTAAACATTTTAGTCATGTAACTAAAAATTTTAGTCACATGACTAAAAGTGATCAAATTTTACTATTTTATTGCAATTCATAAGTATAAATGACTACATAAATGACTAATTTGGTCATTGAGTAAAATCACAAGATTAGATAAATTAAAATGATTAAATAAATGAGCAAATAAATGACTAAATAATTAGTTACCCACACAAGGATGACTAGATGAACAATTATTTATGTGAATTTTATTTATGGATTCGATTGTGTAAGGTTTTTTAGTGTCAACATTTTGGATCACTCTATGATCCACCATCACGATGATAGAATGCACAAATAAAAGTTATGATGTATGATGTATCATTTTAAGACTCTTCCTCTAATTTTCACATCTTTTATATTATATGTTTGGCCTTTAAAAACAAATAATTAATTATTTTTTCTTAATACTAATATTTTATGGGTAGTGGAAAAATAGGGTTTGCTTAAAAATAAATAGGGAGAAATATAGTGAAAGATTGATGTACAAAATAATTATCTAAAATTATTGTGTGTGTGTGTGTGTGTGTGTGTGTGTGTGTGTGTGTGTGTGTGCACGTGTGTGTGTGTGCACGTGTGTGTGTGTGTGTGTGTGTGTGTGTGTGTGTGTGTGTGTGTGTGTGTGTGTGTGTGTGTGTGTGTGTGTGTGTGTGTGTGTGTGTGTGTGCGCGTGTGCGCGTGTGTGTGTGTGTGTGTTTTGCTAATTTATTTTAAAATTGATGATAATTAAAGTTGTTTGGAAGTTAAAATTAGATCTTAAATAAATAGATTGAATTTTTTAATAAGTTAAAATATTATTTTAATAATATATTAATAGTTAAATATACATTCAATACTTTTAATGATAATTTATATGTTTAATTTTAAAAAAAATTATTCATTATATAATGTGATTATAAGATTTGTATTATTGGGTAACATATTTGTCCTTTCTGAGTTCATCTCTACAAATATTGGCCATTTGCATCACAATCTCAATAAAACCATCCATTTTCTTTTCTTAAAATAAAGTTTTGTAGATTTAACTTGACATTTCAAAATTAAATTTGACCCATCTTGATAGATAGTTTATTTTACAAAATGTTAAAAATATATATTTTTTACATCATAATATTTTCTACCTAATGTACTTCAAATTGCTTTTTAATGTAAGAAAAACATAAAATTCGACTTACGAAAAGTTTTAACTTTTATAGAGCACACAACCTATCTCATTTCTATCTTTTAATATAATTATACTAAGAATCAAAATTAATTCTTTTAAAGAACATAGCTATGTCATTTCTATTTTTTAATATAATTTACTAAATATAAAAAGTTTAAACTTTTAGAAAGAAAGTTTTAAATTAATAAAAGTTTCATTGTTACTTAGTAGCAGCGATCATACTCCCCTAGAGTAGTCCGTGATAGCTAGCAAAACACTATGCATTGCATGGAATTAGATGTGGGATGGAGCACTCAGTTTGAAAGGAATTACTGTTATCTCCAAGGTAATTTACAAGCCTTTTAATTGATTTATTTTTGTTTTATTGAAACCCTAATAAATTCGCAAGATCCGTTGAATCTCCCTAGAAAGCCTTTAATAGTAAAAAAAAATCATTTCCTACAGTCTCACACAAAATATCCTTATCCAACACCACATTAAAATGGGATGAAGCATTTATTAAAACCCTAGCTACCCTTGTATGCAAAGGCGACAGAGTATGAATCTTTAGAACATCTATGATCTAGAGCTGAGTCAGATTGGAGATGACAACTGTAGGTAATGGACCAAAGAGATGATTGGCAATTAGAGCCAAGTTTTGCAGTCGGTTGAGATGATCGAGTTGTTCGGGTATAGATCTATGGATTAAGTAATTAAATGATAAATCAAGGGTTAGCAAACTGGAACAGTTCGATAGGGAATCAGGTATTCAGCCTATGAAGTTGTTATAAGTGAGGATGAGCTTCTCTAACTTGGATAGCTTAGAAAGGTTAGAAGGCACAGGGCCGGTAAGCTTGTTAAAAGATAGGTCAAGGATTTTAAGGGTGGAACAGTTGAAGAGAGATAATGAAAGTGCACCTGTGAGATTGTTGCAGCCCAGAGAAAGCAAAGTGAGAGTAGAGTAGGAAGCGAAGGCAGAGTAGGGGATTTGGCCAATTATATGATTGGTGGAAAGATTCAATCTAGTGAGATGGTCAAAGACAGGGAAGGGTTGTGGGAAGGAGCTAGAGATGGCTCTGTTTTGGAGATTAAGGACAATAATGGTTTGATTGGAATGGTTACAGGTGACACTTGTCTAATTCCAAAAGTTGGAGATGATTGGTCACAGGTGACGCTCGTCCAATTGCAGAGGATCACCTAGAAAAGTACTCGGTATCCCTACTAATCTTTTGTGTATTCTGCCTAAAAAACTAGTGATAGACATATAAGATACTAGGGTAATATGCCTGATTCACCTTGATGTTATTTTTGGTCCTTGTGGGTAGAAGATGCCTTAATGTGTCACCACTATAGTTGCCAGTATTATACATTCCTCGATCAGTAGC
Organism: Cupressus sempervirens; assembly: GCA_028749045.1. Taxonomy (NCBI): domain Eukaryota; kingdom Viridiplantae; phylum Streptophyta; class Pinopsida; order Cupressales; family Cupressaceae; genus Cupressus; species Cupressus sempervirens. The sequence continues at coordinate 747,684,741 of CM053785.1, forward strand.
ATTTAAGGAATAGCTTGTATGACCCCAAAATATTCCCTTTGCATTGATGAGCATATTCGCTCACCATGAATGAGCTTTCCTGAACTCTTTCCCTCACACAAATAGAGCCCCTGCCACCCACATAGTGTAACGACACTAGTTCTCTATATTGAAGCTCACACATTCTACTTCTTCAGAACAAAATAAGCATTTAAGTAGGTTCTTGTCAAATTGAATGATTTTAAAAGAAAGTCATGATATATCAATTTCTATGAAATTTTGCATGTTGTACTGGCAATTGTCCCATTGCACCCCATATTAGAAATGTATAGCCAACACAAGGATACTAGCAGCCTCTGATATTGTCTGACATGTAGCCTGCACTTGATATCTAATATTTTTTTAAGCATTTTCTATTTTTATTGTATTTCATATTTTCAAAAGATCAGTGCTATTTTGACGGTTTGGTCTATCTTATTCTCTAAAAATGTATCATAAACATACACATCCTAACAAAACTTCACAATGTCATGAATGCATTGCCTTACACTTTATTGCATACAACTCATAACGCTTATGGACAACTTCCATTTTTTTATCCAGTCTAATCTCTGGATATTTGATGTTCCCTTTGAAGTCCTCTAAACTTTTAATATCTTGTTGCAATTTGAAACAAGTTTATAATTTTGCATATTTGTGGGTTGTGTCCTAATTTTCTTTGCACATTTTCTTGGTCTTTATTCTGGTTCACCTCATTTATTTTTATGCACATTTCTGAATCAGATGATTCATGATCTTTTCAAATTCTGCATTATTGAGTGGTACAGTATTTTCATTGGCATTGTTCTAATTTAAATAGTTGTAGCATAAGTTGAAGACTGACTAGTTTTGTATTCATCCTATTTAGTTTTGTTTGGTAATTTATGATTGAGGGACATCTTTTCTGTCAGATTTACCTAGTAGCTTATGATGGCATACCTAAATTTGGATATATGGTAGCACACTCAAATTTTGTTTATAGTTTGGTACTAGTAGCTATGAATTTTTTGAAACAAATCCAAGAAAACTATCAAAAAAATATGGTAGGATACCTAGTTTTTAATGTTTATAGTTTTAACTTTACATGTATGCAAATTTTGATTTATAATTCTTATTACTTATGCATCTGTTTATACTGTCAAGATTTGCCTTCAATAGCTATAACCTTAGCATCAAACTATTGATGTAAGCCAAGTGGCATATAATATATAGATGTGAAAAATTAACTGATGATTTTTTTTCTATCTTTCCGATGATCATTTATTGTGTAAGAGAAGTTCAACATAACATATTAAGGGAACTTTTGAATTGCTAGAATTCAATCATCATAGTTCCTATCTTTTCAGTTCTCTACAGGACATCCATAACATAGGAAACACTCTACATAATTTTTAGGAAGGAGAAAAGGTTTGGAGTCACCTTTTATCCTACAAGACTGAATTGTATCACAAATCTGACAGTATCTGCAAGAGGGAGATCATCACTTGATCACTTTCCCTCTATTTGCCGAGCTAGGAGTCTCCTACACACCTGTCTACTAGAAGTGGTCCTCATGAGGGTAAAGGCATGAGAGTCTCACACACAACTGTTTATATGTATATTTTGTGTATTAATGATAGGTCAATACATGACCGATACAAGGTACTTGAAAAACTAGTTGTGAAAAGATGTATATGAATTACATTTCAAATGTAGCTTTGTCAAATTTGTAAAATAGTGAATTTTCAAATACTAAATTCTAAGTTATGAATTATATTTGTCAAATATGTTAAATATTATATGGACAGTGATATTTTCATTCATCACTATTTATATGAAACCCTTATACATTGGAGTTGAGCAGAGTGTAATTTGATCTCCTAATGCACCACAAAAAGCTAGAAATGTGTTCACAGAACTCTTGGAGAAAACAAACAAATAATTTCAAAAAATAATGGCCCAATACTCACTAGTATTGGCAAGATAAAGCATAAGCAAAATGGAAGAAAAAATGTTAATTACTTCCTCTCTCATGTAACCAAGAAGCTCTTAGCTAGGTGGGTATTTTGAAAAAAGGAAATAACAAAATCAAAATACTATTGACTGTAATAATTAGTTAGTTATGAGACCAAATTGGAAAGATTTTAATGAAGTAACTGGATTTTAGGACAACATTCACACGTCAGTTTCGAAGTTACACAGCTGATGATTTCCTTGAGACATTTACTTTATCTTGTTTACTACTCCTTAGAAGGAAGAAATGATGTCGATCATTTCATTGGAGGTCATTGCGAATTTGATTATTTATAGTGATTGGAAAGCGATTAATGAAAATAAACCTAATTTTGTGGCATCGGGCAAAAGGGGATGTAGTAATGGGAAATGTTTTTTAGTTTACATTCATTTTAAAAATTCTCCATTGAGAGATACTCCAACCTGTTGTATCCTGTTGAAGACTGATTTTTGTTTTATCATTGTGGCAGTTCATTGCAATCCATCTTAGATACTTGAATGTTATGAGGTCTCTATTTCTGGTGTAACATCGACTTACTAAACAGATAATATTTCTTGACTAAATAAACTTATAGGAAAATCCTCCAAAAGCTAGATCAATTTGTCGTTACAGACTAAATTTGTCCACAAAGATGAAATTATTTCTCCCATACATTGTGTTGATGTAGTTTATTGCACTATAGGTAAGTCATAAAAAGAGTATAAATTTTAGATCATTGCTATGGATCGCAAGAAGTAGTCGTCTTCAACAATCTTCATATGGTTGAAGACTGCATTTTTTTTTAAATTCTATTTCCTTGTTGATGTGATGTTTTGAATATTTTTGGATGATTGTTAACTTAATCTATTTGACAAAGATGGTTGAAAGGCTTCATTGGTATGTGAACAATGGCAGCATGGTAAGGAACTTCATTTTCATCTTGTATGCTGTCCTGAATATTCAATCTGTATCTTCTGCACCATATATTTAAAAGAAATATTCGCATGCAAATCTCAATGTAAATGCATATAGTGTTTACTATTTTTTTAGATGTCTACATTCATTCCTCTATATGGTTTTATTGGTTATAAAAGCAACATATGTTTGTAATCTTATAATGATGAAGCTTAGAATTAAGCATGAATGTTTAATGTATGAATCTAAAGAAGCTACATAGATTCCTTATAGGCAAGAATATAAGCATGTAAACAAAATATATAACACTTATGGTATGTTGATGATGAGTTTTCCCCTTGTAATCAAGACCTATCGTTTAGATACAATTTCATTCCTTCCTAGATGTGATACTTAACATGATGCCACCAAATGTCATCTACAATCATTTTCTTAATGGTAGCTGCTCTTGTATTGGTAGATTGTGTCTATTGTGACTAATTTGGGCTGATAACCATGTTAAGTAATTTCCCTCAAATGGCTTTTCATTCAATTGTATGAGCTCAAATAATTGTTTCTACAAAGATCGCAAATCCAAAGATAGCATACAATACCTTGGGAATATTTTATACTCACGTCAAATATTTGCATGATAAGTAGGAGATAATTTCCACAACAAGTCAATTTGTGATATTGCTATTAGGATTTAAGTGTGTAGTTTTTGAGGCAAACTCAATCTTGCATTTCTTGCTGATGCAGGAGCATCCAAAGGTATAAGGGCAATCCTGTGTCACCCAAAAAAATATACTTAGACTTAGTTTCGGTTTCATGTGTTTTCATTTTTGGATACCCATTTGGGTCAAATAAAGGTTCCAACTCTCACAGTTCCACTATCAGTGTTCGTGTAAATCCCAAAAAAATAGGAGTATGTAATTGAGCCATCATTTTGGTGAACTAGGAGGTGTAAATTGGCTAGATAAATGTAATTGTAATTTAGAACATTCCAAAAAAAGAATCAGGTCAAAAGGCCCTATGGTTTGAAATTTATTGCAGTTTTTCGAGTTGTGGAGACCTCCTAAGAATGCTTCAAAGTTAGGTTAGGGGCATTAAATGACCTCAAAAAGGGCCAAAAAATGGGGACGAGCAAAGCTTTTCAATAGGGATGTAGAGCGCTTTGAGAGCTTTTCGAAAATGTTAACGGTTTGTCAATCGGAGCTACGGTTCAAAAGTTATGCCTCCCGAAAGTTCGGTTACCGTTTCTAGATTCTTCTAGATTTGCGTCGACTTCTAACACAGCTTCTGGAACCTTCTATTTGGTCAGTGGATGCCTACTAGCACTTTCTAGAATGTACTCCTAGTCCTTAACCCTCTGAGGTCTATTTAAGGAGATTCCTGGCATTGTAGAAGGCAGTTCCGAGTGGAGTTTGAGAGGAGGTACTAAAAGGAGAAATTATCTCCACATTTATGCTATTGTAAGCCCTTAGGGCATGTTTTGAAGTTTATTTTCTCTGTACTGAATGTACTAGCTTATTTTTCAGTTAATACAATTTCCCTTTTTCTGTTGTGTCCATTATGTTCTTGGGTTGTGTCCCCATCACTTGCAATATACAATATATTGGAAGAATGAAAATTGAATCCTCAATCTTCAAGGTGAGTGAGTTCAAGTCTTAGTTACTAATCAAATTTAGCATCCTTGCAAGTGAATGGAAAATTAACTCATGCAAGCTAGACATCTCTTTTTTTGACTCTTATTGGTGGATTTCTTTATGACATTTACAATTCTAACTATTCATTGTCTAGCTGTCAAGTTTTTTTGCCTCAAGCAACTTATTCTATCAGGATTTTTAAGAGGCAAAGTATTGGTTTCATCAAAATGAAGTTCGCTTTAGATTCAATGTTACTTTGAACTATTAGTTTTTTTTGTACATGGGGCAAGAGAGACTATTTTTTAATAAATAGACAAAGAAGTTTCCTTGATATAATAAAAAACTCAATTTTTAAGAACATAGTTTCCATAAAAATTGTGTACAAAAAATTAAAAGAATGCTTGAATCATATAGAGAGATTATTTTTTAATAATTAGATAGAAGCTTCCTCGATATAATAAAAACTCAATTTTTAAGAACATAGCTTCCATAAAATTTGTGTACAAAAAATTAAAAGAATACTTGAATCATTTAAGCATCAATTTATTTGGAAATTGATAAATTAATAATAAATTATTATTATGAAACAAAGTTATAAGATAAACATGGAAATAATTAATTGATAAGATAGTTTATAAAATATAATTAATAACTAATTGACCAAACTTATTTAGATACTAAATTGCGATAATAAATCATCAATGGTAGGATCTCAATTGCTTACGAGAGAGCTCCTTTATTTATTCTATCAAAGTTTTTTCATTCTTGGAGTTGAAGCATGTTGGATCAATTTTTTCAGTAGTCTTTTGTTTTTTCCTCACAAAAATTTCCTCCCAAAAAATAGTCTCTGAGATCATGGCAGGAATTGACACAGTTCAATGCGTTCTCATTACATCCACTGTACACAGGTTTTGCATGCTCTTGACATTTGTATTATTATGATGATTATATCTCGTCATTATAGCAAGTGACTCTATTTTTGCAATACACATAAGCTAATCTCAATTATTGCAGAGACCATGAAAAGAAAAAAGAGTTGGTTTGATGTTATTTTTTAATGGGGTTTGATGTTTATTTAATGCAAAGGTCTATTTTCTTGACATAAATTGCATAATCATTTGTATCTTTTCTGAGAAGTTAGCACAAGAAACAATACTTGTGTGTGGCCAAAGTGCTCCAAATTATATTTTATAAGAGTCTATCTCTACAATAATTTAGAGAAGTGTAATTGACATGAAATATAATTTTAAAATGCTTAAACAGAAGAATTTAAAATTGTTGAATTGTTATTGATAAAGATTTAGATTATTGGTTTTCATAAGAACTAAAATTTGTGTTCTTTGAGAAGAGTATATCATGTTATAGTGACCATGATCCTGGTAGATCTAATGTTGGGAAGACAACTTTGTCATTTTTTTACATTATTCTTTAAAAGGTACTAGCTCAATGGAAGAGCACCTGCTTTATAAGTAGGAGGATGGTGGTTCAATTCCATCATGCCTTAATATGACTAAATTAATGATTAAATAAATTACCAAATAAACTACCAAATATACTACCATATATACCAAAATATATTATCAAATATACTACCATATATATGACCCAAAAAATTACCAAATATACTATGAAATCAACTACCAAATATACTACCCAAAAAACTACCAAATAAACTACCAAAATTACTAGATAAACTACCAAGTAACAACAATAAATGACCTAATCAATGATTCAAATAGTTTAGTCATAAATTTGGTTGGGAGATAAATGTCTGGCAATAAACTACCATTGGTCACATGATCAAAATTAGTCACATATCTACAATTTTTAATAGTTTATTTAGTAATATATTGTTGCTTTTGTACTAGTGTATGTGTGGTAAAATGATCATGGGCCCATGTGAATGATCCCAACAATATATGAATGTACAATGATACACACATAAACATGGTTGAACCTCTCACTCTTACCTTTTCCCTGGGTGTTCCATTTAACTTAATACTTTTACATTTGACTTGTGGTTTTGGGTTAAGCCTTAGTATGTGTCCTAGACTTTTTGGATCATGGTTTTGTCTCCTAGCTTAGGAAGTAATTCCTTATGGTTTTACATGGTTGGGTGGAAAAAAATTTAAGGCTTGTATGTGATTTAGTTGGAAAAGAGAGTTGAATATTCATTAATACTTTTGAGCATGTTCTAAAGATACTTGAATATGTTTCAATTTGATAACTATTTGATGTAAAAACATGACCCCAAAAGAGGAACTTATTATTGTATTCAAAGAAAAGAAATGAGAGTGGTTAGCAAACGGAAATATATATGCTAAATATTTTTATATTATTTCCCTCTTGAAAGACTAATGCTAGAAAATGTCATTCTTGCACTTTTGGATTTTCAATCTAAACTATGCAAGGAATTCATTTGAAAATGTATCTTATGTATGTGAAAATGTTGTGGAATAATTTTAATGTAAATATGACATAAGAGATGATTCAAAAATAGATTAATAAATCAATTGAAAACAACTTAGGAAAATTATATTTGGGGATCTTGACATTAGGGAACCTATTGGGATAAACATACTTAGTATTAAAAAAAAATTGCACCAAAACTTATCAACTTAGATCAAATCCTGTCAAGTTCTCTGGTGGGCCATTACAAGAATGCCCTTGTTCTTTGATTTTTTGGACATCCCCTATCCTATTATTATAACTTATTTCTCTAACTCTAGGAGCTTATAACCTTGTTAAATTAGAACCACTGGACAACTGGCCCTTCATCTTTCAATTGAGGGTGCCTATTGTGTGAGACATTGTCCAACTCATAGTATCTACATCAGTTCTTTCCCCTACAAATTACTTTAATTCTAGTAGTGTGGTAGAAATTTATTTTATCTTAAAATCTAAGGTTCATTGTCAATCCTCCAACCCCATCATCTACCTTGATCTTTCCTATGAATGATTCCATGCTCTAGATGCACGAAGATTCATTGTATGATGATAATAACACCTGCAACGACCAAATGCATGTTAATGATGACCCTACCAAGCATCAAGATATTACTTTGGACTTGGGGTCTCATGGTTTCTAATCCTATTTACAAAATGATTCAACATAAGGGAGGGGAATCAAAACATGAAACCCAAAATTCAAGTAAAGCATGCTCTGGTGAAGGCATGAAATAGCGTCTAGAAATATAGTAACTTGTAAGTGTTAAAACTACCTTTGTTGGAAAGGGAAGGCAAGATCTCTAAAGACTGAAAAATTGCAACACTAGATTAATATTTGTAATCACCTAAAAATGGTCATCTAGACTATTATCCCCCTTCACAACATATTGGTTGAATTATTTAATCATTTGCCTAGATCAAATCATCAAGAATCAATTTATTCAAATATAACCTATGGTTTGACTATAATATCCTAAGTACATATTTTATTTTGAAAAAATGTCCCCTTTTAATTAAATAAAAGACCCCATTCCCACATATTCCTAAGTTGCACACATAAGTAATTTCTCCTATTTTCAAATTAAAAGAAAAAGACTTTATCACATATGAAAAGTTGACTCATTTCTATTAGAGGAGATGAATGTGTACATGGATCATTTCAAAAGTCAACCCCCACCCTTGATCATTCATCTCTTGATCTTGATCTCAATTGTCCGTACACCCTTAAAAGGGGGAGCTCTCTCCTCATCAAGGATCTTGATTTTGAGCTATTGTTATGTTGCAAGTTTACTTACAACTTTTCTTGGAGGATTTTATTGAGAAAATATTTCTCATCTCATTATCTCATGGTCATGCTAGTTTAGTTTCATATGCATTAACATTAGTTTTCTTTTGCAATAGTATAGCTCACTTAGTTTAATTAGTATGGTTGTAACACTCTTAGATTCTTAGCTTAGTTGCATATTTGCATTTCATTCTAGTACAGTAGCATTTGCAGTGCATTCTTTGAGAATTCTTTGACACTAGCATTCTTTCTCTTGTCTCCCATTTCATGGTTTACTAGCAAGGGTTGCATTTCTAAGGCTCAGTTGAGAGCTATTTTCATGCTTCTTTGTATGCCTTTGGACTCCATGACTATGAAGCTCTAAGTTGCAATCCAAGCCTTCCAATCTATTGGATCCCTTGGATAGAATGGTTTAAAGAAGTGCACAATTATAGTGTACATATTGGTCATTGGTTATTCAAAATGATCAAATTGACAAGGATGAAATAATTTTTTGTTTACTTCAGATCTATTTTTCAATCATTTAAGAGTCTTATGTATGATAGAAACTTGCATTTCCTTCCACATGCATCTTTCATTTTGAAACTCTCACAACTCAAATGCAATAAATTATCAAAAAGAGTTTAACTTCCTTTTACGACTATTAACCTTGAATGTGGATTCAAATTTATTAACATTTTTAGAAGTATTGTGTTGCAAATTTTGTAGATGCTTATCAAGCCAATGCTTTTATATACTATCTTGATTTTGATGATCTAATGGATAATAAGAAGGGGTTCAATGAGTTTTATTGCATTAAAAAGTGGAAGATATAGAAATCTTCATTCAAACTATCAGAGAATGAATATAATTGGATAAATAATGAAGTAGATAGCTTAGATATGCGATTCACTATGAACAAGAAATAAATTAACAATAATATTCAGATGTAACTGCATGTTGATAAGGAAGAAAAATTATTGGTGATATGAATTTCTAATATAGACACAAAGAACATAAAATTAGACAATAAGTTAGATTGAAGAGAAATGCATGGGTTGTCAAAAGGAGGACATATGAAGAAGTAAATATCGTGTAAAACATGGAATATTTTTCATGATTACATTATAAATAGGGGAACGCCCCTATATTATTGTCTGTATCTATAGTGGACACAAGTCCTCGAAAAAGATTGGACCTTTCTTGACTTCGTTCTTTCCTACTAGTGCCCATTTGAATAAAGGAACAATGTAAAAACCTTATTAACTATTAATAAAAAATATTGGCCTCGACCTTTTACCAATTTTTTAATAAAAGAAAGTATAAACTAGTAATAAATGTAAATTATATGATTTATTAGTATTTACCCTAAGTATTGACACCCGACCAATTGTATTATTATTTAGTCTATAATAAATATGGTTACAAAAAGTAATTGTTTATAATTTCTTTTTATCTCAAATTCTATTCCATGTGTGTCTTATAGGCACAATTTTAAGGAATACTTTCATTAGAAGTTTAGGCTTATAAAGTTCTTTTTAATACATGTTTGAAAGTTTGAAAAGTTCGTTACGAAAATTTAATTCTCATAAACTTCCATTTTTTTTGTTTCTAATTTTTATAAACTTCTTTTTATCCATTCCTATGTGTTTTTGTTTTTATTTAGAAACTTTTTTGTATTTCTCTTATTAATTTTTCATGATAAATTTTTTGATGGGTTTTTTTTAAATGATTTTTTTCATATTTGATAAATTGAATTTAATTGTAAAATATTGAGTTTATTGAACACATTTCTTGAGCAATATTCAAATTTCCTAAATATTGTAAATTTTATATCTATGTTTTAATCTTCAACTTTTTTTTATTTTTGTATTTTCATTTTAAAAAAACTTATATTTACATTATTTAATGTTCATTCTACATTTTTCTCTTAAATTTCATCTCCTATCGATGCATTTGTTGCATGTACAAAAGCATGTGATTGCTAGTTATTATTTTGTTAGTTAATTTTTAAATTTTTATTTATTACACTTATGACATTTAAAAAAATAAAATAAAATAAATAATTGATAAATAATATTATAATGATTATAAAAATATAAGATGAAGTGTATTCTAAGTAATTCATCAAATAGAACGTCTATAGTGATGCATAGAATAATGACATGTAGGATTAAAATAACTTAAATTTTTTATGAAGTTCTTGAATTTCTGAAAAATTTGTATATAAGATATTAATTCATTTAGCTAATTATAATCTTTTTTAATGAATTATAAACTTGAAACTTATAACATTTATACAATAGAAAATTTGTAATTTTTAAGAAAACAAAAACTTCACTTGTAAATGTTTTTTATAAATAAAATTAATTTAAAGCTAAACTTAAATAAATTAAATAAAATAACCCTAAAAAAAGTAATTCTACACTTAATTGATAAATAAATAATTTTTATTTATTATATTTAATTAAATTAATTATTGAATATTATCTAATATGATATTTTAAATTGTCTTTATGGATCATTATTAAGCATAAATAAACATATAAGCTTATCAATGTCAAAATGAACAAGTTAAATATTATTAAACATTTGATCATTAAATTGTTTTATATTAAAATATTATGAAAAAAGATGGGTAGAATGATACTAGTCTTATTAGGAAACATTGTATTCTATATATTTTTAATATGAATATGATTATAGGGTACATTTTAAATTATCTTAATGGATACTAATTTAATTATAAATAAAGGCATATATTAGGTTATCTATATTGAAATCAACAAGTTGCGGTCAAGTAGTATTAACTATTTGACAATTAAGCTTCTTTATATTAAAATAGTGTCAAAGAGGATTACTTCAAAGTTTCATTCATCAACTATTAAAATGAATAGAATTTCTTAATGAAACAAATAAATTGTATATTTTTATCATTAAAATTTAATAAAGTAGGTAAATACTACTCTAAACCCATTTACTATCTACTCTTATCTTACTAAAATGTCAAGTTAATGAAAATGTTTGTAAGTTTTTTTAAAATATTCTAAATTAATATAAATATATAATAAAAATAAAAAATATTTTTCAGTGGATGGAGATGGCATGCATTTCATGACTTACTGCTAGGGCCTGCGTGCCCTAGCCTGACTTGTGTCCGTTCTCACTCCCTGAGGCATTTTTGTTTTCTGTTTCAAGGGTCGCTGCTTGTTGTAGTTTGGGTGCATGCTACTGCATTGGGTGCTTGTTCCTCTTCTGGCCATGGGTGAATTCCTACAACCTTTTTTTGGTCATAGCCGCGTCCTTGGTGGGGGTCAGTGGTGGTGTGGGGTTGAGGGGCTTTCGCCCTATCTTTCCCTCTTCTGCTTGCTAATTCAGGGTTCGAGGTGAATGGGGGATCTTGGGGTTGCCTCTCCCCTACCTTTTGGTGGAGATTTGGAGATGCGTGAGCTGGCTTCGGTGGTGTATGCCAGTAGTAAGGCTCTGAATGGTAAACCCCATTTGGGGGAAGGAGAATCCTCCTCAAATGGGAAGTTTCGATTACAAAAAATTAATGGATGTTTGTAGAAAGCCGAGGTCCAGCCAATCTTGGTTATTCAACCTGAACAAGTTTTAGAGGATGTCGAGTATTGGAGCAATCATGCTCTTATTTGCAAATTTTTGGGCCTTTGCCTTTCATTACCTGTGTTGGATTCTTGGGCTTGTCAGGTGTGGAACCCAGAAGGAGATATGGAGATTCTGTTAGCCGCTAGTAATTATTTTATGGTTATCTTCTCAAGCATGTCGGATAGGAACAAGGATTTTGAAGGTGGACCTTGTTTCTTTAATCAGGTGGGGCTCTTCATCAAGCCTTGGCACATGGCCTTTAACTCTGCTGAGGAAATCCCCTCTCAAGTTCTGGTGTGGGTTCACTTGCCGAGACTTCCTTTGGAATTATGGAGGGAAGATATTCTCCACTCACTCTCAATGCTTCTGGGAAAACTTGTGGGATCAGCTACACAGACTCAAGATCGTAAGGTAATCTCTTTTGCTCGTATTTGTGTAGAAGTTGATTTAAATAATCTATTGCCAGATTCTATGGCGATTTGTATGGGCTCAGTTTCCTGGATTCAACAGTTAGATTACGAGACCTTACCATTTAGATGTAGAATTTTCCATGAATATGGGCATCTACTTCATAGATGTCCCAGGTATAAGAACCCCTCCTTGGATGCTCTAGGAACCCCTAAGGAGGATAAGGGAAAGGCTACGGTAACTAATGGACCTGTTGGCAGCAAAGGATTTACTCAAGTTAAATCTCATAATAAGGGCAAAGGCAAGATGAAATGTCCCTTTTCTGATTTTATATGATATTTCCAACCTTTAATCAAATCTTTAAGATCAAACAACTAATATCACAAAGATCCTCCAAATTTCTCAAGAAACCCCAAATCGGGTATGCCAGAAATTGTGCCAAAAGCTTCATAGCTTCACCAATTATTAATAAATCTGAAAGTGGACATTTTTACAGAAATTTCAGCAGCATAACAGCCTACAAAATGAAATTTCCAGATCTGTATAACCTTTACACAACAGTTCTCAAATGTAGGACAAAAACTATGCTCATTGGGCTCCCGAAATTAACACAAAAATGCCCGAAAACACCACACAACACTAATAAACTATCTCAGAAGTTTAATCACATCCCAATACATATATTCAGCTCTATTTTAACAACTTAAAGTCTGAAATACAGCAGCAACCAAAACTGATATGAAATGCTCAACTGAAAACACCAAACTCATGCAAAAAACACACCCAAAAACCCACAAATCTACACTGTTCAGCACAAAGGAAAACTCTGTATGAGCATGCACATGGAATGGCTTCAAACTCCCATCCTTAGCCTTCCTAGAAACCTACAAACTCCCATTCTTGGGTCTCCCTGGAAACCTGCAAACTCCCGTTCTTGGGTCTCCTTCTCCACAGGTTTGGCAGCCTCTGAAGAATAACAAAGAATGAGCAAAAATCAAGTTCTCCAATCAGCCCAAAATGCCTCCAAACCCCTTAAAAGAGGGCATAACTGTAACTCACATCCAAGAGAGGTTAATGAAACATATTTTAATAATAATTTTCATTTATTAGTCCAACGGTTTCCAAAGATTAACCCCCTTTTTTCGAAACTTCACTTTCTTGGGCCTACCTGGCTTAGCAAAGATTATTATTTTTTAATTATTTGAAAAGGGGACATGACAAAAGAAGAGAACTTGGATGGATAGGCGAACTGATGACACCTTTAACAGGTTTGATGCTCTTGGAGACATGGTCCAAGAGGAAGGTATCCCAATTGAGCTCTCTTCTGAGGCCAAAATTCAGCATGAGATTCAAGTAGGGGATACACAGAGAGAGGATTAGATTATATCTATAGGGGACCTATAGGTGGGGCAGTTAGATATTGATTTGCTCCCTCTTGTTCAGGATATTAGGGATCTTCGTGGATCACAGGGTTTGAAGGACCCAATTTTGGTGGCTCTGGACCCCCTTATGCCTAAGGGGACATCCAATTTTGCAAAGAGTAATAAGGCTTCTCTTGTTTTAGGCATACAATAGAAACCCTTCAAAAAGGGGTCTTTAGATAAACCGTCAAAAAGTGGTAGGAAGACTGATCAAGAGAAAGTGAAGATAATGGGTGAAAATTTGGTTGAGTCTAGGTCTGTGAAACCCATTGATTCTCATTTCTCCCAACCCCATAAATGATTGTGCTATCATGGAATCTAAGGGGGTTGAACAACATCCCCAAACAAAAGGTTGTTCGCATATTAATTGAGTCTCGGTCTCCTGATATGGTCTTTATTCAGGAAACCAAACTTTCATTGGATGGATTAGCTAATTGTGCTATGTGTATTTGGCCCTAGGGCTCTTGGCAGGGGGTGGGTGCCTTGAATAGTTTAGGAGGGGTGGCTTGCTTTTGGGACCCAAGGAAAGTCTCCCCATTATAGTGGATCTCCAGTTGGTCTTCCATTTCTTTAATTGCCACTAGCTTTGAGAATGGAGAAAGGTGTCTTTTATCCAATATTTATGCTCCTACGGACTTTGTAGGTAAATCCTAGTTATGGGCTCATATTAGATTCATTCAATCACTGGACCCTTTTCTACCATGGATTATGGTGGGAGATTTTAATGTAGTTACTAGTCTGGAGGAAAAAAGAGGTGGGCTAGCTAGGTTGGACCCATCTTCAAATCTGCTTAGAGATATGATTGGCTCATTGTTTCTCATTGATGTGAAGCCAACCAATGGTGTCTTTACATGGAATAATTGAAGATGTGGTGGTGAGGCTATCTTGGAAAGGCTTGACAGATTTTTGGTGTCCTACTATTGGATGGACAATAGGTGGATTACTAGTTTTGTAATTCTTGACTAGAGGGGATTGGAGCACTGGCCTGTTAAGCTTTCCATTACTTCATACAGAGTCACCAAGAATCCCTCTTTCAAATTCCAGTTGATGTGGCTCAGAGACTTATCTTTACCCAATCTTATGGTGGATTGGTGGTATGAGGGGATGCCTGATCATGGTATGGCCATGTATACTTTCAATAAGAGGCTTCAACATGTGAAGTACAAGCTTAAGAGATGGAATAAACAGTGTTTCAGGTATCTACAAGTTAGAAGACTGCTATGTAAACCAAGCTAGATAATATTACCTGCCAGATTTGTGACCTTGGGTTGAACTCCGAGCTGAGTAAAATTGAGTCCTCAACTCTCAAGGATCTGGAAGAATGGGAGCTTTGGGAGGAGATTTTCTAGAAGCAAAAATCTTGTATTGATTGGCTTTAGGAGGGGGATAGGAACACTACTTTTTTCCACAACTCTATTAAGGCACAAATGCATGGGAACTCTTTATCCTCTCTTGTCTTAATTGATGGAACCCAAATATTTTCTTGTGAAGATATTTCCAGGGAAGCAATCATTTACTTCTTTGACCTCTTGTCTAGGGAGGATCCTATTGTTGGGCCTGAGGAGCGGGACATCTTGGATTGTATCCCTCACCTAGTCTCTACAGAGATGAATGGCACCCTCTTAAGCCCTATCTTGCTTCCAGAATTGGAGAAAGTTGTGTTTAATATGAAGAAAGGTAAGGCCCCTGGTCCATATGAGTTTTTGATTGAGTTTTTTCAAGAATACTTGGAGATAATAAAGTATGATCTCCTAGATGTGGTCCATGAATCATATAGGAATAAACAGGTGCTAAAGTCTTTGAATTCTACCTTCTTGGCTCTCATACCTAAGAAAGAAGGGGCTACTTGGTTGGATCAATTTAGGCCTATAGCATTATGTAATGTTGTCTACAAGATGATCACCAAATTGATTGTTGAGAGGCTCAAGCCACTCCTTGGTTCTTTGATCTCTACTGAATAAGGTGGCTTTGTTGACAAAAGACAAATTTTGGATGGGGTTGTGATAGCAATGGAGGCAGTCCACTCTATGGCTACTTCTAAGGAGAAAGCTATGTTCATTAAACTAGACATGGCCAAAGCTTATGATCAAGTGAGTTGGTAGTTCTTACAGAAAATTCTTTTGACTCTTGGGTTTGCTGAGGAGTGGGTCAATTGGGTTCTTAGCTGTGTGACCTCAGCCTCTTTCTCAGTTCTTATTAATGGAGAACCTTCAGATTTGTTTGGGCCTCTCGAGGACTTTGACAAGGAGACCCTCTATCTCCTTACTTATTCATTATCATAGCTGAGGGTCTTGGCAAGTTTCGAAAAGCTCAAGGGGGCAGGGTCTTATCCAAAGTTAGAGCTAGAAAAATGACCTTTCTTTGTATTCTCATCTTCAGTTTATGGATGATACTGGATTGATGGGCATGGCTAGAATCAGTGAGGCAGTGAATATTAGGAAAGCTCTGGATACCTATTTGAAAGCCTCGGGTTAGAGAATTAATGATGATAAGTCTTCTATTTATTTCTTTAACACTCCTCGGCTTATTCAGAACATGATTGCTAGAATTCTTAGATTCCAAATTGGTTTCCTTCCTCTAATGTACCTTGAGGTCCCTTTGTTCTTGGGTGCTCAGTAGAGGGACTATTGGTAAGGGATTTTCGATAAATTCAAGAGTAAGGTTAGTCACTGGAGTTACAGATGGTTATCTTCTGTTGGGAGAGTGGTTCTACTAAAGATTGTGGTGTAGTCTCTCCCCATTTACAAGTGTTGTGTTTAGGTCCCCCCCTCTAATTTTGTGAGGGACTTTGATGCTTTATCTCGACAATTCCTTTGGTCTGGTAATCTTCTATCCTCAAAGTGGAGCCTAGTCAAGTGGGAGTCTATGTGTAGGCCAAAACATGCGAGTGGCCTTGGGCTTTGCTCGATAGCTCTTGTTGTCACGACCTTGGCTGTCAAGTTGTACTAGCAATGGTGTAACAATCAAGATCATGATTGGGCCAAGATTATTTCCCATAAGTACTTTCTTGGTGTGGATTTCTCTAAGGTGCCACAACTTCCTTCAGTGGGTAAAGACTCATGTATTTGGGATACACTTAAGAAGGGAGCCCAACTAGTTAAGGAGGGTCTCTTCCCAACTAGTTAAGGAGGGTCTCTTCTAGATTTGTAACAGAGGCTCAGATACTCTATTTTGGTAGGACTCTTGGGATGGCCATCCTCCCATTCTTTCTAGTTTTCCCCAGCTTCTTCCCCTCTCCCATTCTTTTACTAATGCATGTTGGCTTAAGGTGGAGCATTTTAAGACTGTCAAACGCTTGAGTCAGGTTGAGGTGATTTGCTAGAAGGATTCTCAAGAGTGGCCGGTTGGTGTCTCTAATGAGGACTGTGCCCTTCTCTCTAGAGTTTTGCAGAATGGGTTTTGTAGCTCTCTTAAGGGGAGGGACAACTTGATGTGGAGTCCTAGTCCAAAAGGTAAATTTATAGTGGCTCAAGGCTATGCTACTCTTGACAGGAACTTACATGGTCTGGCTAAAGTGCACTGGTGGAAGAAGGTTTGGAGTAGCTTTGAGTGGCCCAAATGTAACTTTTTCTTATGGTTTTTGGCTTAGAAGAAATGCCTCACTTGGAAGAATCTTCGCAAACAAGGTTTTCAGGGACCTTTGGTTTGCTTTCTTTGTTTGCACAATGAGGAGTGTGCTTCTCACTTGTTTTTTCTCTACCCTTTTTCGAGAGAGATATGGCATAGATGGTGGGAGGCTTGGTGTCATGGTTGTATCCATGCTTCTTCTCTTATTGATTTCTGGGAAAGCTTGGGTAGACCTCTAGCGAAGACTTCTTTCTTACAAGTTGCTTGGATGGTTGGGCTGATCTTCATTCTTTGGAACCTCTGGTTGGAAAGGAATCACAAAATTCTTTGTGGTTCCAAATTAGGAAGCTTCCAACTGTGGAAGATGATTCTTAATAGGCTCTAGGAGACAATTTATGTAAAGTGTGATATGTCTATTACTATAGATCCCGGGGATCAAGTTATTGTGAGGAATCCGAACTTGGGAGATAACAGCCAAGGATGCACTCCTGGAAGAAGACCTAGCCATGTTAAGTAGTGGGTTTGTTGAGATGGGAGGTGGTCTCCTCCCCCAATTGGGTTCTTGAAGATCAATACGAATGGGTCTTCTCGGGGGAACCCTGGTCATGCTGGTATTGGGGCTATTGGTAGAGGCAATGATGGTGGTGCAGTTTTTCTCCTCTCTATTTACAAGGGTCAACATTCTAATAATCTAATGGAGGCCCTGGCTATTAAGGTTGCTATTGAGTGCGGTTGTTTTTTAGGGTGGCAGAAGAGCATCTATGAGTGTGACTTTGGGATTGTTGTGGATATGTTGAATAACCAGAGTTTGGAGGATGTGAGTTGGCAACTTGCCTCTTTGGCTAGACAAATACTTAGTCTCTGTGGTTCCTTGGACTCTGTCTCCTTTCATCATATCCCTCGCAAATGGAATAGAGTGGCAGACTATCTAGCAAAGTGGGCTTCAGAGAATGTGGATAGATGGGATATTAATGGTAGGGATGAGTTACCTTCTGAGTATTGTGAGATCATTGATTAGTTGTTACTAGAGGATAGGAGTACGTGCTGTGGTTTTGGGCCTTCGGCCTTTGCTTTGTAACTTGGATTTGATTGAATAAATTTTTACCCCTCTTTTTCAAAAAAAAAAAAAACAAAAAAAACAAAAAAAATTTGTTAGTCAAGAGTTTATAAAACAACACGATATTGTGAGACTTTCATTTGGAAGGTCTTTGATTAGAATTTCCTTGAACTTAACACAAAATAATAATTAATTTCAATAAAAAGTAATAAATAAATAAGTAATAAATGATTAAGCTTCAACCCATTTAAAAAAATAATAAAAACATTTGTATTACAAACTATTAAAATACATTTTTTAAATTTATATATTTTAAATCACTGTAACTATATAATAATAAAAGAAAACATACATATTGTAAAATAACATATATTTATTATACATATTACAAAACAAGAGACACAATGTGTCAAAGTTCCTGCAAATAAAAATGGTAGACAGAGTTGAAGGGAATTTAAAAAATATTAATAATTATATTATTTTAAGAAATATATAAATAAAAATAGAAATTATATTATATGAATGAACTACTCATTTCTACCAATTCAATTATAAGTTGAAATATTTAATTTAAAAAATAATTTGTTGATTACTTAATTCAAAGTACCAAAATATCTAGTAAGTTTGAAGGTTAGTATTAGTTTTACAATTTGTAAAATGGTATTAAAAAAAATTAGAGCAAGATTGTAAAATAGTAGCTAGTAAAACATAGTGTAAACTTAATTCAAAGTACCAAAATATCTAGTAAGTTTGAGGGTTAGTATTAGTTTTACAATTTGTAAAATGGTATAAAAAATTAGAACAATATTGTAAAATAGTAGCTAGTAAAACATAGTATAAACTTAAACAAATAACATTTTACAATTGACAAAAATAATCATCAATGTAAAACTAATAAATATATTTAAAATAAGAAATATAAAACATTTAACTTTATATTTGAACTTGGTAAGAAAAATAAATTGTGATAATTAATATTGACTAGACATTTGTCCAAAGTGATGTGAGTTGGAAAATAACAGTATTACTTTTTTTCAAAATCTAATGAATTGTCACAAATGTGGAAAAGATAAAGTTGTAATTAATGCATTCATTACTGCAAGATAGGAATGTTAGAAAATATTTGTATTTTTGTTGAAGGAAAATGAATTTTCTCTCTACCAAAAATAGAATGGTCCTATAAACTGAATAAAAAATGTGATTTATAAAATAATAAAAAATTAAAATTTTTTTTTTTTTTTTGAAAGTTTCTTTTAATCTTTTAAATCATTGGTCAATTGAATTGAATGAAAACAAATATACATGAACCATGAAACATGAACTAATAATAATATATATATTTTATTATTATAAATTATGTATGAAGTTTATTGATAAATTTAAATAGAGTATTTACGATTGTATGATGAAAATTTAATCAATAATCAATATACGGCCAACACGGCCATCAAATTTCAGTTCTGCTCCCCACTCACATACCAACCGCCCACGTTCTTATTTGTTTTCTTCTGAAAGTCTTATATTCTTTTTGGTTACCGTTTGACTATTTTTTTCGCATTAGTCACATTGATAAACCCACATGCTTTTTTTCTTGTTTACCGTTTGCTTTTCTCTTCTCGCTGAACCAAAACGATTTAAAAAAATTGAAGTCAGCAAATGAATGGAGACTTGGGAAACACACAAAATTCTCTGCAAGTCATGGAAATCGCGTCGTAGCAGGGACTTCCCTCGTCTGGAGTAACACACTATCTTTTGGGATTCTGGTTAGGCTTGCCTTGGTCACAGATTCAGAATACCTTTACACATTTGACGAGCCCATAGCAAAGTGAGCCATATAGCTTGAAGCCCCAAAAACATCTCTTAAGGATTTTTTTTGTCCTTTCGTGTCTAGAAAATGGAGGACTTAGCCAGAGAGAGGGAGCAGGCGACCTTCGATATAAATTCCATGAAGATTATCTGGGCAGGTGGAAAGGAGGCTTTTGAATTTCATAATAAGTTGGCTTCCCTTGTTGCCAGTGACCCGGTAAGTACAATTTGTCCTCTATTCATTCAAACTATGTTGCTTTTTACACTGCCCAAATATGATCCTGGACTGTAGAGCATTCGTTTATCACTGTAGAGTATTCCTTTATTCTTTTTGGGGTGCATTTCCTCGCAGACCCATAAGATGTACCCTAGACGAATTGGGTGCCAACCCATCAAAATTATGTATCAAAGCCTCAATTTAGTTGCCTCGTAGCCATTTTGTGAATGTTGTCTTCATTTGTTCTTTTCTTCTAAGGGTACTTGGGGAGCACTGCTTTCCAACCCCAGTTTAGCTTTAGAACTTGAGGCATTATGGGAAGAGTCGTATTGACAGGGAGCCCATCAGCTGGAAGTTCACCTTACGCAATGCCACTGCTCAACCACCAGATGAGTATCTCAATTTTATTCTATTTTGTTAGTGTAGTTTTTTATTTTTTCTATTTTGATAAGTTTTTCCTACACTTTTAATAATCTCGCTTAGGTTAATAAAGCATGTCTTATTAGGTGAATGGTTGTGAGGTGTCACCTTCTTACATGTGAGCATCCATTAGCTATCTTGGGAAGATACTTTGCTATCTTTAGTCCAATAGATGGTTGCTCCTCATTGGTTGGTGTTGCCACCTCCTCCCTCTTCCTAGCCTATATAAGCATGCTACCTGGCTTGTATTTGCATCTCTTGTTTTTGCATCCTCTTAATGCTATTTTGCTTCCAGCATTTGCATTACTCTCTTGGAGACTAACTCTATGATGCTATTTTGATTTTATATCATTTGCATCCATAGTTTAGATATTTACTCTTTGCACTGGTTTTCTGGGTTATTAATCTTTTCAGATTCTAACATGGTATCAGAGCTTTTCTATGTGCAAGAGTAGATTTTAGTTTCCTTATTTGAGAGATTTGAGGGGGGCAAATAAACTTTATTGTAGTTTTTTGAAAAACGAAGTATGCTCTTCTCTTGCATCTTTGGATGATCCTGAGAATCAGAAAAGTTTTGACAAAAACAATTTTTCTCTGGGGTTTCAATCTCAAATTTGACAACCAACTTGCATATTTGGAGTTTTCAATCAGTTTTGCAGGTTCCAGCATGCCATTGATGGACTGAAGAAGCTGATCCAGCATTTGCATGCCATATTTTGGTTGCTGGGGTCGTTTTTTGATTTTTGGAGCTGTTTTTTACTGTTAAAGGCGTCTGATTTACACTACAACAACATCTTCTGTTCATCAACAAGAAAAACGCTTTCTAGGTTTTGTTCGTAGCCTCGAAAAACCATCTGGGTATCATTTAGATTTTGCATGCAAGCTGTATATTTTTCAGAATCGAGCATGCAAAGCTACAGCCATACCCCTCTCCGTTGGCAGCCGCAGATTTGAATGCAGTTTTCAAATGTCTCGTTCTTGCTCATACGGACTCCGATTTTGATGATTCTTGTTATGAACTTGGCTATATTTTTGTGCTCTATCCACTAGTGGAGTTATTTTTTGATTTTCATGCATGAATTCTTCAAAAATTGCAAATTCTTAGCCGTGACTGTGCACAGTTCTCATTTTGAAAACTTCGGAGGATCATAACTTTCTCATACGACCTCGTATCGAGGCGATTCTTTTTTTGAAAGTGCATGATTTTTTGAGTAGATCGCAGTGGTGCTATTTGTTTCATTGATTATTGTGCCCAAGTTTCACTTTTAGCATATGCTTTTCATGAGGGTTTGTAATGCATTGAAATCAAGACCACTAAGTATCTCTTTCTAGTGGTAGTTGTAAATGCACTAAAATAAAGTTCCAAATCATATTTCTTTGGGGGGGGGGTTCTTTGATTGAGTAAAAAGGGGGGGGGCATTGTCGTGGCTGGGTTCTCTTCTTTTTAGCATTTCTTCGTCATGGATCAGACAAATATACCCATCCTAACTCCATACAATTACTTTGAGTGGAAATCATGCATGAGAATTCACTTAAAGAAAGCTGGATTAAATAGGATAACTATGGGACTTGAAACTGAACCTGCTAAAGATGAAGATAAGCCTAAGTGGTTTAACAAATGTGATGAGGCATTTGGAACATTGTGTTTGTCTGTTTCTCCTGACTTGCTATTTCACATAGAGTCTTTGGATACACCAAATGAAGTATGGACAAAGCTAGAAACACTATTTGGCACACAAGATTCAATGAGGGGTCATATGTTGGAAAATGAATTAATTAGTTTGAGCCCAGGCAATTTCAACACAATCTAAGATTTCTTCACCAAATTGAAATCACTAAGGCTGCAGTTAAAACAATGTGGAATTGAAAAGAAAGATGAACAACTGATTCTCAGTATTCTCTCTAAGCTAAGTTCAGAATATTCTGTGTTTGTCTCTACCTTCTATGCTACTAAGGGTGCACTTGGTACTCAATTCACCATGCCATCTCTAGATGATTTTGCTGTCAACCTCACTCGAGAACAGGACAAGCTAATCTAGATGGGCATTCTTAAGTCCTCTAAGTCACATGCCTTGGCTGCCAACCAAGGCACAAAAGAACAAGGACAAAGTAGTAACAACAATAGTAAGGACAAGAAACAAAAGAATAGCGAGGAGAAGAAGGATCAGATGCTGGTTTCTTCAAAAGCAACTATTGATACACCATCTTCCAAGGGTGATAAGCCTAAGAAAGAAAAGGTCAAATGTGCCTATTGTAAAAGACCTGGTCATGATGAACATAAATGTTTGCAGAAACAACTTGATCACTTAACATACATTCTTGAGAAGAATAATATCAGTGTTCCTGAGTCTATCAAACAAAGTTCTAATGAAGGGTCTAACAAAGAAAAAGAAAATAGCAAGGGGAAAGGAAAGGGCAAGGCTCTTTTTGCAGTTGCTTCCTCACCATCCACTTGGGTTCTTGATTCGGGTGCTTCACACCACATGGCTTCATCTAAGGAAGAACTTGCATCCTTGGAGCCGTGTACTATGCCTTCTATTTTGATGGGTGATAACACTCTTGTTGAGGTGTGTGGGAGTGGGTCTGTTGATGTGGGGGATGGCACATTCCATGATGTTCCTTATGTACCCTCATTGTCAACTAATCTCCTATCGGTACACCAGATCACTCACACAGGTTTAGGCAAGCGGGTTGAGTTCACTCCTGATTCAGTGGAGATATGTGAGTTGCACATTGATTCTACAGTTGCAGTTGGGAGAGCAGATCATCAGTCACGACTCTATATGTTTTCTCACTTTGTTCCTGATCCTCCTTTGACTATTTCACTCATTCACTCTAATAATGTGAGCAGATTATGGCATGAGCAGTTTGGCCATCTTAACTTCCACTACTTGCATCGGCTTAACCAGCAGAGCATGGTCATAGGGTTGCCTTCTACTTTGACATTGGAGTCACTTGGAATACATGATAGATCTTCTGATGGGTCATATTCACTTGAGCAGTCTTCTACCTCCACTTTTGATGCAAAGAGTGATTCAGAGGACTCACCTCCTTCCTCTCCTAGTCATCATTCACAGGTTGATGATTCTCCTCTAGATTCTCCATCTTCCGGTCCACTTTGGGCTAGACAGACCTTGCAGTTTACAGGTGATTGGGTTGGGGATCCATCAGACACCAAGCAGACTCGTTCACAATTCCAGGATGCTCTACATATCTTCATTGCTACTGCCTCAAATCCACAGTCCTTTCATGAGGCTTTTGGTATTTTTGAGTGGGATACAGCTATGCAGGAAGAGTATAGTTCCTTGATGAGGAACCACACTTGGGATCTTGTCCTTTTTCCTAAGGGAAGAAAACTTGTTCGATGCAAGTGGATCTACTGGACAAAATTTGCAAGCTTTGCTAGAGGTGCGGGATGCTACATCTTTTGGGGGGGCCTCTTCCTCTCACTTGGAGTCCTAATTTTCTTTGGGGAGTCTCTTTTCTCTCTCTTTTGGGGGAATTTTATGTACATGGGTACCTCATCAGGCTTGACTTGCTGGGACCCATTTCTACATCCACCTAAGCTTCGCTTATGGAGGGGTGTTAGTGTAGTTTTTTATTTTTCCTATTTTGATAGGTTTTTCCTACACTTTTAATAATCTCGCTTAGGTTAATAAAGCATGTCTTATTAGGTGAATGGTTGTGAGGTGTCACCTTTCTACATGTGAGCATCCATTAGCTATCTTGGGAAGATACTTTGCTATCTTTAGTCCAATAGATGGTTGCTCCTCATTGGTTGGTGTTGCCACCTCCTCCCTCTTCCTAGCCTATATAAGCATGCTACCTGGCTTGTATTTGCATCTCTTGTTTTTGCATCCTCTTAATGCTATTTTGCTTCCAGCATTTGCATTACTCTCTTGGAGACTAACTCTATGATGCTATTTTGATTTTGTATCATTTGCATCCATAGTTTAGATATTTACTCTTTGCACTAGTTTTCTGGGTTATTAATCTTTTCAGATTCTAACATATTTAACCGTTACAAATGTCAAGTTATTAACCCCTTTATTGTACATATGATATTCTCAATTCAAATATACGAAGAATGCTCCTATCAAGTTTAGTTCATTGTTTGGCTTGCATTCCCTCTTTAAGGGTGCTTTATTCAGCCAAAATATTTTTGAGAATCACATCCACCTTTATCTTTGTTATTCCATTCTACTGCCACAATCCGTAAATTTTTGATCAAACTAGACATGTGTTAACCTTTAGAAGCGCTATGTTTAAGGGGTTTTATCTGCCATGCTTTGTTTGAGGCTTTAAACTGCCCATATTTTGTTGTTCCATTTTATTTCATCGGTGAAAATGCACAGTGAATCTCTCACGCTTATACTCTTTAGCTCATAATTCATTGTTAGGGAATGTTTATTCCTTTGAAATTTATGTGGGACTCTGTATCCAGCCTTAAACCTTGTTCACATGCGGTTTGTGCAAATGCATTAGTTTTAAAATCAGAGCATGGTCAGCAAGACATGTTTTCTGATCATTATCATATCAGTTGCTTGCCTTCTCTCATAAAACCATCGGGACATAGATTAATATTGCAAAGTTATTCATATTGTAATACATGAGGTTTGTAGGGAAGATGGGTTTTTGAATTTGAAAAAAAATAACGAGTATGCTTTCCTGAAGTTACAATAAACTTGGGAATTTATCATACCTCATTGTAATGTGGCGTTATCTCTTTTTGGATCTCATATCATTTTAATTTTCTTTGTGTGAGACCATCCCAAAAAGCACCCCAAAAATCAATTTATCAATGCTTTATACATCGTGGCTGGTAGCTTTTCTATCAGTTATACCTTCTAGTCAAATTCAGTTGCTATAGATGCTCCATTACAGGAGTGGACAAACTACTTCTCAAAAGCATTAGGTAGGGGATGGGCTGCGCTTTAAGAAAGACCTAATTAAAAAAAGGTCTAGTCAGCTCTAGTCTCTTAGAGAAAACTGGTATGATCATTTCAATAGTGAAAAAAAAGCAAATACAAAATAAATTCTCTTTGTAACATCTCATCTTTATATGCAAATAATAAGTTACGGGTACACATTTGGAGATGGGTGCAGGTACGAGAACCCAGTACATGGGTGTGTGAATGTTTTTAGGGGTTTGGGTATGTGTGTATATATACAAAAAAAAGAGAAATATGCATAATTTTAATACTAAATCATTTCACAGTATGATACTTGATCATTGAGCAATGCCGAATTCCAAAGATAAATATTATATGCCAATTGATAATGGAAAAATATTCAAATAAGCATATACGTACCCAACAGTTACCTTGTGTGCACCCAATAGATGCATGCTCGAACCCGGTACAGGGCACAAACCCAATAATGTACAATTGTGGCCATCTAAACATTAATAACCTTATACTATACCCCTTGAATAAATCAAGCATTCCAGGAGTGGCTTTGCTCTTGAAGCCTCAAAACAAGAAGTGCCCTGACACCTCATGTCTGTGATCAATTCAATAATAGATGCCACTTCAACTTAATCTGTAATGACTTTCACAACTGTTTTCTTATTGAAATATTTGTTATCCAAATAAGAATGTAAGTGATTTCACTCAAGCAAGTTAGTTTAATTACAATAGTTTGTATATTATAGGAAATAATTCCCCATTTTATAAAACATTTGCTGGATTTATTGGCCTTTTCAAATTGATGGAGCACCACCTAACCAATCAACCATGATGTACAACTCTCCTTTACAACAAATATATTTGAAATTTTGTAATGCCCCCTTCCTAATTCGACCTTGAATTCACTTTAGATTCACAATTGCAACAAACTAGTGTTACGATTGCATCTTACCAATTAAAATATCTCTTTAAACAATGTGATCTTGGATTTGAATCTTGCAATTATAACTCGAGAAACATATACATACATACATTATTTCCAATTTTTAGGTTAGACAACAAAACATCATGTTCATATAATATCTAAGTTGCCAATTCGAGTGCAGACACGGGTACGAGAATCAGGTGCGTAGATGCACTTTCTTTTTGTGGTTTTGGATGCGTTTACACACACACATATAGCTTTTGGGTGTTTTTTTGGGCAAAGTTATCAAAACATTGCCTAGCTCAAAATTCCATGCTTGAAGAAGTCATTGACCCTTCTTGTTAAGCTGTGAACTGAATGCAATCTTCTTTAAAGTATGTTTTTATTTTAGCAAAACAAATTTTCTATGAAACTTTGTAAACTGTGATCCATGGGATGATTCTAGTTATTTATTGTTCATATGAAACCTGTGTTTTTGATACCTTTAAACATGAACTTCATTAAATCGTGATCAAATCCTCCTATGGGTTTTAACTTTAGTTTGTACTATTTTCAAGAGTTTATCTTGTCATCACATAGCCATTGAGAACACTCTGTGACAACCATGATCCTTCATCGTTGCATCAAAACAACTACTTAAAAATTGTTGCAAGCTTTGTTTAGTGACTAAAGTGCCACCAGTTTTGGCGCTTTTTTTTTTTTTGGGCCCCCAAATTTGCTTGGATGCATGTTGGTTTCCTTGTAGATGCACTGGAGTGCATCCATGGCCTTGAGATGCACTTCCTGGGGGCCTCTAGGGTGCCTCTACCTCCGCCTCCACCTCTGGACACATTGACATCCACATCTGGGGGTGGGGCAAGAGAATCTGGTAACCTAGTTAAATATCTGTGATATTATTCAAACACATTAGGGTTTTGAGGAAGAAACATGATAGGTCTACTCGAAGCAACATCCCCACTAAGTCTAAGAGTGGAGTGGAACCAAAGCCCTCTTGGTCTCATTGGGTAGTCAACATGAACATCCACCAAGGTGGCGTACTTAGTGGGGCGTTGGTAGCTGCTTTCCCTATTTGTGTCTCATCTCCCTTAAAACAAGAGCCTTTATTGTAGGGTCAGATAGGAGATTGTAAAGGGGATTTCTTTGCTGTTCCATCTAAGTCCAAGAATGGATTGATATTAGAGCCCTCTTAGCCCTAGGAGCTATAGCATTGTCATCCCTAGTGTGGCTTACTTAGATAACCATCTTATAACTCCTCTCTTACATAGCTGATCCTCTATATAAGATTGATTTCAGACAGTTTCATTATAAGGCATATGCACTTTTCATTTCATCATACAAATGCACATACATAAGCGATAAGAGATAATTATTGTCAAAAATGCATAAGCTCAATATATACCACAGAAGCAGTTATAAGATTATAGAATTCTGAGAAGAACAAAATTGGAAAAGGTATCAATTTGCCTTAGTCTGATCTGAATATTATCTACCATTGATAAGATTTGCTGATGGAATTATGGATGATTGGTCTGAAGTCTGCCGCTTCCTTAACTTGGAATAGTTGTTTATTTGATGCTGTTGAATGGATAAATTCTTTTGATGGTATGATTCAAGGTATTAGTCAGTGCTGATTAAGAGAGTGTTATTAGATGATTGGAGAGTGATGATGTAATGAATGTTTGCTTGATAAATTGGCAAATTGAATGTTTGCTGTTTTGATATTGATCTTTTGATTGATTGTTTGTTTGATATGATAATTTGTTATTGTGCATTCATGAGAGATGAGTGATAAGAGATCCTTCAATGCTTGGAATGAATTCTCCTTTGTATTTTATTTGTAAAAAGGTCTCCACCTTTCATAGGAATTGAGTCACCACTTTTCATTGTTGCCTTTGAGAATAATATACTCTTTCCAATTCAATCTTCCTTAAATTTACTCCTCAAATGAAACCTTCTCCCCTTTACATCTTCCAATGTGGGGGAGAGTTGCACCTCTTCATCACGTCTGTCCTTTGCAATGGTCACAACCTTTCACAATTACCACCCTTAGGACAAGTCACCATCCCGTTAGAAATAAGGAATATTGAGAAAGGGGGTGAATCTGTATTCCAACCCTTTTTGCCCAATTATGGATATTAAAAATTAAACTTAAACTTGCATATATCAAAATATACTAAACAACAATAATAAGCAAACCTCAAAAGAAACTCATAACACCATATTTTGTTATAGGGAAACCTTGGCCAAGGGAAAGCTCCGATGGGGATGGTACCCACAAAATGATCCACTAATGAAAAGTACCTTGTGAAAAGTTTTGACCCTATTAGGAGTCTTTGTGCATTTGTCCTTGTTAGACGACTATACCTTGTTATGCTTCAACCCTGTTAGGAATTATATTACAAAATGGGTGAGCTCACTGCTTTTACAATATACAACTTTACAAGTATAAGATATTACCAAAACTGTGACTATGTTGATATCCCAAATATCCGACTAGTCCTTTGTTGTTCCTTGCATCTGCGCATGCATATAAACCTCTTCTCTGCTGATCATCAAAATAATATCTAACCAACGTAAACAAAGTTCACATATATCATTCATATCATAGTATAAGCATTGGCAACTCTAGTCATCCAAAAGATTTACCTTTATACTGTTTTCCTTAATTCCTCTGTTCAGTCAGCCTTGTACATAATCAACACGTTACTAAAAATTTATATTAATATCTGCTAAGTGAGGGTTAACATCTAGGATGTCATCCCTACATTCCTATCTCCTTAATTTGACAAGTCAGAATAATTCCTTAGCCAAAATGACCTGCAGTCTTGTGTGCTTTGTTCCCATGATGTCAAACTTTCAATTGGTTTTCAATCCATATTTTGTGCCAACAGCAAAACTAAAGTAAGCAGCCTTAGATATGTCACATAGGCTCTCCATTTGATCATTTTTTGAAATTGTAGCTTTGTATCTGCTACCAATGAAGTTCGCAGATCAAAACAATACAACTGTGCACTGTTTTCCTGAGTTTCACTTATACAATTTTCTCCATTATGATATACGAATCCACATACTTACCTTAAGCAAACTTAACCTTGCATAATGTTGCCATAAATGACAACATCCAAGAGGAAAGTGGAGAAGATGGTGGAAAGAATGGCCATGGGAGGAATGAGTAACAAGGTGAAGGCAAGGTAGATGAGCAGAACATAGAGCATCGAGGCCATCAAGATATGAATGCAGATCAGAACACATTGCCATCTGTAGGAAATGAAGAGGTATCTTCATTTCCTAGAGAAGGTGACTCTATAGAGTTGATGAAGATACTGCTATTGACCGCATGAAAGAAGAGATATCACAAAAACATTTTCAGAGTCTTACAACTGAGAAGAAATCAGTTGAGAAGGGCAAAGACATTGCCACATCTTCTACACCTATCACAACAATTCAAACATTTTTGGCAAGTAGGAATGTTGAAGAGGACTTTAAGAAATTAACCTTAGAGGATTTAGATGAGAATAGCTTTATGCAAATTTCAGCATTTGCATTTGCCAAGGCAAGGGAGCAATGGCAGAAGAAATCAGTGAGGTAGAAGAAGGTACTTGAAATGGTTCTAGACAGACTACAGAAGACATTGCCTGCACCTTTACAATTAGCAAGGATCAAACTTGGCAGCGAATTTAGAGAAAGTGATAGATGAATTTGATAGTCAATTCACTACACTATTTGAGACAACAAGAGTCAATGCACAACAACAATTTGAGATTTCACAATTTCAAAAGGTGTGTGCAAACATAGAAATGATGTTTTAGTTATTGATGAGTCCATAAAAGATATAAGATATTGTATTGCATAAGGAAAGAAAATGTATATAGCACGCACTTGATCACACCACTATGTTGAAGATGTAACTCAATGCATTAAGGAAGATGAGGCTAAGTTAGAGCAGATAGCTGGTGAGCTAGAGCAACATGATTTTAACATAATCGAAGTAGATAAAAGTTGAGCAAAACATTTGATACTCTTCTTACATTAGAGCATGAAAGGAACAAAGTATTGGCAAGATTCAATCTATTTAGGGACAATTTGACACCAAAATTAGATATGTTGCAAAAACAGTTGGACACATTACTTGAGGCAAAGAAGTCTTATGATAAATTCACCCCTATGGACTTACATGGAGCAGAAATTGCTGCATATGCCATATGTGCAGTAGTACATGTAGTTGAATCTGTTAAGAAGACTTGGGATGTGGAATGTGAAATATTGAGAAGAAATTTCTCAGATTGTACAAGATTTTTGGATTAGAGAGTGGTTTTTGGCACCAAATTTTGATTTGTATATATGTATATATGATACTCACCTTTTCCATTGATGTCAAAGGGGGAGTGAAGGTAGTGAAAAATATATAAGGCATATAAGTTAAAGGGAGCAATAATTATGTACAAAGGGGGAGTATAGAGTATAGATGCAGATGATGATATATAATTTTGCATGACCACAATTTGTTAAGTTTTGAAAATTTTGAAGATCATTTTGGTACTTAGCAATTTTTTTCACAAATGGTGCCATCATGGATGTCATTTATGACAACATTATGCAAGGTTAAGTTCACTAAAGGTAACTATATGGATTGGTATACCATAATGAAAAAAAGTATAAGTGAAACTCAGGAAAACAGTGCACAATCGTATTGTTTTGATTTGTGAGCTTCACTTGTTGATATAGAGCTATAATTTTGAGGAATGATAAAATAGAGAGGCTACATGACATATCTAAGGCCGCTTATGTTAATTTTGTAGTTGACACAAGTTATGGATTGAAAGCTAGTTGACAATTTGACATTGTAGAAATAGAGCACATGGGACAATATGGTCATTTTGGCTAAGGAATTGATTTGACTTTTCAAATCAAGGACTTAGGAATGTAGGGACAATGTCCTAGATGTTAATCCTCATTGAGCATATATTAAAATAAAGTTTTTGTAATGTATTGATTATGTACAAGGTGGATTGAACATAGGAGTTAAGGAAAACAGTATAAAAGTAGATCTTTTGGATGAGCGAAGTTGCCAATGCTTATGCTATGATATGATTGATATGTGTAAGCTTTGTTTGTGTTAGTTAGATGGTATTTTGATGATCAAAGAAAAGTTTTATATGCATATGCAAACGCAAGGGACACCAACAGACTAATCAAATATTTGGGATATTAACATAGTCACAGTTTTGGTAATATTTTATATTACTTGCAAAGTTGTATAATATAAAAGCAATGAGCTCAGCCATTTTGTAATACAACTCCTAAGAGTGTTGAGGCCTCTATCAAGGTCTAGTCCTCTAACAAGGATAGATACATTATATGTATGTAATAGACCCCTAACAGGGTCAAAACCTTTCACAAGGTTCTTTTGATTAGTGGATCATTTAGTGGATACCATCCCCATTGAGGGTTTCCCTTGGCTAGGGTTTCCCTAGTTAACAAAATATGGTGTTATGAGTTTCTTTATGGTTTTCTCATTATTGTTTTTTAGTGCATTTATATATGCAAGTTCAAGGTTAATTTATGATCTCTATAATTGGTCAAAAGTGTTGGAATAATGATTCCCTCGCTAGTATTCCCTATTTCTAACAAATCCTTCATAACTTTAGCCTTTAGAATGAGTCGCTTCCTCATTTTCTTCTTCGGTAATTCTTTCTTGTTTTACACCTTAAAACTATTTCTTCTCTTTACACTTCTTGTTTAGGTCTGCATATAACTTCCTTCTCAATTCACATCAGCATATTCTTCTATGTTTGCATAAACATTTCTTTTATATCTCCATATATTCCTCTTTTGTATTTGCATATACTCTTCTTACAATTATGTTATAAGTTCTTCAACCCATTTTTTTTTATCTTTCCTTTTATCCTCTCATTCTCAAATCTGCAAATGTAAGTCTGATATGAAGTCTTCATTCCTTTCAAATGCGCTCTTTAGCTTCTTAATATATCTTCCCAGGAGTGGTGTCTCTTTCACTTTCATAAAAGCTCCATTACCAATCTTAGATTGTTGTTCTTTATTTCTAATTCAGGTTTATTTCAGACTTCTTTGCTAATTTCCATCGGTTATTCAATATTTCATTTTCCAATTTGCCTTGCCCCATCCATGTCCCTTTCAAATGAACTCTTCATCCTTTTTATCTTATGTTGAGGGAGCCACTACTCTTCGTTGCACGTGTCTTGACCTTTCATTAAACTTGATTAACTTGTAATTATATATATTTTATTTTATTATTACTTATTTATCAATTTTTATGATTTAATTTTATTATCTCTTATTAAATTCTATTTTAGAAAGGGGACACTACAGTCTACCTTGCCCAAGTTTGCTTGTCCTCAAGTAATGTGGATTTTTACCTTATCTTTTTAGTGAAGGTCTCTAAACTAACCCATATTGATTTGTCATCCTCATATCCTCTATTACCATTTGCTACACAACTCTAGTATTAACTCAAGGCTTATATCTCTATCTTTAATTCAAGTGTAAGCTATTTACAGCCAAGTGTTGGAAATATAAGGTAGGCAAGGTTGCTGAGAGGGGAGGGGTGAATTAGGAACCAATAAAACTTTATCTTACTTCACCAATTAATCCTTCATATAATATTCTGATCTAATTGCATGCATGAAATAATAAAGGATCTAAAACATTCATAACATTTTGACTCAAGATATGCTGACTCAAAAACCTTCCAATTCGAAAGAAAAACTAGGGTGGGGATGATACCCACAAGCTTTAGTACTGTAGTTTGAAGTTAACCTGTTAAGGCTTACAATTGACCACTTCTGGTGATCTGTTCTGTTAGGAGCAATAAGGACTGTGAGGTCCACCTTATTAAAGGCTTTACAAACATACAATGAAGTATGCACTCGGTCAGGAGATTTAGCAAATGTTAAGTCTATCCTGATAAAGGATTTGACTGATGCATCTGTTAGGATTAACCGGTAGCTAATTTCTGATTTGCAACTCTGATTTGCTGGTTGAGATTCCTTGTATTGTAATGATCACTTGACTATGATGGATAAATCTCTGATGTCCCTTATACTGCTTGTAGCCTTCTCTAATTCACACTCCTGCTCATTATATCTCTTCACATATATATTTAGATATGATATAATGCATTACATGTATATCAATCCAAATCATAACTTACTAGATTCGGCTACAATACAATGTCATCATAATTGACAAAGTTGGCCCAACTACTGTAACTCGGGTTCTGAAGACAAACTCGGTGATGTTCCGATACACGGCAAGCACTGTCAATGCTCGACAAACTCTAGCACTCAGTTGAACTTGAAGCTCAGTCCATACTAATCACTTCCAAGTAACTTGAACTCGATCAGTACTGTGTGACTCAGTGAACACTAAGAAACTCGGTAGTTGCTGAATCACTCAGTTGACACCGCATTACTCGGTCAACACTAGATTCACATTGTTAACACTGCGAGCTCGGTAGACATAGTATAACTTGGTTAACATACCGTAGCTCAGTTAAAACTACGATCTTCTTCACTTCCATTGAATAGCTCAGTAGCCTCTGCTACGCTCGGTTTGCATTGTACATTGTTTATGAAGTTTGGTAAACACTGTGAACTGACTTCTTGGCTTGAGAGTATCTTACACACATGGTTAACATTGCAAACTAAATGATATGCTTAGTAGCAACTGTAGAGCTCAGTAGAAATGTAACCATTTGACTAAGTGTTGAGTCATCGATAGACAAATTGACCTTAATGTCAACACCAAGAACTAGAAAATTTCTTGATTGTAGTTTTCAAACACATTTTCTCATTAATTGTAATTGTACGAAACTATTATGTTTGGTCTTATAGTTTTTACACTTTCATGGATATTTCTTCGAGTGAGCTTTCCATATCCTAAGATGAGAATTATAAGCATGATACACATCTATGGTCTTTTAAATGTTCTTCGTTGAAAATTTGTAGGGACGGTTAATTGAACTGTCTTGTTGCCTATGTTGATTTTGTGATTGTTTTTGTTTGCACACTCATTTTATTGAGATAAAATTCTAATTAAATTGCAAATGATTATTATTTTCAACACGTTTCCTTTCATGTTTTATGACAATTTATAGGCAACTTAATTGAGAAATCCTAATGTTGTTTTTATTATGAAGTAATTTGTAAATTACTTACTTGATATTAACAGAGACTGAGAGGTCAATATATACAAAAGAATGAAACGATGTTTCCTTAGGAAACAATTGTAAATAATAGAAACTTTGTATTCTAGTTGGAAGAAAACAAACAGTTGTCTCCAACCTAACTAAATATTAGAAACATTCCAATATTTACAATAAATTACAAATAGAACCATTAACTAATAATAGACACTATTTATTATTGTAATACCCTCCCTAAATGGTTAATCTATCCACAACACCAAGTTGTCCTCTGAATTTTACAAACTTATCAAGACCAAGAGGCTTGGTGAGAATGTCTGTAGTTTGATCTGTTGTAGGAACATACTACAAGTCTATTGTCTCATCTTCAACTAGCCATTGTATGTAGTGACAGTAAACATCCACATGCTTGGTTCGTTCATAAAAGACTGGATTCCATGCTAATTTGATAATGCCGTCGTTATCAACAAAGTGGTCAGTTCTGTTGGTGACATTTGCATATTCCCAATCATCCGACAAAGCCAAACAACTTCACAACTTGCCTTAACTGCCCCTCTGTATTCTGTCAGCCGACTGGATGGTTTCGACGGTGTTTCTGTAGTCGACAGAATGATGGTCGTCGGTGTTTTATATTCTGTAGCCGACGGGGTGATGTCCGGTGGTGTTTTGTATTCTGTAGCCGACGGGGTGATGTTCGGCGGTGTTTCTGTATTCTGTAGCCGACGTCGTCGGTAAATAGTTTGTAGCGGATAGAATATTTGCGGCCGACGGACTCCTTCGGGAAGGTTCGGCGGTAGTATTTATATCCCGTTTGGGATCATTGTAAAGCATCATTCACTTACTATTGCGAATATTATTCTGCTATTCATGGTTATTGTCTGTATGCGTTGATTTCTTTACTAGTATGAAAAACATTTGGTGCCGTTGCCTTATGAATCTGGAAGGTGGGAGGAATGAAGATTAATGCCAAATCAGCTTAACAAAGATCGGAATAAGGCAAAGGGAAAAGATGGAATCCGTACTGCGCAGGAGAATTTAATTCTGGCACAGCAAGCCGAACGCCGACGAAGATTTCAGAAGATTGCCGTCGGAAACCGAAGTGCGGAGGAATTGTTGGAGGAGACTCGACAGCGGGTGGAATTGGTGGAAGAAGCACGGGAGGAGTTTTTGAATTTGTGTTCGCCGAGGGAAGAAAATTTCGACGGAAGAGCATCAACTCGCACAGCTCGCAGTGTTGACGGAGCACGAGCGTGGAGTGACCTTTTCGTCTAGGATAGACTTCCGCGGGAAACAATTTCGGAGGATCCTTCTTCTTCACCAAGGTTCGCAGCTGTCGACACCTCCAGTGTGGGAGTGCAGACCGCTGGTGCAGGAGTTCAGATCGCCGGTGTAGGAGTTCAGACTGCCGGTGTGGGAGTGCCGACCGCCAGTGTAGGAGTGCAGACCTCCAGTGTTATGGCGGGACCCAAAGAAAAGATGTCGAAATTTGAAGGTGATGGTATAGCCGACCCCATCCGACATTGTAAGACGTGAGACGATCTGGCGCGAAAATGGAATCACAGATGCTGACGAATGGGTCAGGCAATTTTCGGCAACCCTACGGGGTGTCGCGATTGATTGGTTTTTGGATATGGATCCGCAAAAGCTGGATACATGGGATAAGATTAAAAAGGAGTTATTGGCGGAGTTTAAACTCTTGCGGGATGATAATGAAATCGTACCGTAAATTTTCAATACCAAGCAGGGGAAGCACGAAACTGTCCGTGTCTATGCCAGGAGATTAAAAGACTTAATAAACAAAATGGAAAGCAAGCCGGTGGGTGGATTGCAGAAAAGGTGGTTTGTGGACCGCCTACGCTCACAGTTGCAGAGGAAAATGAAAATTGTACCACCGTCGTCACAGAGCACTGGACCTTGAAAGTGAATAGAAGACAAAGAAGAAGAAAACTAGCTCCTCTGATTCTGATGACGACGAGCCTGCCGAAGATGATAGCAGCGACAATGAAGGCAGCAACAAGAAGGTTTGTGCCCTACAGAAGGATATGGTTCGCATGATGAAGGAATTTAAAAACATGCAGAAGGAGCCAAAAGGCAGTGAGCTGTGGTGCACGAAGTGTAAGATAGATGGGCATACTAAAGGATCGTGTCCAAAGAACCAATTCTGTGACATTTGTCAGATCATGGGCCATTCGACAAAAGACTGCCCCTTTAACATGAAAACAAGAGGATCTCCGCAGGTGTTTCTCACACAGGAGGCTTCCCCGTCGGGTAGTAGCGGAAACACGAATACCGCCGGTGCTACATCCGGAGGGTACAGGAATAATAACAGAGGGCAAAATAACAACAATGCAAACAATAACAATAATAATGGGAGCCGAAGTCGAACTCAGTATGATAGAAATGGACGGCCGATCGTTCAATGCCGAGCGTGTAATTTGTGGGGTCATTTTGCGCGAGATTGTACAGCGGCAAACACACCGAAATTATTATGCAGATGGTGCGGACTCAGCAATCACAAAGATTCCATGTGTCCAAAGTCTGGAGTAAACTTAATCACTGTTGGCACGGATGTAGAGGAGGTTCTGGCAATTACATGGAGGCAAGCGGAGGAAAAGAGGAAATTGGGGGAAGCGCAGGCGGAAATTGCAAAAGCATCATCGGCGGGGACATTTCAGTTGAAGGACATCACCGACACCTTGGCAAGGAACTTCGCAGAACAAAACATTGTATGGTAGATCTTACAAACGAAGATACCGATCAAGATAAGTGACCTTCTCACAATGCCCCAGTTACGGACGACCATTCTAAATCATACACCGTTTCTGAAAGCACCGGAGGACACAGGAAGGGACAGTAGGGAAGTGACGACAACAGACCCAATGCTGCTGGCACTCTCCTTCGGACGGCATAATGTAGAGCCACACCACCCTTACCCACTCACAATCAAGAAAGCAACAATATGAAGACAAAGAAAATAAAATGCTTCCCAAAGAACTCTTTTATTATACTTGAAAATCTAATTACAACAACATTTTTGCAAGATCTCGCAAGATCCAATCCAAACCCAAGCTAGTCCAGATCCACACTCTGGTAGAAACCTCTGAGATCTCAACTTGTGCTCGCAAGCCACCAAGCAACCTCCTTTTTTCTAAACCGCAATCACTAGCTCTTCTCCAATTTTATCCAAGATCCAAGTGTAAACTGCCTCACATTCGGCGCTCTGTCTACACACTCACAAGTCCACCATAATCCTGTTGTAAACTGCCTCACATTCGGCGCTCTGTTCACAGACTCAGGAAAACTCACTCTTCACTTCCTCCTTCTCTTTCACACCTTAAAGCCTTCACCTTCCCAAGCTTCCACTTCTTGAGCTTCTCCTTCTCAAGGTACTCCTTGAGCTTCTACTCCTCAAGCTTCCAATTCTCAAGCTTTTCCTTGAGCTTCCACTCCTCAAGCTTCTCCAAGCTTTCACCTTCTTCTCGAGCTTCTCCCTTGAGCTTGATTACAAATGATAATAAGCCTTGCTTAAATAGGCACTTCTAACTCAAGACATTACAAACACAACCAATGTGGGATAAAAGGTAAATACAACTATCTTTAAATAAATATTAAATTCTCACCCAAATACAACTAAGCACCCA
Organism: Cupressus sempervirens; assembly: GCA_028749045.1. Taxonomy (NCBI): domain Eukaryota; kingdom Viridiplantae; phylum Streptophyta; class Pinopsida; order Cupressales; family Cupressaceae; genus Cupressus; species Cupressus sempervirens. The sequence continues at coordinate 747,723,140 of CM053785.1, forward strand.
ACAAATATTAAATACATGATTTATCCAAAACCTTCTAGAATTTCCACCTACACACCTCGATTAATGGAATGACAACTATTTTTCTTATTTTTCTATTTTATGCCACCTATGCACCTCGAAAATAAAAATCCTCTTTTCCTTTCTTTTCTCCTTTTTATTTTTAAAATTATTTCTCCTCTAATTTTCGTCACTTTCTCTCTCCTCCACAACAATTTTTTTTTTTTTTTTTTTTCAATTTTTTTTTCCATGCAAGATGCTCCTGCATCACGGCATCCGGCGGTCGTCGAGATGGGGATTTTGGGAAATGTTTTGACAGAAACAATTGTCGACGGAGGGTCCGGCGTGAACGTGTTGCCGGAGGATACTTGGAAGAAGTTGGGAAAGCCGACATTGTGGCCACCTGCATTTCAGTTGCTCACGGCAGACCAACATGGAATCAAACCGTTGGGAATTCTGAAAGCGCAACTAGTAACAATTGGTACGCAACCATTTTTATTGGATTTTGTGGTCATTCCATTAAAAAGAAAAGGATATGATGCTATTCTGGGATGGGATTGGTTGGTGCAAGCAAAAGTAAAACATGATTGGAAACGAAATACCCTATTGATGGAGCGCGGAGGCAAAAGATTCATAATTGATCTGCACACGTAAATGGTTGGCGAGGAGGCAGCATCGTCAGATTCTGACAGTGAAGGCGAGAGTGATGACGTAGGAAAGAAGAGAATGGAACCAGACGAAGGAGTATTGAGACTTGACGGAGGATTGAATGACGACGACCTGGACTCGGTGAATGGCCTTTACCACTGGCAGATAGAAGACTACGAACTCTTTCCGAGTTGCAATATGTTAACGGTCGACGAATGTGACAAAACACAGGAAAATGAATGTCCGGAGGAATGCAGGGAAGCAGAAGAAGGAAAAGCTGCGATGGCTGAAGCTGAGGGGAAGAACATACAGTTTGAACACAGAAAAACGAAAGATTTCACTGTCCGATACATGGTGAATAGATCGCGCGGAAAGAAAAGGTTACACCGCAGCAAAAAATTGGTGGAAGGGCACCGACAACAAGGAAATAATCCAGTTGCGCGACGACCACAGGCACAGTGGGCGACGGAGGTGGCACAGAACAAACGTAAGGCATACGACGGTTAGAATGAACTCAAAGTGGAAAAGTTTAAGGGCAGATGGGTTGGACCATATCAGATTCGGAAGGTCGGCAACAATGGAGCGATCAACTTATCAACTTTGGATGGGCAGAAGATACCTCCGGCAGTCAACAGATCCAAATTCAAAATATATGGTGCCAGGAAGACTCTGTCGCTGTGGAAAAGTTTAAGGGCAGATGGGTTGGACCATATCAGATTCGGAAGGTCGGCAACAATGGAGCGATCAGCTTATCAACTTTGGATGGGTAGAAGATACCTCCGACAGTCAACAGATCCAAATTCAAAATATATGGTGCCAGGAAGACTCCGTCCCTATCACAGGATGGCCAGCTGACTCTGTCGTCGTTGCAGAATGGCGACGCTTGGAGGCAAAATGGAGGTACCTCTGTTATTTGACTTCTTTTAAAAAAAAAAAAAAAAGCGGGCCCCGCGGATAGAAAGGCTTGTGGACTGAAAAGTCCTGCGGGCAATCGCCTGTCTGCAGGCAGAGAAAGTCCTGCGGACAACTGCCTGTCCGCGGGCATAGAAGCGGAGGTCCTCGCGGACAATCTGTCAGCGGGCGTAAAATTTTTTTTAACACTTTCTTGCCGAAGAAAGCCCGCGGGCTTTAAATCAGTCTACACCGGTAAAGGAATGGTCCGCGGGCATAAAATAAAAGCCCCGCTCAAAAAGAAACATAACGTCCTCTGTCAAAGACTTAGCAAACTCCTCCGGCCAGCAGACTTCTCCGCGGGAATACAAGGCTTCCATTTTTTTTTTTTTTTTCCGCCCGCGGGCTCTAATATGTAGCAGATGCAAACCTTTTGGAGGACGGAGAAGTAATAGAACAAGGTCCATCAGGAGCAAGCTGTTTTTCGTAGACGTGTTCTTGGGTTTTCTCTGTGCTTCAGTTGAACAACGTAATTGGCATTGGCTTACGGGGGAAGGCTGTTCTCATTTTTCGGGCAGTTGGCCATCATTCTTTTGCCGATTGGCGGTTCTCAATTTGTGCGCTCGGCAGTTTCCATCTAGAGAATTAGGATTTCCGCCAAGAGTTTCGAGAGGTACACTAATTTCGTCAAGAAGGAGAAATTGCTAAAAAAAAACGATGACAGAATCAAGTTGTTCAGAATGAGTGACAGATGATGCCAAAGGGAAGGGGACGCATCTGTGGTTGCCAGAAAGAGTGCAGAATTGGCAGATAATGATAGAAATGGTGTGTTCCGTGCATTTCTGTGTGGGTTGAGAAGTGTTAATTTGGTCTTGGCGGCGAGGGGCGCTGCCCCTCGACCCCGCCGGGGGTGTTGCCCCCTGGACCCCTAGTCGTTGTGGATATCAATCGTGGGAGTCTGACCAGTTGAGAAGAGTTGAAGTTGCTGCAGGCATGGACTTTCTGTGTACCAGAGGCAGTGGGAGCAGGTGTTGGTTGTGAGGCTGTCTTGGTGGATGCGTAGAAAGTTTGGGAGGAAGTGGGAGTCTGACCAGTTGAGAAGAGTTGAAGTTGCTGCAAGCATGGACTTTCTGTGTACCAGAGGCAATGGGAGCAGGTGTTGGCTATGAGGCTGTCTTGGTGGATGCGTAGAATGTTCGGGAGGAGCTGATCATCCAGTTGGAGGCAGTTCAACGACACTTGGCTCAGGGTACCAAGGAATTGAAAATAGAGAAAGCAGCACAGGTGGCTATCAAGGTCAGCTTGAGGAGACAGTATTGTGTTAGCAGAGGCTCCAGATGTAACGGGATGAATGTGGAAGTGATGTGACAGAAGCAGATTTTTCTTGTTGTAGTCACTTTGTTAATGTATTTTGTTTGTTAATTTGTCTCAGATATTTTGTTAGTCGTCAGGAGACGACTTTTCTTTTTGGGGGAGATGGTGTTAGCCGACTGGATGGTTCCGACGGTTTTTCTGTAGTCGACGGAATGATGGTCGTCGGTGTTTTATATTCTGTAGCCGACGGGGTGATGTCCGGCGGTGTTTTGTATTCTGTAGCCGACGGGGTGATGTCCGACGGTGTTTCTGTATTCTGTAGTCGACGTCGTCGGTAAATAGTTTGTAGCGGATAGAATATTTGTGGGCGACGGACTCCTTCGGGAAAGTTCGGTGGTAGTATTTATATCCGATCTGGGATCATTGTAAAGCATCATTCACTTACTATTGCGAATATTATTCTGCTATTCATGGTTATTGTCTGTATGCGTTGATTTCTTTACTAGTACGACAAGCATATTCAGCCTTGGTGGAGGAAAGAGAAACTGCCTATTGCTTCTTATTGGTCCATGTGACGGCATCGGATCCCAAACTGAACACATCTAGAAGTTGACTTTTTATCGTCAACAGAGCCTGCCCAACCTAAATCTGTGAACCCACTAAGTCTAGGATTAGAACTTCGAGAGTAAAAAAGTCCATAATCTGAAGTGCCCTTCATATAACAAAGCACACACTTTGCTGCCATCCAATGATCAGCCTTGGGAGCTATCATAAAGCGTGAGATGTGGTTGATTGCAAAGCTAATATCAAGCCTAGTAGCGGAGAGGTAGATGAGGTTGCCTACTAGTTGCCTATATGTACTATTATCAACGAGAGGAGAATTAGACTTGGTGGATAACTTGAGACCTTTCTCCATGGGTGTAGATGTAGGCTTGCAATCTTGCATATGGAATTTTTCTAACAGAGCCTTGGCATATTTGGACTGAGAGATGAATTTACCAGAGGACTGTTGCAAAACCTCAACACCTAGGCAATAATGCATGAGCCCAAGGTCAGTCATATCAAAAGACTAGCATAACTTCTGTTTGATTCCCTGAATCAAAGATTCCAAACTACTAATGATGATCAAATCATCAACATGAATAACCAAAAGGATGATGTCACTGTCCGTAGTCTTGATGTACAAATTTGAGTCTGAAGAACTCCTCTGGAAGCTTTGATCACTGAGGTACTTATCAATTTTCATGTACCATTTCCAAGGGGCTTGCTTTAAGCCATAGAGAGCTTTCACTAATTTGAGAACCTGATGTTCTTTACCGCCAATCTTGAAACCAGGAGGTTGCATCATGTAGACCTCTTCTTGGAGATCACCATTTAGGAAAGCACTCTGATGTCCATTTGATTGATCTTCTAGCCAAATTGTGCTACCATGACTAGGAATAATTTGATTGTGTTGATCTTTGTGGTAAGAGCAAAGGTCTCCTCATAGTCAATGCCTCGATGCGAGAAAAGCCCTTCGCAACTAAATGAGCTTTGTACTTATCCAAAGTACTATCAGATTTGTATTTGATTTTGTAAGCCCATTTGTAGTCAATGGGTTTCTTCCCTGGTGGAAGATTAGAAAGGACCTAGGTGTTATGTAATGTTCCGACCTCCAAACGATGTTAACACAATGGCATAGGTGCAGAACAGGGCCCGTACAATGTTCAAATTTGGGTGCAAGAAATCTGTTCAGGGACCACTTAAAGGCCGTACGTTTGCCCAAGAGACCATACGGACACCAACTTTACAGTGGGAAATATTACCAAGTCATACAGTGGATTGACTGGCTCGTACGGTGTTGGAAGGATGACACACCATACGTGGAGCTTGGATGCCGTACAGAGATACTAGATGGTCATATGATCAGTAAGAAAGGAATGTCGTATGGTGGAGGGAGGAATTAACCGTACGGATAGACACCGAACGGTGGGTGTGGAGGGAGTGCCTTGGTGTACGGTAGTGCAAGCAAGGATGTCGTACAGTGATGGTACAAGCCGTATGGTATATGAAGGTGAATTATGATACCGACAGGAATATCAAGGAAGCCGTACAGTGATACAGAGCATGAAGGTATAAGCCGTACGAATATGGAGATGGCTGTACGGTGGAAAATACTGAGCACCAACGCACAAGAACACAAGATGTGTGATGGACGATGAAGGAGGAAGATGTAGCAATAACCGTATGGTGAGGGGATGAATTAGAGTGAATATGCAAGAATCCATACAGAACAAGAATACAAGTTAACTGATATTGCTCATAAATACTATATTATTTGTATATGCAAAGTCCACACATTTTCCACAGGAACAACTGTTCAATTAAGTTCACAATTTGTGAGGTACAGACCGACGAACACCAACAGAATAGGGTGAGGGTTGAATCCCACCGAAACCGTGCAGGCCAAATAGGGAAGGTCTTTCACTTCTGAAATAGCGATCAATGCCGAACTCCAGTTGGAATCCGCAGTACAGAGAAAATGAATCCAAAAGCATACCTATCGACTACTACGAGCCGTGCTTAAATACCCATCGGAAAAAGCTTTCCGAGGGTGTACAAAAATTAGCCAACGGCGACACACTCTACTATGAGAAAAATTAAATTTGGGTCCGAGTTAAATTAAACAATCGGCCCGTTACACACAAATAATTAAATACATTTATTTCTGTTCGAGAACATTACAGCCCTCCCGTCCCGAAATTTGCTTGTCCTCAAGAAAATGCAGTGTCGGATGTTGAAGGATGTGTTCGCCTTCCCACGTTGCATCGTCCAGCGATAGATGTCGCCAACGTACTAGGTATTCTCTCACCGTTTGGTTACGCAAGACTTTTTCGCGTACTTCGAGAATCTTAGCAGGTTCCAAGATGAGTTTCCTCTCCTCATTGAGTGGTGGAAGATCTGTAGTGACGGAGATGTTTTGCTCGATAGCCTTCTTCAGACAAGAAACATGGAAGACATTATGAATGCGACTACCTTCGGGAAGCTCCAGTTTGTACGCTACCTCACCAATGCGACGGATCACGTGGTAGGGACCATAAAATCGGGGCTTTAGTTTCTCCTTCCTTGTTCCTTTCAGTGAGGACTGTCGATAAGGCTGTAGTCGGAGATAGACCAAATCCCCCACTTCAAAACTCCTCTCTAATCGATGTTTGTCGGCATATACCTTTTGTCGGTTTTGTGCCTGCTGCAGGTTTTCTTTCAAACTTTTCAGAATGTCCTGTCCTTCTTGAAGCCAATCCTTCGCCTTTGGAGCGCGATTGTCGCTCAACACTGTATCGAGGAAGGAGAGTGGTTCGTGCCCGTATAGAGCCTTGAACGACGTCATTCCGATCAACATGTGATAAGTGGTATTGTAGCAGTATTCTCTGAGGTAGATCCATTTCACCCACGTGCGTTGTTGTGCCAAGACGTAGTTCCGTAGATAACCTTCGAGCCATTTGTTCACAATTTTAGTTTGGCCATCTGTTTGGGGGTGGTAACTTGTGCTCAGTGATAGTTCAGTTCCTGCCATCCGAAACAGTTCTGTCTAGAAGATACTGATGAAGCATCTATCCCAGTCGTTGACGATATTTCGGGGTAACTCGTATAGGTTGTGCAGCCTAAAGGTCCGAAGGGATGGCGAAGAAGTGAGCGTACTTTGTCAATCGGTCAACTACCATGAAGATGCAATCCCTTCCGTTCACCTTGGAAAGACCTATTATGAAATCCATTGATATACTTTCCCACTTATGTTCAAGAATCCGCAGAGGCTGTAGCAGTCCAGCAGGAAGAGTGTGTTCGGATTTGTTTTGTTGGCAAACAGTACATGCTCTGACATGCTGCAATACATCCCCTTTCAATCCCTTCCATGAGAACCTCTCCCGCAAACTTCTGTAAGTTTTTAGGAAGTCGGGATGACCAGCTAGAGCGAAGTCGTGCACGTGCTTCAGGATCTTTTTCTTCAACTTTGATTCAGGCACTAGGTAGATCCGATCCTTATAATAAATGATATCATTCACCACCTTATAACGATCACCGTGGATGTGACCATCCATTATCTCACAAGCAAAAGTATTCTTGGAATATTCCACCAGCAATTGTGCCTTCCAGTCGGCTGAGATCTGCTCTAGTGAGCAGATGGTGGGTCTTCGAGACAAGGCATTTGCAACAACATTGTTTTTCCCCTTTACATATTCAATATCAAAATCAAAAGATTGAACCGTGCTTACCCATTTTTGTTGCCGTTCGTTCAGATCTCGCTGCTCCAAGAAATATTTCAGACTGTTGTGATCCGTACGGACACCAAACTTGGCACCAACTAGGTATTGCCAAAACTTGGTCAGTGCGTGAACAATGGCCAACATTTCCTTATCATAGATGGAATACAAGCGCTCGACTGGTGTAAGCTTCCTACTTGCATAGGCGATGGGGTGTCTGTCCTGCATCAAAACTGCTCCAATGCCTTCCCCTGACGCGTCGCATTCCAAAATGAATGGTCGGGTGAAGTCGGGCAATGCCAACACCGGACAAGTGCTCATGGCCTCTTTTAACCTATCAAATGTGAGTTGCGCTTCTTCATTCCACTGGAAAGCCCCTTTCTTCGTCAGATCTATTAAAGGTGCACTGAGTTGAGAAAAACCCTTGACAAATCTCCTGTAGTAGCTGCATAATCCGAAGAACCCTCGCAGATCCGTGAGTGATTTTGGAGGAGGCCAATCAAGGATAGCCTGGATCTTCTCCTGATGCACTTGAACCCCATATTGACTGACAACATGCCCCAAGTACAATATCTCTGTCATTCTGAACTCACATTTGGATTGTTTGGCGAACAGGGATTGTTCTTTCATGATACTTAGAACCTCGTTCAAATGTTTCAGGTGCTCCTCCCACGTCCTGCTATAAATGAGAAGATCATCAAAGAACACCAACAAATACTTATGCAATTGCTTGTTAAAGATGCGGTTCATGCATGAATGGAATGTAGCAGGTGCATTGGTCAAACCGAATGGCATGACCAAGAACTCATAGTGTCCGTAATGGCAATGGAAGGCCATTTTCTCCACATCCTCTTCCCTCATTCGGATCTGATGGTAACCGGAACGGAGATCTATTTTTGAGAAATAGACTGCACCATATAGTTCATCCAGCAGCTCATCTATCCTTGGAATGGGGAACCTGTTCTTTATTGTCCTCTTGTTTAGTGCGCGATAGGCCACACACATACGCAACATTCCGTCCTTCTTGAGCAACACCACTGATGATGCAAACGAGCTAGAACTGGGACGGATCCATCCCTTATCAAGTAACTCCTAGATTGTCCGTTCGATTTCATCTTTGAACTTCTTTGGGTGGCAGTACGGTGTGGTTATAACAGGTTTTGCTCCTAGTTCCAACTCTATTGTATGTTCAAATCTTCGATGCGGCGGTATGCCAGGAGGAATATCCATGAAAACCCTTTCATGCTTACTTAAAACATCTTGAAGCTCTTTATCCTGTGGAGGTGTTCAGTGCCCCTTAATAGGTTTTGCCGAGATGAAACATTGTGCAACCTATGCAACATCATCATGCCGTAGGATTGCCTCCATCCGATGCACAGACACTTCCTTCGGTCCTTCATTTGCCATCCCTCAGAGGACCACCTTCTTCCCATCAGCCACGAAAGTGAAGTCCATTCGCTTGAAACTCTGAGTGTATTCATCAAGCGTCTCCATCCACTGTATGCCGAGGATGACCTCCATGTCGGCCAGATCCACTATGAAAAAGTCCTCTATCACCGTGTGATTTGCCATCGTGATGCTCAACTGAGGAACTAGGTGCGTGCAAGGCAGGAAAGTCCCTCTGACAACTTTGACCTGAAAGCCCACGTGTGCTTCCATCGGAATATTTCTTCGCTGTACTAAAGATGAATTTATGAAATTCAATGTAGCTCCGCTATCCAGCATCACTGTGATCCTTTGTCCCTGAAGGGTACCTCGCACACGAAAAATCGTGCACCTCGAACTGCCAGCCAAGGCAATGGATCCTCCATGTTTTATTAAAGCGGCAATCCTCTCTGTATGGTTGAAGTTGGCCATGTCAATGTCACCGCTAGGTTGGATGTCTTCCACTGGCGTTTCCTCTCGATCCTGCTCATCTTCTTCATTGGACATCACTTCGATGTAATGAATTTTCCCTTTCCCGAGACATCAGTGGCCAGGTTCCCAAGGCCCCTTGCAATTAAAACATAACTTCGGAGTTCTTGTCAGGATGCTTCATCCAGTGATGGCTTCTTGGGCGAAGGTTTGTCCCTCGGGAACGTTGGCGGTTTCAGATGTGAATGAATCTGAGAGGATGAGGATGATGCTGACGACGACGCCATGCTTCGTGCCTTACTGATTGCTTCCATCAAGGTTGACGGGTTGAATCCTTTCACCCAACCTTTCAGTGGTTCTGCCAGTCCATCCATAAAGAGAACGACCCGCCTTCGTTTAGAGATGTCTGTCACCAACATAGAAAGCCTTTGAAACTCTGCGATGAACTGATCTACTGATCCCGTTTGCCTCAGCTGTGCCAGATCTTTGAAATTGAGCTCGGGGTCTTTTCCATCAAATCGTTCAATTAGTCTCTCCTTGAACTCAGCATAAGTCTGTATTTGATCATGCCCAAGAGTGATAGTGCTGTGGTGCCACCATTCGTGTGCAACGCCCTCCAAGTGTAACGTGGCAAATTTAATCGCTTCTTCTTCGGGCATAGGATTTAGCTGGAAGTAGGTGTCGGCTTTCATTACCCATGCCTGCGTTGAAATAGAGCCTGAACTGTCAAATGGAGACAGGTTCACCTTACTCAATTTTCTCCTTAGGTCATCCTTAAAATATCCTCCTCTGTTTCCACCTCCTGCGTATCTCATTCTTAGATCTGCGTAATCCTTGTAGGAGATGTCTTCTTCAAGATTTGCATTCCGCCAATCCTCCCGTATTTCCTCGAAGGTTGGAAGTCTCTCTCCATGATGTGTCTCAGTCGGTGGTGGGAAAGTTGGCATGGATGGTTGAGAGTGTGTAGTGTGAGGGTGTGATCTGCCTGCCACTGAATCTACGCTATGTCCATTCAGTTCTCCAGAAATTTTGTTTTTCGCCAACTTTTTGAGAGTTTCTTCCATAAGCCGCTGAGTATCAGTGATCTGTGCTTGTTTTCGCGCAAGACCCCTTACAAGTGCAATGAGTTCGGCACCTATCGGTTCTTGTTCCCATTCCTGTTCTTCAGCCATTCGATCAACAGAATGTGTCCTTCTCTTCTGGCTATAAACTCGCATTCACCGATCCCAGGGTGGCAGGATCAATTGCTTTGATACCATTGTAATGTTCTGACCTCCAAACGATGTTAACAGAATGGCATAGGTGCAGAACAGGGCCCGTACAATGTTCAAATTTGGGTGCGGAAAATCTGTTCAGGGACCATTGAAAGGCCGTACGTTTGTCCAAGAGACTGTACGGACACCAACTTTACAGTGGGAAATATTACCAAGTCATAGAGTGGATTGACTGGCTCGTACAGTGTTGGAAGGATGACACACCATACGTGGAGCTTGGATGCCGTACAGAGATACTAGATGGTCATACGATCAGTAAGAAAGGAATGTCATATGGTGGAGGGAGGAATTAACTGTACGGATAGACACCGAACGGTGGGTGTGGAGGGAGTGCCTTGGTGTATGGTAGTGCAAGCAAGGATGTTGTATGGTGATGGTACAAGCCGTATGGTATATGAAGGTGAATTATGATACCGACAGGAATATCAAGGAAGTTGTACGGTGACTTATGGATGCTGTACGGTGATACAGAGCATGAAGGTATAAGCCGTACGGATATGGAGATGGCTGTACGGTGGAAAATACTGAGCATCAACGCACAAGAACACAAGATGTGTGATGGACGATGAAGGAGGAAGATGTAGCAATAACCGTATGGTGAGGGGATGAATTAGAGTAAATATGTAAGAATCCGTACAGAACAAGAATACAAGTTAACTGATACTGCTCATAAATACTATATTATTTGTATATGCAAAGTCCACACATTTTCCATAGGAACAACTGTTCAATTAAGTTCACAATTTGTGAGGTACAGACCGACGAACACCAACAGAATAGGGTGAGGGTTGAACCCCATCGAAACCGTGCAGGCCAAATAGGGAAGGTCTTTCACTTCTGAAATGGCGATCAATGCTGAACTCTAGTCAGCCGTGCTTAAATACCCATCGGAAAAAGCTTTCCGAGGGTGTACAAAAATTAGCCGACGGCGACACACTCTACTATGAGAAAAATTAAATTTGGGTTTGAGTTAAATTAAACAATCGGCCCATTACACACAAATAATTAAATACATTTATTTCTATTCAGGGACATTACATGTTATTCTTCAATAGGCTCTAGTGTTTAGATGTCATGGGCTGTTCTCACTCTAGAATTCTTTTAATCTTAGAATATGTTTGAGGTTCAAATGCACTATGAATGTTTGCCATGAGAGGAAAGTTAATGGACTCTGTAGGTTTGCTCTTTTTCTAAGTAGTTCTCCCATCAATGAGCTTATCATCACGAAGATCAGCAAGTGTCTTAGCCCACCACTTAGGCCAGAGAGGAGAATGACCAACATTAGTATTAGGAGATGCTCTATGATCAGGTTCCTCATTAGAAGAATTTGGATCAAACTTAGGTGAAGCATCTACAAATCCGGGTGATCCTACAAGAGAAGCTAGAGGTGTGTGTACAGGGATCGTTGGTAGAACTAGATCTACAGGAGCTACTAGAGCCCTCCCATTAGGTGGACCTAATGAAAGTCTAACTCCCAAATCATGAGCCTTCAGAGGCTAATTTGCTGGATCGGGAATAGGAGAAATAGGCATGAATAGCTCTTGCTACTCATCAAATACTGTATCACGACTATAAAGGAGACAAGATGTCTTAGTGTTGATCAAGCGGTAGGCTTTGTGAAGATTACTGTATCCGGGCAAGCATGATTTTTTGGCTTTTGGCATCCAACTTGGTGCATGACGCATCAGGGATCCAAACAAAAGCAAGGGAACGAAAAACTTTCAAGTGACTGATTTTGGGCTTGTGACCTGACTAGGCCTCTTTTGGAGTCTTACCTTTGACCACCACTGTGGGTGACCGGTTCAAAAGATAAACCGCAGTGTTAACTGCTTCTGCCGAGAACTTTTTCGGAACATGTTTGTGTTCGAGTATGGAACGAGCCATCTTAGTGATTGTTCTGTTTTGACGTTCAACTACACTGTGTTGTTGTGGTGTGTGGGGTGTGGTTAATTGGCATTTGATTCCATGAGTATCCAAGAAGCTAGAGAGTTCATTAGAACAAAATTCCCCCCCCACTGTCTAACCTAAGGGCTCATTTGGTTGTTACAACTAGAGGGGAATAGGCAAATCCAATAGCTTGAATTCGGCAATTCAATGTTTGGTTAGAAAAATGAAAATTAGAATTTAGTAATTCTAATTTTAGCCCAAAATGGGCATGGCAGAATTCCCACTAAATAGGTGGAATAGGAATAACCTCTTCCTCTTCCACTATTTTGTAAACCAAATTTTATATGTGGTTGGGTCCGGCAAATTTTGAGTGGGAAAAAACAGGGTTTGTGAAAGTAAAAATCATTCGTCATGTGCAAAGCCCATCCATTGTATCGTTTTGAGCAGATGTTTTGAGGTAAGCTGCCAAGAAATCTAGCTTACAGGGTTTATTTCATCATTTGTGTGTGCCAGGTACGAGAAGCAGATGAATACCATTTTGTTTTTATTTTTATTTTTGCGTCCAGAAGCTCACCTCTATTTTGTTTTCGTGACCAGAAGAAGATGAATTTCATTTTGGTTTTATTGTTCTGGTTTTGGGTTCTTTTTTGGGTTCATTTCACTTTACAAATGGAAAGGCATCAATGACAGTTAAACCCTAGTTTAGGAAATGGAAATCTCGATTGTCTTAGGCATCTCTGGCACGATCCTAGGCACAATAATAGACAGAACTCTATTGACGCAAGAAGCCAAGATCCTGCTTTAGAGTTCCCTGGTAATGTAAATTTCCTAGTAAATCTGAGATTCACAATCTAGTTATTGGACTAGCAATAAGTAAACCCCATCTTCATCACAAAACCCCACATAACCAATCCTTTCAATTGAATTGGAAAAATATTTCAAGAAAGAAAGCAGAAAACAGATGCACATGGCTTGCCATGAATGACTAGTCGAATAGGAGCAATATTGGTTTGGCTTGACTTGATCATCATTAAATACGGCTGAACCGAGCCAACATACTGCTGAAAGAAGACTCCCCACACACATTATCATTCTCAATTCACTGGCTAAATATACACACAGGCACACTGATAATCTAAATACCAGTGGTTTTAGTGGATGAAAGTGAAAAGACGGTTTTGCTTGCCAGATTCCATGTAATTGTTGTAGCGCGGAGAGAGATTATATTATACTACCATGGACATGGCGGACATGAGATCATTTAAATAAATCTTGTGTCTAGTTTTTAATTAAAACCATGTTGAAAAATCATTTAAATATGACATATTTGTATATTTTTAAAATATTTAAGTTTTGATTGTTAATATTTGAATTTAAACTAAGTTGAAATCTCACGTTAATGCTATAAAAACTATACATTTTAAAATAATAACTTTTGATTTTTTAAAATAATAAACCAAAAAATTTAAAAATCAATTATAAGTAGTTATATAATACATTGAATATAATTTTAAAATAATTTTAAATACTTTCAAAGGTTGTGTTATACATTAACTATAAAGTCAATTTAAAAAAAAATAGGATATTTTCTTTTAAAATAATTAACAAAAAAGTTTAGTTTTTAAAAATAATTTTTGTTATATTTAAAATATAACCAGACCTCAAAAAAATTAAATTATTAAAATTAAAAAAAAAGACTTATTCTAATTCCTATTTTAATTGTTGCAACCAAACACAGAATATACATCTTCTGACTCCTCTTCCAAGACAACCAAACATATTCAAATGATATTCTAGAAGTTATTTAAGAATGCGTGAATTCTAAAAGAGAGTTTATTCTAGCATTGATGAATGCCGCATTTAGCAATTCCTACAACCAAACGGGCCCTAAGAGAAATAATAGATTTCCCAAACTCTTTTTCAACTAAAGGTTTAAATTTCTGAAATATATTATATAGTAAATGCATCTGATTTCTTTCTAAGAAAATATACCCACATTTTTCTACTGAAATCATCAACAAACAATAGAAAATTCTTAGACCCAAGAATAGAAGGAGTGGCCATAGGGCCACAAATATCAGCATGAACAAGCTGAAACACTTGAGAAGCTCGCCATGAATCACCACTGGTGAAAGTTGTGTGATGTAAATCCAGGTAGACAAATTCATATGACAGATTCAGTTTTTCCACATTAACGGGATTGGGTGATTGATCATGCTAGTTGTTTTCTTTCATGGTATTGTTTGTTAAGGTTGTAGCTTTAGTCAGATTGATTCAATTTGAGATACATTATTGTTACTGGTAAATCATTATTTCTTATATATACTTATTCATGTTCTATAATATATATTATAGTGCATGCAGAGGTATATTCATTGGATAGCCCCCCTTTCCCTCTCCTCCTTCTCACCCCCCCCCCCTTGAAAAATATACCTCAATTATATAGAGGGGGGCGATACACACGCTCTACTTATTTGGGATGGGCCCATGCGGTTGGAGATGGGTCGCCGGTGGAACACCATGCCCTGAACCATCTTGTACCAATCAAGATTGGGGACAATTAAACAAATAATAGGGTAATCGCGCATGCAAAGTGAGTATATATTATCTTATAGATGTATTATATATATTGTTAGTTTTGTTAATGTATTATGAATAATTATTAATTAAATGATGATTAAACCATAGACACATGTCTCTTCATGTCTCCTCTCATATTTATATGAGATATGAGATTTAAATTTGCATTTGGAACGCATCAATATGATGGCAATGTTATTACATTTGCAGAAGTGATCCCAGTTACTCAATATGGTATTAGAGTGTAGTTGCAAATGTACAAAAATGTATTCATTATTAAGACGAATGGAATAAACCTGTTAAAGCTATGAATGTTAGATGGATAGGAGAAATTTCTTTTACAAGATAAGAGAAAAGGAACAATGGATCAATAAAATTAATTCCTAATCCATTCAAGCAGATTGACTATGGCTTATCTGATGAAAGCAGATCACTGACAAAAATCAAATCAATAAACATCGTATCAAATTACTACCACATATAGAAACATGTCAGAAGAAGACCACTATTCAATGTGAAGCAAGAATAAGTTACCCAAGAGGATTGATTTGCATGAAGAGCGAGTGATGCGTTGAAGAGTGCGAAGGAGATTTGGTGCTTGACTGACGAAGGTAAGGGAAAGACCGTTCTCTACTGGATGAAGTTTCCACTGCATGGAGCATCTTCCAGCAAGGTTGACAGCAACAAAGATAGTGCTCAATTTTGGACTGACTGGAAACTTCTGAATGGTTAAGGATAACAAATATAGTTGGAGAGTATTTTCATATTCACGTCAATACTTTCAGTATATTGTCATACTCAGGCGCATCTAGACAACAATTAACATCTTCAGTAACAAAGATATAGAAGAAAAATGTTAGTCATAAGCATCGTTGAACTCTGGTGACTCTATGTCAAGCCATATGTTGTCCACTAAACCCGATATTGGCTAGGATGATGTACATATTCACTAGGGTTAACACTCAAATGAAACGAAAGTTATTGTATGAAATATGAATCTCATATTACAGCAAATATGGGTGATAATATTATTATCTATATTACAATTTTGAAAATGCTCTTATCTGTATACATTGAATAAAGACAAAGTTTGAGAGTTGATCCATCCACCTCTGCTAGTTCTTGCTATCTTGTTTGTGACTGGAACATAGGAATGCAACATATGGAATCATAAATAAAAATCATAGCCTATTCTAAAAGGTGTATCAAAAGAAAGCTGCCCATTGAAATAGCGATGCTCTGAGTAGATGCAAATCAAGGAACATCGTTGATGCTTCATTTGTTGGGATTCGGGAATGCCATTGTGCTTCGTTTGTTGCAACACGCAATGATTGCAGGAATTATCAAAGATGGATCTCTTGCCAAGTTTTAAAACCTGTTGCAATGTTAGGGAATGCTCATTCGATGTTTGGGCTTGTTTCCTTAGAACATATATATCATCTGTTAAATATAGACTCAAGCATAAAATAAAATAAAAATAATATGCAATTACTCACCTGCAAGACGTGTGAAGCAATCAAATCTCATCAAATGCAAATGACGGGTTCAAAACCATGTTTTGAAACAATTGTTGATAGATCATCAGCTATGGTTATGCATGGAAAAGTATTTGTTGACAAAGGCTCACAAACTCTTGAGCTAATACATACTTTTTTGTGATAATACCATGATTGATCCAAACTGAATGCATTGCCAATGGTGTGATGAATCTGTGAGTGCTCGTGAAGAATGCAATTGTATTGAGTCATTCAGAAATGAAGATAAAATCAACTTCCACAAAAAATTGTTCCTCCATATTATCAGAACTTGCACTAGATGCAGCGCTTCTATTTCTATTTCACCACCACTTGTGGGAATGCCCCACCCACTATAATTGGTGTCATGCCAATCTGCAACAACCATGTTAACATTAATCTAAAGGTAGATTGGCTTGAAGCACTTCATGCTGATGGAGATGCCTGGTGTCCAAGTAGTTGGAATACGGGAGTGCATATATCAATTTAATTGAGATTATTCTATCCTGGTCAGCATAGAGAAAGGATATTGAAGAAGCTTTGACCAAACTCAGTGATCAACATAGATTATATTGGAACAACCGAAGGAAGGAATAAATGAACAGTAAGATAGGGCTCGATGACTAAAGGAGTGATCAAAAACATATTCAATGAATATGTATGGAGATAAGATAAAAATACATAAATACGTATGTTAATTATCACTGTAATATCAAACAATGATGGAAGCATGAAGACATGTGAAGACAAGGCTCATTGATAAATATGTTAATGCAATAGCTATGCATTTGCATGTGATTTAATTATTCATAATGATTGTGGATGAAGATATAATCATTACTGTGGTCAAGTCAGATCTCTTTATGCAGTAAAGCTGATGATGCTAAGTCTGACAAGCAAGGTTATGCAAACACAAAAGAAACGTTTTAAGAGGGCATGATCTTCTGAGCCTATCAGAGGCAATTCAGAATTATTTGAGACTTAAAGTGCAGCAGATTTAGTGATATATAGGCTTTCATTGAGAATAAAATATACTTCAGAATGGGAAATGAATAGTACTTGTGATGAGAAAAAGGTCCCACACAATGCTGATTTGTTTCAGAATAATCAGGAATTTATTGAGATGATCGTTACCTATCATATTATCATGGTGATAGTGGAAGTTCTATATGACTTTCAATATATTGAACTATCACCCACTATCACTTAAACCATTGAGAGAAGTAGTTCTGGGCTACCCCTCAACATCTGGTTACAGTAATATAAATTGTGTAGGATCATCATTTTATGAATCAACACAAATTAATTATGAAGGAAATTAGCTGAAAAATAATTATGGGAGGTGCCCTAACTCTAACATCTTAACTCTTGATAGTGACTGAAAACTCTACAATATAAGAATGAGGGGGAACTTTACATGTGGGGGGAATAATAGTCAATGCTCCATTCCCACTTGAATCTTCTTTAGAGGGGATATGTTACATTATCAATAATCTAAGAAGGAATATCACTAATTTGATGTTTGTGGAACCTCAAGAGTAGATAAGTATTCTTATATCTTAAGTATTACATTTATCTACTCATTATAGTCTCTCTCTTATTTGTAATTTTTATACATGCTATAAGAGTTATTTGCTTTGATTTTTTCCTTTATGTTTGAGGATGTTCTTACAGCAAATATTTTGCAGACTCAATCTTATGACAATAAGCTTCAAAGAAGCTGCAATCAAGAATTCATTAGTCATCTGATGGTCAAGCTAGATAAAGTGAGGCTCTTGAAGCGAATATCTATGATGATTGAGATAATGAGCATTCTTCTATTCAAAGGGAGTCTAAAAATACATGTGTGTGACTCCATGATTTTGATGGGCCTACCCCTTTGAATAGGATGAGGAAGTAACAACTTCTCACCAAGAAGTCAAAAATTGATATCACATCCAATGGGAGTTTGATAGTTTATTTCAGACATCCTTGGATGAAGAGAGCATCTAAGGGAGTAACTAGAGGACTTAACTTCCCAAGATCGTTATTTGGAGGGAGAATTTTGCGGTGCGGTCCCTTATATATGGTCTCCTCTCTATGAGAGAGAAGTTCAAATTGAAATTCTTTGTATTGTACTCTCCTTTGTGGGAGAGAAGTCTGAGGTGAAAACCCTTGTTCCACCCTCTCAAATCAGTTATGGTGGATCCACCCTCTGACTTGCTTCATAGTAGATATCATGTGAGTTACTACATAATGCTATTGTGGTTTATGTCATGAAAGGTGAAGATCTTTCATTTCACATTTGTGTGACGTTGCTATTGTAAGGTGATGATCTTAGCAATAGCTTGACCATGTTATCATGATAGACTCCATTAAGTTGTTGTCCCGGTATGTGCTGAAAATCATGTTAACAAAATGTATTATGATCAACTACATTAATTTGCTATTCTGGAAATCATGATACCGTGGTTGTTGTGTTGTATTCTTGATCCATTGTCATGATAGACTACATTAACTTGCTGTCCTGGACTGTGCCGGAATTCATAGCAATAAGTAAATCATGATAGACTACTTTAGTCTTGAAGTGAGACGAAGATCACGATCCTTGTTACTTGAGAACAAGACTGACTATGTGATAGACTTTGTTTTGTCCTGGAATGGGCCAGAAATCAAAGAGTCTATATTCTTAAACAAATATAATTGTGAATAAGCATTTTGGTGCATACTTTGAATATGAGATTTTTGAGATTGAGCAATTGATCATATCGTTCATCGCTAAGAGGGAGTGTTAAAGTAATAGCCTTGGTTGAATTTGATAAACTGATATTAGTATATGGAATAGGTTTACACATACACATATGTATGTATATGTATACATATACATACATATATGCATATGTTTGATTTCCTACACATACTAATATCACAAGCTATTTGATACTTTAATGATCATGCCCATTTCTTCTCTACATGTGCTGTTCTTGTGTTCTTGCTCTATTATCATGATAGACTACATTAAATTGGTGTCTTAGAATGTGTTGGAGATCATGATAAAAACGTATCATGACAGATTGCATTAAGTTGATGTCCCCGTGTATGCCAGAAGTCATAATACTTGTCATAATGGAGACCATATTAAGTTGATGTCACTAAGATCATGTTGTTATTTGATTGACGATATTCAGTTGTTGCCCTACAATGTGCTGGAGATCAGATAACTCATATCCTTCTCGGATATATCACAAGGATGTGAGATTGATAAGATTGTTCAGAATCAGATCACCATTTTGTGAGATGGTTGTGTTGTTTAAATCCTCCCTCACTAAGAGGGAGTGTTGATGAAATAGCATTAGTTGAATTACATCTGATTTGATAGATATATGCTATATCTCTAAATATGCCATTCCAGGAATATCATATTGAGATGATATCTCTCCATATGCTTGAGAGCACAATGTGTTCTAGAAATCCTTCCTAGCTAAGAGGGAGTGTTAAGATTGTAGCTTCAGTCAGATTGATTCGGTCTGAGTTACATTATTGTTACTGATAAATCATCATTTCTTATATATACTTATTCATCTTATATAATATATATTATTGTATATATATCTTATAGTATATAATATATATGTATTATATATATTGTTATACATATTGTTATTTTTTTAATGTATTATTATTAATTAAATGATGGTTAAACCATAGAGACATGTCTCCTCTCATATTTATATGAGATTCAATTTTGCATTTGGAACACATCAATACGATGGCAATGCTATTACATTTGCAGAAACGATCCCAGTTACTCAACATTGTCTCCCAAAGAGGAACATAAAGAATTTAGTGTAAGTGACTCTTAACCCAATTGATTAAGGGACTGGTCTATTGATGTTGAAAGGTGTTAGGGGTATTTAAGATTGATCAACACCTTTTTATTTCTTTTAAAAGCAGAGGAGTAAGTAGTTAGATAGTTTCATAAGCAATAGGAAGTTCTTGTTCTTGTATCCTAGATTTTGCTACCCTAGTGTTAAAGATTTTGGAGAGCTCTACTTATACCTGTTATAGAAAGCGCAAACTGAGGAAGAAGTTAAAGAGATGGTATACCTACCCGGGTCCTGCAGAGTTTGGAGATCAGAGAATTACAATCATATTATGATTGATTTCTGTCAGTTGGCCATATCAAGTTGGAAAGTCTTAAAAGTAAAGTCCAGCAAGCTTTATTCTTTTCCAATCTATTGATTTATGATCCAACACAGTATAGGACTCAGAGCGTCTTGCTGAGACCTTTCCAGCGAGCTATAACACATGGTTTTTCAAGTTTGATTGCTTATTTATTTTAATGCCAGAAGATTAAATAGTTTATTAATAAAGTGACTAATAAAATTAAGTTCATATTGATATGTCACTTAATATTGAAAGGATTAATGAAAGACTCAAAAAAAGAGATGATGAGACAGGCTGGGGGAAATAGAAGAGTGACATGGATGTGTTAATAAATGTACATTTAGAGGCTCATTCTGGAGATGCTTGGTTTATGCTTTTGGATTTCATTTCTCTTAGAGAGTTCTGGGAAAGCTTAGGCTTTCAGCAGGTTTGAGGATGGAAAGCCCTAAGCTGGGAGGCAGTGGACAGAAACCTATTATTTACTGCAGATATCACATGGGTATCTCACTTGTGCTTGAACTCTTTATTTCTTATTATCTAATTCGACTATAGTTTTCCGTGTTTACAATTGGAACTTGTTATTGTATTGCTGAAGATTGTAATTTAATATTATTTCAGAATCTATATTCAGCTGGGTATTTATAATTTGTTGAAAGAATTGAAAATCATTTGTGTGCAAGATATTGTCTGAAATTTCTATGTTAAAAATCTGGGTAAAATATCCATTTGGGATATTACAATTTCTTTTGGTCATTCTTGAAAAGATAGATGCATGATCTCTATGTTACCCATCGTAAGGATCAGATATAAGTTTCTATTTCATTCCTTCCAATCTGTGATTACTTTTGAAAAGTTGCATCATTCTACTTAAACAAATATTAAAATATGCTTTTGCTAAGCTACCCTTGATTTTCTGATTTAAGGCTCGAGGAATATTGTCAAACACTTGTTATGAACCTCAGGATTGTTGTTATTTGTTTTCATATTCACTTTTGTTTGCTCTAAATGGTGTAAAATAATGTTCAAATGCTTGCAAATTAACACTACAATATCTTACCAATAAACTAGGTGCAAATGCAACTTCTTTTGGTCTTTTCAAATGCATATATAAGAAATCTACATGTAAAATGTGCATCCACAGCTATGGACATTTTCACAAACACTTGGCATGGGAACTAATATGCTGATTATTAGCAGTTCAGATTTGAATATTACAACAAACATATGGGATGCTTTGTATTCCTTCTATCTAATTCACCAATTTACAACAAATATATGGGATGCTTTGTATTCCTTCTATCTAATTCACCAATTTACAACAAATTTGATGCATATGAATTTAATGAAAAAGTGATAAACAAAACCTGTAATTGCTCGCAGGAATTATTAGACAGCCCAAGATGAATCGCTGCCTTCTGGAAAAAACTTATAAACTCACACCAAAGCTGGAAATTGCCAAATGGAGGCACTTAACACTCAAAATGTGCCCTATTCTTCAATGCTAACCCAGAACTATCAAAAACACAAACCCAAAATGATTGCCGCTACCTGTAGGTGAGTGGCAGCCCCCAAAATCCAAACGCAGACCTCAATGAAGGCTGCGATCTGCACATAAATTGATTGATAACATCTGATACCCAAGTGCTGAATTCTTCACCCATATCGACACTTCTTTTGACACATTAATAACCTCTGAATCAAGGTTATAGCTGGCACAATTCGTTGGATAGTTTTACCAGTTCAAAGTGCATGAAATTTTGAAAGAATTCTCAATTTTTCAGACCCTTGAGATCTTAAAAATATTGGCCCTCAAACAACAACACAATTGTCTAAAGTCAAATGCACAATAGTATCTTTTTATTTCTCTCCAAGGCTCTTTTATAATATTTCCCCATGAATCTTTATTAGCTAGGCACTTTAATGATTTTGATATTTCTTTTATAATAATGTGTTGACTTTATAATGTCATTAATAAGGCACATTTTAAATAAATGAGTATTAAATAGCCATTACCCTCAACATTGCCTTCAATTTATTATAAAGTTAAGATATAACTTTACAATATAAATTAAATACTAAACATCATTGAAGGCCATTAAAATATTAATATCTCATTAAATACTCATTATTTTGGTGAGCCGTCTGAGCTAGGGAGTCAACCACGACATTCTCTATCTGTATGACTGCCTTACTAAAAATAGAAAGTTCCCATCTCTATCAACCTCAAACTTGTTATAAATAGTGAGCATATGAAGCTGATCCCAAACAAAGTCCAATATGAGCCTAACAAAAACCAAACTGGAACATACAAAATTCTGGAGAAGAGAAGAACCTCCATTAACCAAGCCTCTGTCTCAGAAGATCCTTTATCCACAATAATTAGCCTACGAGAGACACAATAATAGGCTAATCCTTCATTTTTTGCTGCATATGAAAATGGGGACATTACACATAAGCAACTCCATTATCACAAGTGGCAGACAATGAAGTATCAAATCAGAATTTGTGTTCCACTCTTTTCTGCAGCTCACTATGCACAATTCGAAGGAGTAGGCTGTGGTCAGAGAAATTGATCCATTGTGTTTCCTCAGCCATGTGCCTAGAGAAGAATTCAATTGTAAGAAATGAGATGCAAAAAAGTAGCTATCTTTGTAAAGACTTTCACAAAGAAAAATCTCTTCTGATTGATTTTCCTATTTTATGTTAGAGCAATTAGTAGGAGGATGCTCCACTAAGGAAATAATTGGATGAATATTATAATATGTTATACTATCATGGCTGACTATATCTTTAATTTATCTCAGGTTTTTCAGAAGAACAACAGGCCAAGGATGACTCACAAAGAGCTCTTTCTAGGTGGGATAAGAAAAGCAGCTCACTGTACTAAACTTACAAATGAACTTGGTCTTTCAGGTGAATATTATTTTTCTTTGAAAGCATGGATGAATCTTGGAAAATACTTCAAAAAAAATTGGGCACGATTAGGAAAAAAAAGTGAGAGAAAATAGTATTGCAAATAATTGAAAAAACTGTATGGGGGAAAGCATTATCTATATGCCTTAATGGATCTGATTGAAATCTAAGTAAAATCTCTTCTTTTTCAGAAAAGTAAAATAATTAAATTGCTTAGTTTTTGGATGTGACATTGGAACTTCAAGTTTAAGTTTGAATAGTTATGCAAAAAAAATATCTGGTTTCTGTTTTGTGTATTTGTTGACTTTTCCTTGTCTCACTCTGACAGAGGCGGATGCTAATACATTAAGGATACTTAGAGACGAGAAAGCATATGACACCTTGCATTGGGTGAGGATATTTTATTATCTAAAATACTGTCTTTAATAGAAGCTTTACATGCCATGCTAGAGTATATCTTTTCCCTCCATGGATATCCCTTATCTCATTGCAAGTGGTGTTTTTAGTCTTTCATATAATGTTTTCTTCATTATATTCTTATAAACATGAAGAAAACTCTATAAACATTAACTACTAATGTACCGTCGACAAATCTCTTTGTTTTGCTGTAATTCTTCCTTCGTGTACAGTATTTACCATGTGCTAAGTGCAGTTTCTGTTTAGACTTCTATAATCAGAGGCCTTTGAATTAGTACAGGACTATATCAGGCTTACAGGACTCTTTGGTATTCATTGTGTGTTTGAAGTCTGATTTTGTTAATGCTGGTCCTTATGTAAACATCTAGATATCATTTCTTAGGAATCAACTACACGTTCAGTGTCAAGTCTAATGATATTTATATTCAGGCCCGAGTCCAAGTCTATGTCCAAAATCAGATTTCCATGTTCGCCCAACCTGAGTCTAGTAGAAATGATTCAAACTGTCTATCACCCAGGAATATTTCATAATATCATTTACAATATGGTCTGCTATGGTTTGGAAGTTTAGAAAACAATTTAATTAAACTAAATACGTGATGTGAAATTTCTAGGACTGAGTGGGAGAATGATTACTCATGAGTCATAATCATCATCATAATAGTAGAAAGAAATATTTTGGGTGCACTTTGATTGTTTATAAATTATAACCACAGGTAAAAAAAAGAAGCTTCTTATGTTGAACCTTTTGTTGTTTATATGCAAACTAGTGTGGAATGAGTCAATAAATGATCATGCCTTTGTCTATAATGTCCCCATTTTGGCAAGCTCCTGCATTGGATTGAGTCAGTTCATTATAGCGACCCTCGTGAGCTGACAGGGTGTTATGGGGGTCTTAGTTATGGACTTACTATTTTAGTAAGTCAAATTCAAGCAGTTGCCATATATGGCAGTGCAGATGGTGGTGCTGGGTGTTGGTCATCACCTGCATCAGATGGGGCTATTTATTGCATGGGTTCATATTTACTAATTATTATTTTTATGTTAAAAAAGTTTTATCAACAGAGTATATTCAATAGAGTATATTCAGAGACCATTACAACCGGGTCAGTCATAATTAAAATTGCTGACCACTACCAAAAAGAGAATAAGTTCTACATCAGTGCCTAGACCAGAAAATATGACTACAATACAATCTTCACATCCTGATATAGCATTAGAACTATAGTTACACTAGCTGCAACATTATCTTAATGGCCCAGGCTAATGCCTAAGCTGTCATCTAGGCACCACATCATCAGTCTTCAATTTGGCTGTTGACTTCTCTATCTTCAAGTCCCTTATATGGTTCCTGGTTCATTCTGTAACTATCATCATAGTGAACTTTTGTGGTGTTGTTTTCTTGTGCTGTGTCCTCCAAATCATTAAGAAACAGCTCCTGCTTCATCCTTGGTATCTCTGGAATGAAGTGTCTTGTTTCATTGTGTCCAATGAGATCCTGGGCAATGTCCTCCAAGCCATCATATGATTGAATGCCCTTGCTGAAAATAACCAATGCTCCATCTTTCAGAAGAGAATTGAATCTATGCCTTGAGATTTCCAAAGTAACTGTGACCTGTGACACAATATAAAAATGTGCGAGTTTAATGCTAAACTCGGTAAGGTTCCACTTTTTCTTTTGAAAAATCTCCTTGTTCCTCTATTTCCAAATACACCACAAAATGCGAGCAGTGAGCACAAACCAATATCTGTTCAAATTTTCATCAAACTCAGCCACAAAGCCAGCAAGGATTTCATGCTAAGAGAAATTGTTCGTGGTGTTCCAGGTGAGGGACTGACCAAAAAACAAAGACCAGATCTTTCTTGCAAAGTAGAAATAAAAAAAGAGGTGTTCAAGAGACTCTTGACAATTGCAAACAGAGCAAACAATAGGCCTTTGACCAGCATTAGAAAAGAAAGTCCCAACAACAAGTTTCTTGAGCATGAAGAACCATCTAAAGCAAACAATTTTTGGATCCACAGGTGAATGCCAAAATAAATCAAAGATAAAGAGCTATCTAGAGTTTGACCAGTTAAATCCCCATTTGTTATTAATGTAGTCAATGATTCCCACATCCTTTTTGAGCCTATTATAAATGTGTTTGCTTTTGTACTTGCTCAACTTTCTACCATCTTCATGTTTGATATGATCAAGCACTTGTTGAGAGTTCAACTTTTTACCTAGAAGAACTTGCCAACAACTTTAGAAATCAGGGTATATGTATCTTTTGAATAACATCCCAAGACACCATTTGCTTGTCAACCAGTAAATCCTGAATGAGAGAAATGCCCCACGAGATAGATCTATCTCAAACATAATAATAGGGATTTTTTCCCACTGCATACCTAGAACAAACCATAGGCTTAACCAGACACCATGCCTTCCATATAGTTGAAAACACATTAGATCCATACACGTTGATATCAAAGTCCCCAAAAACACTCTCAACTAAAGGGATATTCTTCCAATGTTTCCCTTTTTTGAGAGTAGAGTTTGAAATATTATTCGTAATTAAAATGTTCCAAGGTTCGTTACCATTAAGGGCCTTGATAGTCTATTTTGTGGACCTAGGTTCTTAGGAGAGCAACACCATTCCCACTTCACATAATGTCTTTTCCATTACCAATGCCACTTGACCACAAGAACTCCCTTAAAATATTTTCCAATTTATTAGTATGAGTTTTAGCAAAAAGAAAAGTTGAAGCATAGTATTTGAGGATAATACTTTCTGCACCACTTGAGCTCTACCAACAATGGAGAGCAAATGAGTTTGCCATTTGAGGTTGTTTGTTTTCAATTTTCTTAAAAATCCAAGACCATATTTCCTTGGTAGATGGTTTCAAAGCAAACAGAAACCTTAAATATCTAACCGCTGTATCTAGCCCAACCCATTTCCATTCTTTCTTTCCAAGCCATTGAGGAGGCTCTTCAGTCTATCCCTGAACTGTAGATTTTCTAGGTACAATTTTAACCCCAAAAGCATAATAGCAGTACTTTTGGATCCTATTGAGAGTGTAATTGAACTTATCTTCTTCCAACTCAACAAATAAAGATGTATCATCTGCAAATTGTTTAATAACTAACTCTTCATTGTTAGGGAGGGTAATCCCTTTAACAGGAGGACCCATATGTGCACTCTTGAGGATATAAATAAAGCATCTGCTGCTAATACAAAAAGAGTCAGTGCAAAGGGGCACCCTTGTCTTATAGATCTACGCAAAGGGATTGGCTCAGAGAATTCACTATTTACCTCAATAACTGTAGAAGAATCCTTGAACAGAATGGTAACCCAATTGCAAAAGTAGGGTGGGAAACCTAATGCATTAAGCATCTTGGAAACAAATAGCCATTCAATTCTATCATAAGCTTTTTCAAAGTCTAGCAAGATCATCGCCACATTTTGCCCACTCATTTTAGCCCAGTGCATGCCTTCCCAACTTGTAATGAGATTTTCAAGGATATACGTTCCCTTAATAAAGCTAGTCTGGGTAGGTGTGATTGTGTTTATGATAGTATGAAAGCCCTCTAGCCAATATTTTGGCAATGATCTTATAAGAAATGTTCAATAATGTAATGGGCCTCTAATTCTGTACAAGAGACTTGTCACCACTTTTGGGTAGCAGTTTGATTACCCACCTGTTAACATTATTCCCAAGAGATCCAGATTTATATGCATAATCATACAACTCCATAAGTTCAGTTGCTATCCAGCCTTTATTATGCATGTAAAATTTTTCCGTTAAGTCCATCCCATGCTAGGGGATTTACCATTTGCCAATGATCCAATAGCTCCATCAATCTCACTGAGATAAATATTCCTTTGCAGTGCCTTCAATTGTTCCTTTGTCACTTTTTGGTGAAATAAATTTAAACATTGATCCATAACAGAGATGTTTTCATTCTTAATTTCAGAGAAAAAAAGTTTACTATAGAATGGAACAAAAGTCTTCATGATTTCAGAACTATCTGTGGTATATCCATCCATCCCTTGGATGCCACTGATTTCCTCCCTAGACTGTTTGGCTTTGATCAGATTAAAGAAGTATTTTGTCTCTTTGTCCCCATCTTTAATCCATATAGCTTTGGATCTTGATGTTTTGGATTTTTCTCAATTGATTTTTGACTTGGATCAAGTCAACTTGAAGCTTACCAATGTCAACATGTTTGCAAAGAAAGTTTACATTGGAAACAACCAAGTCTGGTATAATAGCCACTTTACTTTCATTACTAACCATTGACTTATAATAGCCAAGTTTGGATGCCTCACCTTGATTTATGGTACCACCTTCATCTTGTGCAGAATCAATGGTGTTTTTTGGCCTCTTCTTTCCATCATCACTACTAGTAGAGGCCATTCAAAAGAAGAAGTGGCCTTGGATTCGCATGACCAAACAAAAGATTGCCTTATCAATGAATGATTAGGGCACACTGTTAGCATGAATGCTGACGATATCCCTTTGGGGGAGTATCCTAAGCATTGGAGAGATTGTTAGCATGATTGACATGTTGCATTCATAACTGTGTTTGTCATTGATGTCAACATAATAGTATTTCTGTGATGACTAGCAGAGTAGCACATAGAGAACGAGATTGTATGGATAGAGAATTGATGGTTAGGTAAAGCACTGTTAAGGATGTGTTCCACATTGTGTCTTGATGACATGGTTAAGTGTGCATACAGAGAGTCAAAGATATGTAGGAGATATGCTTGAGTTACAAATGGCAATAAGCAGATAGAGTATCTAAGAAGCAGTTTCTGATGATTGATTTGTATCTCTTTACTGAGATAGAATCGTGGTATGTGAAGTTGAATAGTGACAGTAGACAGCCCGATGATGACGTCAGTGAGTGCGCAAGTTCTGACTCGCACGTGTAAGAAGTTGTCAAGGCTGTGAGCTGACAGTGTTGTGTAATTGTAAATTAATTAATTATCTTAATGTGATCCTATTATAATTAATTGGGAAAGCCTCAAGGCCTACTTAAGGAATTGTTTTGAGGACATGGTATAAAAGAAGGGTATTTTCCTTGTTTGGAATAATACAAAGATCAATTGGCCAGTGAGTTCAGTGATCTTGCCCCAGAAGCTGTTTGGATAGTGGGTCCATTTGCCTTCTACAACTCCTAACATGGTTGGAATCTCTTAATAGGGACTAATATGTATTGAATATTTTTATTGACTCCTAACAGGGTACATCCTCTAACAAGGAATATTTATATTAGTACATCATTTTGTGGGTACCATCCCGACTAAGGTTTTCCCTTTGATCAAGGGTTTCCCTAGGTAACATATCTGGTGTTATTGTGTATGAGTATCTTGTTATGATTATTGATTATATTGCTCATATGGTTAAGGATTCATAAGGTTGATAATTGTTATAATAGTTGGATAACTAATTCCCCCCCTCTCAGTTATATTGGTGGACTTTATTGAGGGTTTACTAAAAAAAGAATGCAGAAGACGAAAATGAAAAGATTGCAACCAAGACTTCACACCACAAAAGATTAAAGACAACCAATCACCATGACATAGGAAAAAAGCAAGAAAAGACTGTTTTCAATTCCCAACCAGGTGTCTCTAATGCTTCCCTCAATCTAAGTATGGAGGAAGCCACGCGGATGAAGCACTATACCCTGCTTGTAGAGCCTCATTTCTCTTCCAAAATGAACAGTGTATATTTACTAATTATTTATTAAAGTTTCATTATTATAATAGAACTTTATTAAAATAATCTTATAAAATGTTGTTGTGTTGGTGAAGCTTCTTAAGTGAAGTTGCATTTAGGAAACTTTGTTCTTATGGGGGTTTAAATATGAGCCCATTTGATGAGAAAGGTATCCGATTATCTTATTTGCTTTTGTTGTCTTGGTGACATTCCTGGGGTTCTATTTTTAATGTCCCTGCTTAGGTATAAGGGTTTGATTTTGAGTATGTCTAGCAATTTGCTCCTGAGGTAAAGTAAATTGAGTTTGTTCCTCTATTGTTTTTACTGTTATTGAGGAGTTTAATTCTGGAAGAGTAAGTTTGATTTCAAAAGTTTTTCATACGCTGTGTTGAGTGTGGTTTAGAGACATTGTTCATTATTTAATTTGTGAAGTATTTTATCAGTCAAAAAATTATAGGCAACTAGGCGGTCCCCCTAACTGGCTTGTGGAGTTTATTTCATATGTTTGTGCAACTGGAATTGGGAGGCCAACATTATCTGCAGCTGGTTTATATTTCTGAATCTTAGGGCCGATTTATATATGAATTAAATGCCTTTGTCTTCTAAGGATTGGCATTAGAAATCTAGCATATTTTGAAGCTTATGTAATTAGATTAAACCTACATTTGAGGGTTTAGGAGACGTAGGGCATAACTTAGAGGCTGCTGATCATCACTAAAGCATCTGTTGGCTTGTTTACACTCCTACGATCATCCTTTCTTGCTTGCTTTTGATGACTCGAGAGTTGTGATCAAAATCCCTAACCCGCATTTGATGTTACAGGCCCATGTTAAACTGTTGGAGGCTTGTGAATTGTTGTTTGGGGCCTGCATTGGAGTTTAACAGACCTGCGAACAAATTGTAAAGTCTTGTATCTTGGTTATAGAGGCACATGGCTTAATTTCATGCCTTGCATCTCATGATTTGGGCCTGCGCATTGATGCTAGGAGCTTTTAGATTAATGATGAGGTTGTGTCTGCATTTAGTGTGGTAGAATTTAGGCATATACAGGCTGTGTGAGGACTTTGGGAAGTCGGCACAAACTTCTACAGCCCTGTGAACATCTCAAGCCATTGGGAAGAAGTAATTGGGTGGAATTTTTAAAAGTCATTGTATAAGGGAAATTGTTGTTAGTAGTAATTGCTCATTAGGAATTTATTGTTACATTGATGTTAGTTATGTATGGAAAGATAGTAGCAATTGTACTCAGTAATAATAAGGTTGCAATCAATAATTTTATCATGATTTAAATTGGAAATCTCTAGTGAATGATAATACAATAATTGAATATTTGCTATCTTTTCGGCCATTTTGAGTTGGATTTGGCATAGTTAATAAAATTGTAGTATCACAAAAGAAACTCAAACTTCAAATCTTCTGGGTTTATTGAAAGGGTCAGTTAGGGTCCTATATAGTGGTATCAAAGAGGTTTCCTGCCATCATGTGGGGTAGGAAATTCACTATTATTTAAGATCTGCTGTTGTATTTGAAGCATAGTAATGAGAATCACCATTAAATCGCCTGAATCGTCGGTTTGGCGATTCAATTCATGTTTCTAGAATTTTCTTTGAATCGGTGAACTAGGTTAGCGATTTCATCACATGAATCGCTGATTCATGCAAAAGATCGCCAAAATCACCTTCGTGAATCGCAAAAAATCGGCCAAGCAACACTTCTGGATGTGAGTGCAGTCGGTCCATGTTCGAGCATATCCACTCAAAGAGGAGAAATAGGTTGTTTGTGTAGAGGTTGAATGATCTTGTCTTTGTTGATTACAACCTCTGTCTTAGGATTAGATAGGTTTTGGGCGCCGACTCCTCAATCATTCTAGAGGAGATTGACCCAAAACTAGAGTGGCCCACTGAGGCTGTGGATCCAATCTTCATTGAGACAGACCATGAGTGGGTTGTCCAGGTAGATAGAGAGGTTGAGGCTAGGGCCATGGCAGAGGAGGTGGCTAGAGCACGTTCAGGCACTGGCAGATACACATGCACACACACAGACATAGGCCTTAGGGATGTTCGTGAGCCTATCTTACATGCGGGGGCTATGGCTCAACGGTCCTCTAGGACCCAGCTTAGATGCCTTTGTAGAAGGCAAACAGGATACTCAAAGGTTGAGGCTGAGGTTGCGACT
Source organism: Cupressus sempervirens (assembly GCA_028749045.1). Lineage (NCBI taxonomy): Eukaryota > Viridiplantae > Streptophyta > Pinopsida > Cupressales > Cupressaceae > Cupressus > Cupressus sempervirens. The sequence continues at coordinate 747,754,691 of CM053785.1, forward strand.
GAGATTAAAGATAATGATGAGGCTTGAGCTAGACCCTTGTTATTTCATTTTGTTTACAGATACTGATAGACATACATTTCATGGATCTTCATCTTATATTTATGGTTTGATGTCTTGGATCTTCATCTTACATACATTCTATGATTTGAGTCATTATGATTCTATGATTTCTATTTACTTTAGCTACAATTTACATTTTACATGTAACATAGTTATGCATGTCAGGGATTTATCATTTATGTTCCATGTTTATGTATGTTAGCTTCTATTTGATGATGTTATATTGTGTTTAAGTTATATTCGATAAAGGGTGCATGAAATAAGTTTTAAATTGTTAAAATCTCTAAATTTGAAGGGTTTTTTAAATTTGCCAATTCATGGCCGATTGGTGATTCGATTCAGCCTTGCCGATTTTGATTCTTGTTACTTTGATTTGAAGTGACCAACACTCTAGCATTTTCTAGCTATGGACAGACACAAAAGAACTAGTAGTTGTAGGAGTTGGTGGAGTATTGTAAAAAATAGCGAGAAGATTAATGCTTTTAGGGAGAGTATGGAAAGACTGGAGCTACATCAGAGAAGGTTGGTGGCGAGACTGTTGGATTTGGTGGTTGTTGATGGGGCAATGAGGTACATGGTTTCTGCCTTAAGTAGGCCAATACTGAGGATGCAAGGAAAAAGGCTAGAGTTTTTCCCTGGCAGGCATTAATGATGTGGATGAGCTTATGTTTGTTACAACCACCACTAGTCCTATACATAGTCATGATGATGAAGTTTCTACACAAGGACATGTGGATGTGTCAGTGCTAACAGAGGACATCAGAGTTCAGCTTCAACACAGATTCTAGAGTTTTTGCGGAAAGTGTAGAAGATATTGAGGAAGTTGTTACCACCGATTGTTCAGACTCCCTTGAGGAGGGGATTGTTATTGGAGATTGTGTGGAGAGTGTTAGCTTTGATTTATATGCTAGTTGTTGCAGTGTTGATTTAGTGTAGGAGGCGGCAATTTCCTCAAGTAGGACCGATGCATGTATGGAGTCGCCTAGGTGTGATATTGGTGATCTAGGTGTTACGATAGAGTCAACAGATGTTGCTTTAGGATCTAGCATTATTGATTCACAACCTAACATTGAGACATGTGTGGAGAGTCAAGTGACAACAGTTGAGGCTCTATTGGGAGATGTGGATGCAAATAGTATGGACACCTTTGATGATGCTTTTGTAATGACCCTAATGGAACTCTAAATTTTGGCAAAACCAAAATATTGAGTACCAAATACCATAGCAATGGGAGAATCTGTAGATCTTACCCACTACTTATATTCAAACAATATGTTTCAAAAACACAAGCAAAATAATTTCAAACACAGAATATGCAATCTGGAATCATAAACAAAATAGACGAGCTGTTCAAAAAAATCCTCAAATAAATGTGTTCCCACATAATATAGTGGTAACGAGAAAACATGGGAACCTACAGAATGAGGTCTAAGCAATCGGACATAGGAATGACATTCTCAACTCGTTACTATGTCCTTCTGACTACATGCAAAGCTATGCCACCATTCACTCCATTTTTACTGAATCCATGTATCAAAATCCGATTGAAGTTCTTGATTTTGGAACAACAGATTAATGGTGTCTTCATCAACTACTTTGGTTCCAATGGTACTGATGGTGATTTCAGAAAAAGGAATGATATATGGACTAGTTTGGAAGTAAGCAACATTCCTGACTCCAGTCAATGTGAATCTACATTCATATCAATAAAGAGACTTAATAAAGCACAAGAAAGAGACACGTTAACAAATGAAATTGTACGAGACTCACAGCAGGACATAGTATGAAATGTATGCTACCATAGTATACCAATACATTGGATGCAGGGATTAAAGACAAAATCAAATACAACAAATACAAATACATCATCGACAGATTCCATTGACTACAATATTTGTATCATGCCTGAGCAATGATATTGAACATGGTAACAAAGGTAATAATAATACCACAATGATAAAGTAGTTATATAAGGATTGTTATTGAACATAAATATACAAAATAGTTCGAACGTCTGCAGATGTCCTTAATTCTGTAGTGATAAAATTGAGAACACCCGATAGAAATGAAACCAATAATCTTTATTTCCCAGTATTACAGAAATAGATAACATGTTGGGCAGATATTCATATAGGAAAAGAGCAAACACAGTTGAAACTAAGGTGGAGGCATATATTGCCTACAATGAAATAACATTAAAAAAGAAATTTATCTGCCATAGTAATGCTCAGCCAAGACAAGAGATGAGTCAAGAAATAAAGCGGAGAGGACTCCACACCAGAAGCAAAGATATGTGCATTCAGTAATTGAGGAGTCGGGAGAAAACATTGGGTGTGTTGGCTTCTGAATTGACAGTTTTTGAATAACCCAGTGATAGGAACAAATACATTTAGGGGTAGCTAATTTCCATGTTCAACATATCTATTCAGACATTGGGGCCAACTATAAGGCAAACTCTTACTTCAGGGTCTGCAAGACCTAGGCGAGTAGACCTTAGATTCGTTTATATGGTACCAGTAGCCAAAACATACATATGAATTTGTACAAAGCAAATAAAACCCTTATTTCTCCTGTACTTATGCAATGACAAAGGCATGCAGTGACAAATTGCAAAACCTATGAAATCCACAAGTTGAGTGAAGGCATCCTTTTAGCTCCTAAACAGAAAGGGAAGAGGATAATTGATTAAAGATTGATATCAGCGAAATCCAAATATGCAACATCAAGAACATGTTGATCGAGTAACTAATCAGTGGCTTATCTATTGGACAATTCAACAAATCACAAACATAAATCCATGATATTAGTGACATATATCATGCATCAAGATATCAGATCTATCCCATCACTTTGTGAATCAGACATCAATGTTCATAAAAACCTCATACTCATGAAATATCCTTCTCATGAAACCTGCAACCATGTCAAGATAAGTAAGCATTTACTTGGCTCTTTGTTCCAATAGCAAAGCCTACCAAGACATACAGCTTTAAGGGGCTGCAAATGGGTTTAAGCTCTTTTTTCCTAAACCACAAAACATTGCAGACAACAAAGATAGGAGACGAGAATCAAAATGAAACTAAAAAGTTTGTTGTTCTTTGTATTCGTTATTTTGAAACAATACATTCAAGATGCATGTAAATAATTCATAAAACAACTGAATAGATCAGAACTATACATAAAACTCCGTTAAATGCTATTCATACAAGAGAATATGCCGAGGAGAAATGGTGATATCATAGCTAGAGCTCTGCTCAATAGTTTGGAACCAACAACATCTAACCATCCATCCTAGAGAAAGAGAGAAGAAAGAAAGATATAGAAGAAGAGGGGAAATCCTGAATCTGAACTGGAATCGACACTTGTCCACTTGAATCTCCAACCATTGATGCTACAAAACCTCTTTCTTCTTTCTAGAACTGAAAAATGGATCAAATCCCATCATCACCTTTAACAAATTGAAAATATCTTTCAATAGAGATGAGAAAAGCTCCTTTTTGATAAAACATCAGATCTGGTATAAAATGATGCTGAAATCCTTAACTGATTTAGAGGTAAAACAACATTGCTGTTAAGATCCTCTCCAAATCTGATAGCTACCCACTTTGTCGTTAGACCACATACTGAAAGTGAACTACCCACACTAGAATGCTGCTAAAATCTGAGTACCTCGGACAAAACCTAGTATAATTCTTACCAACGACCTCCTGTACAAAAACAAATGCCATATTTGGAAAGTTCATTCTGAGACCTTTCCGTCCGTGTATGCTAGTCCTATGCTAGCCCCTAGGACATGCCCAGGGTGACCAAAAGAAGTTTAGGTTTGAAAACAGGTGCATAGGCTATTATTTGTGAAAATTTAACCCTTATGCTAAAGTTTGAACTTTATAAATAACTCAGTTTCATTTAAAAGGTTTGCACGTTGAAAATTGGGGAATAATAATAAAAATTTAGTTTTCTTGCACTTTGAAATTTCCCTCTAACCTTGCATCCGGGTCAAACTTGAGTTGTCACAATATGATTGGTTTGTCCTTGCACAGTCACCCTATCTAGTCAACATCCTCATTGGGCCCTTGCCACATCATCGTCATGTGGTTCACCTAATTGGTCCACTGATTACCACCTCGCCTTTGATGCTGTGCCACGTGTCACCATTTGATTCGTTGTTGCAGTGTCGCATTCCTTAACCAATGAGAAACTTCATTTTGTGACAATGTAATGACTGTAGATTTCCACCACGTGGTGTGATCTGGTGCGGCCATCTGCGTGGCACCATGTCATCACCTCCGCGATGTGTGACCTTGTTACTTTCTCGCTTTGGCTAACGATCGAGCATCTTTATTTTGCGACAATGTGAGAATCATTGATCTCACGACATGGCTCAATTTGGTGTGTCGACCTAGGCAGCGCCACATCATCTCCTCAAAATCTGTGCTAGGCTTGGAAATGGCTGCCACATTTGCATTGCTTCTCAAAATTATGCCATCTATTGGCTCCAGCTTGGTCATGGGCCCTATGCGCAAGCATGCCTCCTTGTGTCTAAAAGCGCTTGCTTTTAAGACACTTCTTTACTACCCACTTGCATATAAAAATGACTAAGTTTTTACTCACACTACATGTGGGATAAAAGTTCTTCATTTTCATTATAGCAAAAAACAAATTTCTTGTGACTTGCTATGCTTTGGTCTATATCTATTTTCTAAACCCAAGATTCCTCTACCATTTCATCACTTTCTTCAACAAATTGCTCATTTCTTTGTTGTACCATGCGAGTATCTTAGGTCATTCTGCCCAAATAGGAATGGAGTAAGTCCTTGAGGCCCTCAGAATGACAGACTTTCGAAGAATCTTGCCGATACAACCCCCTATGGTTTTACTATCTATCTATGTGATCATATCAGAGTAACCGCGCAACAAATGGTAGAGAAGAGCCTAAAGAAACAAAAGGCAGTATTCCCCCACTTCAACATCGTTTCATTTCCCCCCTCACGGTACTTGGTGGTATAACTATTGGGAGCCTACGTGGGCATAAAATCAAATGGTGTGCGGTCTATTGGTGGAACTACTCCTTATGATGGCTCTACTCCATATATATAATGTGCACTCGCATAAATATAAGCCGTTTCCATATACGAAAAACATATTCAGCAGCAATTTTGGCCCGCAATTGGATCTACCGACTGTTGATGGGGAAACACATATCACGTTCCCTAATGAACAAAAACATGTAACAATTTTTCCCCTTCCTGAATGCACTCATAACGCATCATCCTACTCAGCGAAAGTCGACATTTTACTAGAATTAGTATAATTTAATATCAAGGAACAATGGGAGACTCCACTGCTTCATCTTTCCCTTTTTGGATTTTTTGCGTAGGAGTTCCTACCCCCATCATTTGAGGATAATCCGGCTACCATGGTTCAACAAAGATGCACAAGTAGCGCTATATACCACCTTATTCTTGAATGCGGGAATGGTAACTTTTGATGAAATCGATGAATGTGAGAATGGGTGGAAATGATAACTTCTGCATGACCAACCTAAAAAGCTGCTAGTTTGAGCTCACCTTTGATGTCTAGCAACAAGTTCTTTGGCTTTATGTCCCGATGTATAATATGCTTGTCATGCAAGTATATCAAAGCTCTTGCTAGTAATGCAATATAAGTAGTTGAACGCTTCTCACTGAAGTATTTACAGCGTCTAAGCTCTTTATATAACTCATCCTTTGTAATTGGTGCTCTACTTGAAAAGCTTCAAGTTGGCTTTTGAATAAAACTTTCATAGCAGCAGCATACATACTCTTCTTTTCCCTTGCAAGATATACACTTCCAAACTTGCCTTTTCCAAGAGGTTTCCCAATATCAAAATCATTGAGAGTGCACCTTTTGAAATCCTTGATGTCGTTATCTTCCTCCTGCTTTCCTTGAATAGTCTGCCCTGCTTTTTTAGCTCCAAGATTCATTTCACTAGTGTCTTCCTCATGACAATAACATCCTTTAAAAGAAAATCTCCATACAAGTCAAGATATTGAACATCGCAGCTCTTAACATCATTCTTTCCATGCATATTGAGTATGAGTGTTTTTTGTTTTGAAAGTTATGACGCCTTCCAAAAGTTGCATATCTCAAAAATAAGACTTTAGTAATAGTTTGAGTCAATTTAATGCTCAATCATACCTATCATGCTTTATACTTGCCAATCAAACCTGTTTCATTCATTACATGCATAGTCCCATATATATCCACTTGATCTCAAATGCCAGTATGTACACCAAGCAATTATAATGATTAAATTCATTATAATAATTCTTTAAATACTTCCAATCCCAATGCCTTGTCAATCTGCTAAAGTTGGTCGGGCACCAACGTGGGTCCGGCTAATTTTTTTTTCAAATTGAAACACTTGACTTGTCAAATTGATCAACTAATCACTTGTTACTAATTAAAATCAAATTTGACCACTGAATCATCATTTAAAAACTCATTTTACCCCTTCTTGCAAACTGCAATTTTTTGACAAGAAGACTGATGAGCCAGCTTTAAAAAATGACTAAATCAAGCAATCTAACCTTGAAAATAAGCATATTGATTCTCTATTCCACATTCTTGTACCCTCTCAAAATTTCTTGTTATGACAACATCTGGGTCAAAAGATATTGACTGTTAAAGTTGCTCACTTGAAACTTCTTGCAAACAAACATGTCAGAAAATAATAGTGTTCAATTTTGGCTTTGAAAACAGGTCAAACCATAGTTGGAAAACTCGCCAAAAGCAAAAACTTGCCAAGCCCCCCAAAAGTTTAATTGGGAAAAACTCGGCGATTTAAAAAAAAAACTCGGGAAAACTTGGGAACTTAAAAAAACTGCTGAAATTTAATTAAAAATACATTTATTTTGCAAAATTTAATGAGAAGATGCATCTAATAAGTTAATTAAAGAGAATACAAAAGAAACAAGCAGAGTTTAGATATATATAAATGCACAGTGCGTACAAAATTGCATTCTCATGCGGAATGCTCATGGTAGGAAGCAAAATAGTAAATAGTTATTGGCATCAAACAATGTAGCCAAGTTTTTAAAAAAGTTTTTAGTAAAAACTCGTCGAGTAATCGGCGAGTTTTTTCCCAACAGCCGAGTTTTTATTCCTGCGAGTTTTCCTGAGATTTACTCGCCCAGCTTAAATACTCGGCGAGTGTTTAAAACTTGCTGAGTAATTTGCGAGTTTTCCATCTATGGGTCAAACAATCACTTGGGGGCTTGAAAACTAGGGCATTAGTTTATAACTTTATTGTCATGAGGAGAGTTTAAATTTGTGATTTGGGCTCATGACGAATAATTGGGCAAATTTGACAAGCGTTCAAAGTGGGGTACTTGGGTTTGCAGAATTGGGAACACTAGCATAACAATAATTTTTTGCAAACGAAATGGACGTAGGAAAGTGTGCAGACGGATTAATCAAGATTTGAAAATTGACACACTTGAAATATTTTCAGAGTATAACACAGTGGTACAATCAATTTGGTCTCATCTATCACGCTTTCAGAGTTATAACATCCCAAATAGGGCTACTGATCAATCTGCACTTTTAGACATCAGTGAAACTTCATAAATTGCATTTGGAATCACGTTTGAAAACTAGTCAAACGGATTCGTCATAGGCTCAAATCTAAAACATAGCATGTGTCTGAGCCCTAGGATGCAATACAAAAAGAATCTTTTCATTTTGGTCAACTGGGTCAAACTTATAATTGGTCAAACAGGGCTTTCTGGATTTCTGTCAATATGCGTTAACATGACAACAGTAAACAACCAACTTTGAAGGATTCAAAACCTAATCAAAATGTATCAAAATGACTTGAAATTTGAAACATAGGTTCTCTGATATGCATGCTAAACACTCCCAAAGCAGTGAGTCATGAAACTTAACCAAGTGCAAAATATTCAATTGCAAACTAGGCTTCCTGTCACTTTTTGACACTTAGGCAAAAATGCAGATTTAAGCAATGCTCAAAATGATGCTTTACGAAATGATTCAGAATGACAAATTATCATTATGGGATGCATGCATATACTGAATGAAAGGTGTTAGAAACATGAAACACTTTATAGGCATGAAAAAAACACTTATAAAGGCTCAATTTTCAGAATAGTACTCAAAATTAGGGCTTCATTTTGAGTCCCAACATATTCCACACCAAAAGCAAAGATATGTGCATTCAGTAATTAAGGAGTCCGGAGAAAATACTGGTTGTGTGTTGTCGTAAAAAGCATTTGTGTAGAGTGTCTATTCACGTCTTATTTGACTGGTCTAAGAAATGATAAGATGGTGGTGATAACAGTGATACTGGGTATACGCTTTCAGACAAGGCAAACCATTTGCGAATGATGAACCACGTTGAATATATGAAGCCATTTGTAATATCGAGCGAACTGTAAATCCAGACCGATATGTTCAAAAAATTGAAAAAATAGGAAGCAACAATGACAAGGAATGTTTCAGATTTGTTTGTTGCAATTTCTTCAGTATAGTTGCGTTTGAAACTCAATAGCAACATAAGGAATAGGGATTATGGTCGAAATTGCAGAGAATGAATATTCAAGTGCCCCCAATAACAAGCCGGTGATATTAATGAATTTATTTCCTCATTTGATTATCACAGCTAAAGTGAACCATATGATAATGAAAGTAGTAAAAAATAAAAATACAGGTCATTGTTAGACAAGCACAGTGCAAAAGAGGACAGTTTGGTGAGTTCAGAAATATATGATTAATGTCAATTATATGTGAAGAGGCATGACTTGAATTTTTGAAGTCACTTTCTTTTTGTATTTTCAAGTATAAATATGGAACGGTGGTGAGATACAATAAGACACATTTGAAAAACATTAATCAAAAGAAGTATTTCATATATTCACTTGTACGGAGGAATAAGGGCTTAAATATGACTTTGTAATATAAATTCATTTATTTTATTTTACTAATAACATAAAATGTCCTTTGTTTATTTCTAAATGGCATGGAGATTTAAACTATAGATGATTCGTCCTTTGTAATTATTTTTGAATTCTGTGTACAATTTAAATATTGGTTAAGTGGACGTGGTCATTTAGCATCTTGAACTTGATCATCACAGATATTGTGAAATATCAAATTGTTTTTGTATTTGTGTCCAGTTTGTCTCCCTACTAGATGAGTTAAAGTTCAATTTGGACTAATTTAAGATTGCATATATATTTGATCTCTTACATCTTGATTATTTAATTGTTGGTAGTATAAGTGCATAGAACATTATAAAGTTATACGTGAAAATCTTCACTGAAGTTGACTCTATTGCTCGAATAAGTTAAAGCACTAGTCTATTGGATTTATTCTGGAAGTTAGAAAATCTATATATTCCTTCCTACACGCATCAAATTCATTATTGATAAACCTTATCCAAAGCATTCAATTATTTCAAGCATTCAATAAACTTTATTTTGATCGAGTTCAAGGACCTTGCTAGCCAAAGAACTCCAAATCTTTTAAAAAAGCTCTAAACCAAGTGATTAGGTTCAAGGAGAAGGTATACCCGCCTAGGTGTGGTAAAGCTTGAAGTGCAGGGGAATCAAGGTGATTCTCATTCATTGGCCAAAACTGATTGAGAGATCCTATCAGAGAAGTGGCAAGCTCTTGGATTTCCAATCTGCGGTTTTGGGAACAAATAGACCCGAATTCCTAAGCTTTATTTAACTCCTAGTTAACATTCAAACATATGTGAATTTACATGTTCATAAGCAAGGCATTAGCTGTTATAACAGATTAATTGATTCTGGTGGAATATCATAATGAACAAATGGTAAAGAGAGATCATTATCTTACTGATGTATACATGAAATAGAAGGATCATTAACTAGTTGATACAATTAAATTATCATTACTTATATGCAAAAGAAATAATGCAACAACATCATAAATAATTATACATCTAACTAAATGTGGATGCACATAGAAAGGAAATAAGATACTCGTTAACCACATCAGTCTAAGAATGTAATCATGATCTATTGTGTGCAAGTCTTGGCATTGGTGGAGAGGAAAAACATTGACAGAGGCTTAACCACCCAATCATAGACCTAGCTTATGCCCACTCACTCTCATCTGAATATGGCCCTACCCTACGTGGGAAAAGGAATGAGAACACCATCTCGTCTTGCCACTTGGGCATCTTGGTATTACAGTGTCAATGACCTAGTTGAGTTGACCTTGGAATCCCTCCTAACAACCTATACATCCGACCGATGGCTATTCTCACCTCTAGTGATCATAACAACATCAATTGCCACCAATCCTACCCTGGCAAGGGATTTACATGGACACTTTGTGCCCAATCACCCATCGCTGGACTTCACAAACAAGACATTTATAAATTAACCACCATTAATTTTCCAGACTTAGCTTTACTTTTCTTCTTTATATTATTACTGATTTTATTCTCAGTTTTGCAGGACATTCCCACATAGTCCATGGTTCCATGAGTACATCTTTCTCTCAACCTTACTCGGCTGTCCTTGATGCTCATTGGTGTACTCATCCAACATTCATGGTATTTACAATTTTTTTATTTTGGCATAACAAGTCTCTCCACTCCTTAAGGGGGTTCTTACATGTGATTATGAGATTATTCCTTGGTTCATATCACAAGTAAAGTGTTAGATGATACACTATAGTGAGATAAGCCACTTAGTCTCAGAGACACATAGATACTTTAATGTCTCTGTACTTATAGCTTTCCAGCTTGATCAATGTGCAAGGTTATTACAAGAAGCTTCGACACCCATAGGGCCATTCAGATTTTTTATGACAGAACTGGCTATACAAATAATGTCATTCTATATTGGATCTTCAAAGAGAATATTTAGGTAAAATTCAATAATATTTGCAAGGCTTGAAAAAGCCAATTTTCAAATAGACAAAACATAATATCAACAATAAGCGATTATATGCATTTGCGGATTCAACTTGATGAATATGAGACATAGTAAGTGTGATGCAAATGCTCTAATTGTGTGCTTCTATAATGGAGGTCACTAGAAAATGCTATGTCAGTAAGAGGCTCTTTGAACTCTTGATGATTCTCAGTCGCAGCTCCAAAAGCGATATCGTATTGGCAAGAAAAGTATAGCAGAATAAGAGTGTGGAAATGTAAGTGCACTCTTTTAGAAGCAACCTTTAAATGGTTGTGATCGGATATCTCATAGAATGAAGCTTGGTCACACAAGAATATGAGCCCAATCAAGATAAGTTACGTATGTGGAGAAAATGCAAGGTGACGAGTAGGAGTTATAATCTTGAATTAAAATGCAAAGCCGAAATAATGAGTACATCATAAGATAAAAATTAATAAAAAAGCCATTTTTTATAAATAAAAATTCTTGTTTATTAAAATATTACCAAACTAAAAAAATTAAATTATTAAAAAAAAAAAAACTTATTCCAATTCCTATTTCAACTGTTACAACCAAATACAAAATATGCATCTTCCGACTTCTCTTCTAGGTCAACCAAACAAGTCCAAATGATATTCCATAACTTATTTTAAGAATGCACAAATACTAGAAGAGAGCTTATTCCAGCATAGATGAATGCCGCATTTGGCAATTCTTTCAACCAAACGGGCCCTAAATGTATTTTGTTGCTTGCCTTTATTTGTAGAGGATCTACTCTCAATGAGCTCCTCAAGACAAAGAGCATTGATGGTTTTAGCTCACTATTTATGTCAAAGAGTAGATGAGCCAACATCAGATGGAGGAGTAATAAGTGGAATTGGATGAGGAAGAGGATCGATGGGGGAAAGATTAGCACCATTTGGAGGAATGCCAAGTAGTGCATCATCAAATATAGAAATTGCATCATCCCTCCCATCAGGTGCACCCAATGGAAGAAAAAAAACCAAATCGGAAGCCTTCAAAGGCTGATCCTCAAAATTCTGCATAGATGAGGAAAACTGAAATGGTCCTTTGTTCTTCATTAAAGACAACATCACGATTGATGATAAGATGATCACTGTCTACATCAATTAGACAGTAAATCTTATGGTTCTTATTGTATCATGTAAACATAAGCTTTTGAGTCTTGTAATCCAACTTGGAGCACTCAGCATCTGGATTCCATACATATGCTAAAGAGCCAAAAGCTTTTAGATGGCTGATCCTAGGTTTGTGACTAGTCTAGTCTTCCTCAGGAGTCTTCCCCTTAATTGTATGTGTGGGAAATTGATTAAGGAGATGGAGCATAATAAACACTACTTTTGCCCAATTTCTTAGGAACATTTCTGTGTTCGATCATAAACCTGGCCATTTTTCGTAATAGTGCAGTTCCAACATTTTACATAATCATTTTGCTGAGGGTTGTATGGTGAGGTAAACTGATGTTTTATGGTCTTGTGTGGGTTACATCTGACCGCGTACTTCATTATTTTCTACTAATATTTGTTGAGCTGTGTATGGTGTGGTTAACCGAAAATGTATCATGTGGTTAATACTTCATTAGTAGATTTCTTACCACAAATCTTTGCCAACTCTGTAATGAAGTACATGAATATGCTCTCCCATTTTTTATTTAGGATAGGTTAAGGCTGCAATAAACCAGCTGGAAAAACATGCTCTACCTTCTTCTGTCAACATTCCATACACTCTCTTACATTCTAAATCACATAATTCTTAAGCCCTTTCAATGAAAAACATTCCCTCACCTATTTGTATTTCTTGCAAAAAAGCCCGAGTGTTCAGCAAGTGGTGTCATGACATGCCCTCAAAATTTTCTCCATCTAAGATTTTGGTATGATATACACTCAATCCTTATGGAGGATGAGCTGATTCATTACATTGAACCTGTCATCTTGCAACTTCCCTGCCAAAATATCATATTGTGGCTGACTCACTAAGCAACAGGACCGTCACATAGTTTGATCAACTTTCCATCTTTAAAAACTCTCTTCTTAAATTGTCTTCTTGGCTATGTCAATGCTTCATTGGGTGAAATGATAGATAAGAGCAAAAAATTACCCAAAAATGATGAATTCCAACTTAAGAAGAATGGCTGAATAAGTTTAGGTGCTATGAGAGTTCAAGCTCATGGTGCAAGAGTTCAAGTTGATTCTCAGTATTCTTGGTGTTGGACTTGATTAGAGTGTGATTGGGAAAATGACTCACATTTTTTGTGTAGTCTTGCTGAGTGCCTGTTGAGTTCTAAAACTATGTCTAAGACTACCAAGATGTCTGTAGGCAAAGTTTCATATGAGTATCAATAAAGAGACAGGAATAGGGCTTTTAAATATTTGATTACTCCCATTTGTCTCTCTAGCTATTGTTAGGATTAAACCACAGACAGAAATAATAATTACATGTAAATGTAACCAATAATAGAAAATAATAGATCACACAGAAAAGAACACAAGAACACAAGACACCAAGATTTAACGTGGTTCACCCAATCCCTGGGCTACGTCCACCAAACAGCAAGTCCGATATTATTATGATCCAGTGATTACAACTTGATTACAATTCGTAATCCCTTATAGCTCAATACCGTCGCAAGAACCAATTTACGCATCACAACTATATAACAATCCATAACTCTAAGCCCTTTTATACAAGTATTAAACCGCTTTAGGGTTATAATTAATAATTACATGTTGGCCCAAAATCTCGATAAAATAGGGCCCACAAAATTTTTTTTTGAGCCCCAAAGAATTTATGAAGTATGTATTGTATTTTTCTGATCAGTCACTACAAACTAACAATCTCCCACTTGGGGACTGATTAGACTCCACACTAGACAACAATCTCCCACTTGGAGACTGATCCTATAGCAATACTGCTACCACATGGGGCTCCCACTAGATCAAACCATCTTGGACTCTGCTATTCTTTTATTTAGGTTGTAACATCCAGTTTTTCCAGGTCTAAATTAACATCCAACATACTCAAAGAATATAATTACTACTTCGTTTCATAGCAAAACAGTTATATCATTCAGGTTCATGTGAATAAGATTTACTGTTAAAAATCAGTTAGACAATTTTTTTAAACTAAAAACTTAAAAACACCTTCAAATGAAATTACTACAGAAATTGAAACCACATACCTCGAAAAACTGAGATCGAAATCAAAACTACGGATGCTTTTGAAACCACCCGGGTTAGTCCACAATAGCAATTTAACAATATCACTTGACGATTATCATCTAAAAACCACTATCTCAAAATCAAATGATAATTGCAATTAAATACCACCAAATTAATAATTAGGGCATCACATACCAGTGTATCAATTAGGGCATTGCTTACCATCGGTTCATTTAGGGCTTTTGATATTGCTATTACAATTAGGGCTACTCATAGCATTGATTCAAATAGGGTTTCCAATATCGCTGATTCAACTAGGGCTTCCACTACCACGGATTCAAATAGGGCTTCCAATACCACAGTATCATATAGGGTTCCAGTCGTCACTCAGTCAATTAAGGCTTCAGATTCCTTTCCTTCTGTTTACTTAATTGTGACAGAACTCAAGATTAGAAAATATACCTATATTTGTTATTCATGAAAGTAAAATGACGGTAACAATGAAATAATTTAATTTAATCTTGCCTCATAAATAAAAATGATAATACTTGTTTTCTGATAAACAATTGAATGCATGGCTTATCTCTGTCTGACGCAAATCCGACATCTTGAGAGAGGTGAAACATTGTTAGGGATTTAACCACCCAACCTCGGACCCCTACTTTATCCCCACACAATCTCTAACGAGAAAGGCCCTCCCTACCCGAAATACATAGGGGTCATCTTGCCACCCACTGGGCATCCTGGTCTTAACTCACCATACGACTTGGTAGCAGGGGATTACGTTAGCAGGATTATGAATGAGCTATTAATTAATTCATATTAAATGATAAATATTGAACTATCATAACTGATACTGATTCATATTATTGGTGATTCCTTTCTCACACCTCATCACCCATTTTCTTGGCTACATAGCCCAGTGAGTCCCAGGTATTTGGAATTCTCAGAGCAAACAACTCTATCAATTATTCAAGAAGATTACATACAACCATCATTTCACATTCTATGATTATGTTTTTTAAAGATCTCAAAATTGAATGTCTAATTAATTAACTCCACCTTTTCATCATATTGCCTGGTGAGTTTCCATGGTGTTTGGATTCATGATAATATTTTCATCTTTGTATGGTATGAATGAATGTATTACATTTTAAGCTAATTTTAATTGCTCACAGCCTTCATTGCATTTCTATCTCTTATATGCATGATTGATACACCCTTAAGAATAAAGAAACATCTATGATATAAGAATGGTTTCCAAGAACTATAAATCTATTACCGTCTATCATGATTCAGTCTGTAATTATATTAGTTCCAGTATGTTGGATTTGCTTTACATCTCCTCACCTTAACATGCATCATTGTTGATGAATTGGTGTTCTGATTTATGGAATATTCTATTCACCCTTATGAAATATGATCTTAAAGTATTCAGAATTAATTATATTTATCCGACTACACAGCCAGGTTTACATTGTATGAAGCTGATTACAGAAGTATTTTTATCTATTGCTATCTATCATTCTTTGCAATTGATTTGGCACTATCATGACATGAAACCAATATTCATTCTCCCTGCTACTGTTGTTACAAAAAAAAAGAAACTCAGAACTAGCGGATCTTAATTTATAAAGAAACAAACTTGATCGCAGTGTATTCGACCTTGGCAAATCAAAAGAGCAAGAACTACGGGTGCCTTACGTGACTCCTTAAGTGATAGTGGATAGCCTGCGTCTTGAACGAATTCCTTGCTTTCAATACTGCAATCCGTGGCAAGTGATAAGAAGAATTTAGGCAATACAAATTTGAGTTACTGAGCTATCGTTTTGGAATGACCTGCGGTTATGGTTTGAAGGACTAAAATGAAAATGAACGCATGCCTCAAATGATTACGAGGTGTCTATAAAATAAACCAAGTTTGACTCTATGGCTTCCAACCATTACAAGAAACCATTCAAATATCAAATTGACTTAAAGAATAAAAAGAAAGGAGGAAAAGAAAGAAAGAAAGAAGATGAAAGGCTTTAAAAGTTATTATAATTATTAAAATCTAATATGAACAAGCAACAACACTTAATTAATTATTAAATTATAATGGTGCTAAATCATTTTATATTTAAATGTACGTTTATAAATAATTATAAAAAACAATATAACGAAAGATAAATTAAAATCCCTTAAGATGCGTTTTATATTTTAACTCAATTATTTTAATTAAATTATTTATTTAAATAACTCATGCAGTTCCATAAATGTATCCTATTTCAAACTGCTAGGTCCTCTACCTGTCTGCCCAGTGATGGTGATGCCCTGCCTAATTCTTTTCTAACAATGCTTCCACCCCTTCGATGTCATGTCCCCTATTTTTCCAATAAAATTCAATAATAATGAGTCAAATAAATAATTAATTTTAAAAGGGAACATAATATTATAATAATTATGTTGATAATAATATTATAATATGGTAGCCAAGAAGGAATAATTAACAAGAAAACATAATATGATAATGATATTATAATAATAACAAGAAGAAATATCATAATAAAAGATGATTATAATAAAATATAATATTATAAAAAGGTGATATAAGATAATGTTAAACAAACATAATACCTTATTAATCAAAGGTAAAATATGGTTATAAATATTAATAATTATAAATATAATTATAGTTAAACAATTTTTAAACTAATATTGATAATTGCTCTGATCGGTCATGTCTTTTGAGCATAATATGGACTTGATATATAAGGAGAATAAATTCAAGAGGGAAGGCATCAAAAAATATGATCAGAAAACATATGGAAACTTTGAAAGTTAATGAATAATATTAAGGTTTTAGAATAATGTCCCTATTTTTTATATTGGAGAAACAGGGGACATTACATTCGACGTGCTCCTTGAAAGGAAGTTCTTCGTAATTAAGTTATAAATTATATAATTATAAATAATCATAACAGTTAACCTTTCATCTTAATTCCATGAATTCGTGATTAATGATCAACTAACATGTCATCTTCACTTGAAATCATAACGACCAACTATCTTACCATTTCGCCATATTATATCAAATTAAACTGCCAACTGACTTCATGCGAACTTCAACGACTATATTTCAAGCTAGGTAAAAAATTGGGATGTAACATAGGTTTAGTCTAGAAGACCAACCGAAGCTGAAGAGGAGTTCAACTTCTCCCTTGTCACTACCTTTGTAAACATATCTGTGGGCTTGTCATCTGTATGTATCTTGTCTAACTTTAACTATCCATCCTCCAAAACTGATTGAATGAAATAGTACCGCAACTGTATGTGTTTTGTCTTTGAATGCAGAGCTGAATTCTTTGCAAGATGAACGACAATTTGATTATCTGTAAACAAATAATTATCCTTCTGAGGATGTCCCAATTCTTCTAAGAAGAACTGAAGCCATATCATCTCCTTGGCTGCCTCTATAGCAGCAACATACTCTATCTTTGTAGTGGATAAAGCATTAACCTTCTGTAACCTAGAAACCCAGCTCACGGCTGCCCCACCAACAGTAAAGACATAACCTATAGTACTCCGCTTGGTATCAATATCCCCTGCCAAGTCTGAGTCAACTTAGCATTGTAAATTAGTAGTAGAGCCCCCAAAGTGTAAACACTTATTGGATGTTCCTCTCAAATATCTGAAAATCCATTTGACTGCATTCCAATGCTCAATTCCTAGATGACTCATATATCGGCTAACTACTCTCATTGCATTTGCAATATTTGACCTAGTGCATACCATAGCATACATCAAGCTTCCTACAGCTAAAGCATAGGGTACCTTGGACATCTTATCCTCCTTTGCTTGTGTTTTGTGACACATCTCCTTAGTCAACTTCAAATGACCAGGTAAAGGTGTGTTGACCGCTTTAGCATTCTCTATAGAGAAACGTTGCAACACCACCTCAACATAATCAGCCTGAGATAGCGTCAATTTCCTGTTCTTCCTATCTTTGCAAATGTTTATACTAAGGATTTGTTTTGCTGCCCCCAAATCCTTCATAGCAAATGCATGTGCTAACTGGCGTTTCAGCCCCTTAATGTGATTCATGTTAGACCTAGCTACAAGCATATCATCAACATATAAACATAAAATAATATAGCTATCATCATCCAACCTCTTAAAGTAAACACAGTGATCATAATGACACCTATTGTATCCATGCTCATGCATAAAATTGTCAAATTTTAGATATCATTGCCAAGGTGCTTACTTCAAGCCATATAAACTTTTCTTCAATTTGCACACTAAGTTCTCCTTACCTTTGATCTCAAATCCCCATGGCTGAGCCATATATATCTCTTCATCCAAATCACCATGAAGAAAGGCTATTTTAACATCAAGCTGCTCTAAATGCAAATCTTTAGTAACCACAATACTTAAAATAGTACGAATAGAAGTCATTTTAACAATAGGAGAAAATATCTCATCAAAATCAATTCCTTTTTTCAGTGCAAATCCTTTTACAACTAGCCTAGCTTTAAATCTTTTTTTATCTCCTTCCTATTCTTTCAACCTGTAAACCCACTTATTCTGTAAAGCCTTTTTACCTGCAGGCAACTTGTATAATTCCCATGTCTTATTCTTCAACAAAGAGTCCATTTCATCTTTCATTGTAGACTCCCACTGAATCTTAGTATCCACCTGCACAACTTCATCATAACATTTGGGTTCACCAACATCTATTAATAAAATAGAATACAAAGAGGGAGAAAATCTTTCTGGAGGTCTAATTTGCCTTGTTGACCGTCTAACATGCACTGGTGTGTGTGGTATTTGTTGTTGCAGTTGTTGCACATCATGAGGAACTGTTGAAACATCATCTTGTAGAGTATCATCCAACACTACATAATCATCTTCTTTCTTCTCATGTTGCTGCAACAGATCTTTGTTAAACTCTTTCTCATTGAATATGACATCCTTGCTTCTTACAATTTTCTGATTTTCAAAATCCCAAAGCCTATAACCAAATTTATTAATGCTATATCCAACAGATACACATTTCTTTGACTTAGCTCTCAGCTTGGATCTATTTTCAGAATCTATGTAAGAAAATATTTCACAACCGAAGGTTTTGAGAAAAGAATAACTCATCTTCTTACTAGTCCATGCTTCCTCTAGAATACCACAACCCAAAGGAGTAGAGGGACCTCTATTAATCAAATATACAATAGTATTGACAGCCTCCGTCCACATGTGTAAGGGCAACCCAACATGCAACTTCATGCTCCTTGCACGTTCCATTATAGTCTTGTTCATGCGTTCAGCCACTCCATTTTCCTGTGGAGTCCTTGGAACAGTTTTCAATCTACGAATACCATTAGTGGAGCAATAATCTTTAAATTCATGACTGCAATACTCACCGCCATTATCAGATCTGAGACATTTTAATTTTTTACTAGTCTTATTTTCAACCAAGCATTTTCATTTCTTAAAAGTTTGAAATACATCAGATTTTTGTCTAAGGAAATAAACTCATACTTTTCTAGTTGCGTCATCAATAAATGTAACATAATAATGAGAGCCTCCAATGAAAGATACCTGAGCCGGTCCCCATACATCGGTATGCACAAGCTCTAATTTTTTCGTTTTCATTTTCCTTCCCAGTCTTCACAAAACTCACTCTCTTTTGTTTTCCATACACAACTTTCACATAAATCTATATTAACACATTTCAGACCTGGTAAAACATTATTTGAATGAAGTACTTTCATACCTTTCTCACTCATGTGCTCAAGTCTGTTGTGCCACAGCACTATATTAGAATTTATAGTAGCTATTTGTTTTCCCCATAGTTCCAAAAATCGCCATGAAATCGCCGAAATCGCCGAAATCGCGATAAGATTCATGGCTCCCGATTTTTTTGGAATCGGAAATCGCTGGTGGCGATTTTTTCGCATGAATCGCCTGAATCGCCAAAATCGGCGATTCATGGAAAAAATCGCCAGAATCGCCATCGGGTATCGCCAGAAATCGGCCGCGGCAGCAAGGATAGAAAGTTCAATTTTTTAAAAAAAACACATGTTTTATTTGCTTTCTAAGTTGACTTTCCTCTTTGTTATAACCCTAAAGAGCCTTCTATTTGCTTAGTATGAGTAGAAGAGAGGAAGAGTGAGAGAGAAGAAGAGAAAAGAGAATCCATAGGTTTCCAACCGGCAAGAAGGAAGAGCACCAAAGAGATCAGAAGTCCATTTGGGGAGGCCATAAATTGCATTGGGAGCATTAAGGAGTCAATATCAACACTCCTCAACTCATTTGCAAGAGGTAAGTGTTGGTTTTTTTTTTGCATGTTAGTGTAGTATGCATTTTTTGTTAAATTTTTTTAGTGTTCATTTGCAAATCTTGAATGTTTTTTATTTTTAGTTTTAACTTTTACTAAATTGTAAACTAGAGTTTGTTGTTTTGTAGTTTTTGTTTATTAGTTGCAAACTTTGATTTTTTACATGAATTTTTTTATTGCAGCAGCCCTTTGCTTTCATTTTCCAATTTCCACAATGAGTAAAAAAGATGAATGCTGGAAATATAATGAAGAGTTTCCTGGGAGAATCAAATATCAAACAAAATGTATATTTTGCAAAGAAAAAATAAATTCGGGAGGTATCTATAGATTGAAATACCACATTGCTGGCATACCTGGCCATGATGTCACAGTTTGCACTCAACAAACCGCTGAGGCAAAACGCTCTTGTTTAGTGGCATTAGAAAAAATTGAACAAGACAAGTTGACTAAGAAAATGCAACTTGAAGGGTTAAGAGGTATTGGCTCCCGTGCTCCCACATCCGCAACCGCATCTACATCTGCAAGTGCATCTGCATCAGCTTCCGCATCCGTAGGTTGTGTTGGGGAGGGTTCTTCTAGGCCTCCTTTTCATCCTAGTGCTAGTGCTCATGTGAGTGTTATTGGTAGTCGGTCTCATACTGAGACAGAGTCCAACAC
This sequence comes from Cupressus sempervirens, assembly GCA_028749045.1. Lineage (NCBI taxonomy): Eukaryota > Viridiplantae > Streptophyta > Pinopsida > Cupressales > Cupressaceae > Cupressus > Cupressus sempervirens. The sequence goes on from CM053785.1 coordinate 747,775,825, forward strand.
CAACCTATTGCGGCCTAGAGTGCGGAAAAGCAGAATGGATAGTTACTTTGTGCCCCGCACTACTCCTGGCTCCCAACCCACGCTTGAGGGCATGGGTTTGAACAAGGAGATTCATGATGCTGCCAGAAAAGAGATTTGCAAATTCTGGTACTTTTGCAACATTCCATTTATTGCAGCCAGGTAATTGATTCTTTTTTCTTTGTTATCTTCAAAGTTAAAGTTAAAAGTAAAAGTAAAACTTTAATTATATCTACTTGTTTTATGATTTTAGTTTTTGACATCTAAATTTCTAATCAATATCATTATCTATTTGTGACAGGACTCCTTATTGGCAGAACATGATAGATGCAGTTGCCATTTGTGGTCCGGGGTTTAAAGCCCCAACTGAGGCTGAGTTGAGTGGATACCTCCTGGAGGAAATGGTTG